>QRAM01000733.1:15061-28358 GCA_013436055.1 Halocynthia roretzi | reverse complement strand
TCAATCAATTTAAACACTAAATTCACATGAAGCGCGTTTTACCAGATTCCTCTGATCACACTGACATGAGTTATTTTACATGGGTATAGGGCTGTTTCAGCTATCTGGACGTCATAGTTGAGAAAATTACGGTCTATGACTTACCATTTACTACTCCTAGCAGAATTCACAGTGCACTCCGAGATAGCCGGCAGGGCATAGGCAGTTGTAACCTTTCGCGCTATTTGACCTAACACAAGTTCCTTCGTTTTGACACGGGTTTGGATCGCATGGGTTGGGTGCTGATGTTGTTGTTGGTGGTGGTGTCGTTGTTGCTGGTGCTGTTGTTGGCGGTGTCGTTGTTGCTGGTGCTGTTGTTGTTGTTGGTGTCATTGTTGCTGCTGCTGTTGTTGTCATTGGCGCTGGTAGTATAAAGACTGGTGGTGCTTGTGGTGCTGGGAACGCACACACATCACTTATCATACAACTAACAAAGATAGCTGCAACCGCTACTAGCACAATTCCAATGATATATCTTGCCATTGCGATAATGTACTTGATAAAACTTGTCGATATAGTGTAGATAAGAAGATAAGAGCTGTGATCTCTATATCGGCTCGACTCTTAACTGTGCCTGACTTCCTCCGTAACGTTGCTATATTGCTGTAACGTTGAGCGATTTAATTGGTTAATCTCTAAACGCCGTTTTAGTAAACTCCAACTGATTGGATAATCTTGTAAAACGTCACTATACACTTAGCAACGTTTATTATGTAATAAAGATTTTTTGCTAGCGCTCCTAGCAGGATGCTGCTTCCTCTGATGATTTGTTGAATGCAGAAGTTTTGTAACAGCTCCATTTTATTTGTGTTGTATAATGCTAGCTGCCTGGTAAACAAGTGAATAAGCTTCCGATCCTACAGTTACTGGGAAGCTAGTAGGTAACTCTTGTTTTGAATCACGAGCTTTAATATTACGACATACTGTTGCAACTGAAGGAATAAGAGAGGAGGGTTCATGAACCCGTTCAGAAAATACTTCGCATGACCCCAACTTCGAATGTTTCAGACGTCGAATTCTAAATATAGTTCGAACGGCCTTCTGGAACGAATTAAGTACAAAGTACGTCAGATAGAGATTGAGTGGCTTGGAGGAGTTGCGCAATATAAGTTCATTGTAACTGGTTCATAGTATGGTAAAGTGTCACACTCGGTGACAATGCTTGTGATATGATGGAGTAGAAATAACAGGAATATAGTAAACATTCGATTATCCGAACATATCCCGGTTCCGACAAGTCCTGATAATCGAGGTTCGAATTTTCAGACCTCATGATATGACTCATGGACTGCAGTGAGACGAACAGTTTATAGTAATTATCGTCAGGTGGCGTGTTTTTATAGTATTTCGTGTAAAACAAAATCGTTATTTTTCTGTTTTATTCATATTAGGGCATCGTATTCGTAATTATGTGATAGCTTAAAAGCTTGCAGAAATTTCATCAGAGAACATATGTATTTGATGAGGAAATCAGATGAATAATTATATTGAAAGGACTTTCGAAGCTGTTGCTGATGGATTAGAACAATGGTGTGCAACCGCGTCCCGCGAACTGAATTTGTGCGGCCCGCGGGAAGCTGCGGTATTTGAATAGGCCCGTGTTGCAACTGTACTCGGTTATCCGAACATGTTAATACCGGCACATGTCCAGATACACGAAAAATTCGGATTATCGAGGTTCGAATTTGCTGGCATTCGAGGTGCTGGCAAACAAAAGGTCAGTTAAAAGTTAAAGGGCAAATATAACATGACAGTAAAAGTACAATGTGTTTATTTGAAATCAAATTGAATGAGCAAACGCAGAGAAATTACATGATTAAGTATGAAGTAAATTTTCCTTTGTCACGTCCATGAATTGGTATAGAATTGTATTAAATGTATTTAAACAAATCTATTTTTTTTTTGGTTAAAATAACATTAAAAGATTCCTTTTGAATATACTTTGAAATAGTCTTGAGTAGTGTTGTCTTCATGATAATATGTCTGGGTTATTATTGTTCCAAAATGATATACGGTTGTAGAGTAGTTTTAGTTACCTGAAAATAAGGATTCGTTTGAAACATAGTATACAGCATACAGTCAATATATAACATTCCAAATGAATCACATCATTTTCATTGTGTTCTCTTTTATCATGATCAATCAAATGCAGCTATTGTTTCAACTGATTATCAGTTGCATTAAAATCAATACAGCGGAAGGTTAAGATTAGACAGTTGTTTTTCCAATGATCTTTTCACATTTTTCATCCATAAAATGTTTGAATCTTGTTAAGTTAAGCTTTTGCAATATCTCTTCACATATACACCTTTATCCCTCTAAGCATGAAGCTTATTGTCCAGCAAATAATTGGAGGAAGCACAATTTCCTGTTCGGACCGCTGGCCGAAAATACGTATCAAAACAACAATTGTCTACGTATATCCTTTTTATTGTGACGTTCTACGAAATTACCCAATCAGTTTGCGCATAGAGATTAACCAATCAAATCACTTGAAGTTACAGCACTATAACAACGTTACGAAGGAAGTCAGGCACAGTTACAGTCGAACCGATATAGAGATCACAGTTCTTATCGTCTTATCTACACGATATCGACAAGTTTTATCAAGTACATTATCGCAATGGCAAAATATATAAGTGGAATTGTACTAGTAGCGGTTGCAGCTATCTTTGTTAGTTGTATGATAAGTGAAGTAGAAGGAGGTCTATCCGCTTGTGACGCAACCCCATGTCAAAACGGAGGAACTTGTGTCCCGTCTGGTAATGCGATAGGTTATATATGTCAATGTCCTCTTGGTTCTCTTGGGAATAACTGTGAAATACCGCCGCCGCGGCCATGTAATCCAAACCCTTGTTTAAACGATGGAATATGTCACCTGACGGACAGTTCGAGAGGTTACCGCTGTCAATGTATTGGAGACTTTGTTGGATCTAACTGCGAATACTGCAACTAGAGGATCTACAAGCATCGATCTAGCGAGGATTTTTTTGGTATAGTCCAATTATACCACTTACTGCTCAATATGACTACTTAATCTCAGTGTACTTAGTATTTGATAAAAGGCGTACAAGGATACCACATCCCTATTTCGTTTATTTCAGTTTATCAGCCCCCCCCCCCTGTAATCGCGCGGTGGACTCCAAGAGGTCCTCCTGGATCCCGTTCGGAAGCCTCGATCTCTATACAATTATTACAAAGGCAAGAAATAAGATTTATCTGGATTTCTCACGAAATGAGGTGAAAATATTGAAGTTTTCTTTAACAACATTTAATACAACGACGTCGAGCTAACTGGCACTGAATTGACCGGTAAAAAGAATTCGGGCTAAACGAGATTGAGCAAAACGAAATTGAAAGAATTTTGCCATGACTTTCAAATCAGTTCAAGCTAACCGACGTCTAAGTAACGTGCTTTGACTGTATTCAGGACATTTATTTGTTTTATTTTTTCCTTTATTCATGTGTATTTACTGTTTGATTTTATTGAAATGAATTATTTTATACGAATTCATGGACGTGATAAAGGATCTTTNATTGAAATGAATTATTTTATACGAATTCATGGACGTGATAAAGGATCTTTTACTTTTCATGTAATTTCTCTGAGTCTACACATTCGATTTGATTCCTATTCTCATACCTTAATGACGTCACGTAAGTAATTGGGGTTAATTAGGTATTTAAAACTTGCCCTAATGAAATTTGAAGTCACCATGAGTGATAAAATGTATATCAAGTTGAATTAAGATGTATTTCCGTATTGCTGTACATGTATAATTGGGTTCTTTGTGATTGCACTGTAATTTTACCTTAGTGTTTGAAGACTATGGTTTTACTTGGAAAATTAGTGTTGTGTGCAGTGCAATTGAGCTAGAAATAAAGTAACCACGAGTAGTAAATGATCTTTACATATCAACTCAAGAGTGAAGTTAACTACGGGAGTCTATCATACAGTTTAGGGCTTTAGGCGGCTGTGTCACTACGGGGAACTTATCGAGATCGCACAATTAGCGAGCACACGGTTTATGACGCTATGCCAATTATGCCTGATAGAGTGAATGTGTAATTACTCCGGGTTTATTGATAATACAAAACTAAAATAATTATATTTATTAATTTTTAATGCCTAGCAACATCCTATAATAGAAATTTAAATGTCGTAGAAAAATTTATCAGCATCGATAATAATGCCAAATATGCCCGCGCTGTGGCCAACGAAGCCTTAATCAAGCATGAGTGCGTGTGGAGTAAACGTGCGCACTATTTTGCTGAATTTTTACGGCTTGAATGTTGAACATTGTAAAAAATTGGGATGTTATGATGATGTAAACTACCATCTTCGATGTAATGATGAGAGCAGAGACGAAGAAGGAAGAGAATACGTTTTAAAGATTGTAAATGAGGAAGATTCGCTAATTCCAGATACCGTATTTATTCAATTGTAAGCCGCGGCTTGTATTATTTACTTTTTCATCATTTCGTTGGCTTACAATCAAGGGCGGCTCTCTTACCATACAGAAGCTTGACGCTGGGTACTTCTGCTATCTCGTAAATAAAGGAGAAACTCGCCCAAAACTCAAAGGGTTCTTGACTAAGCGCTCTGAAAACTTGCACGAGATCGATTTCAACTTTTTTTAAATACCCATCAAACTATCCTGTGATGGAAATAGGAGTCCATTTTTGTAATTCAAGATCTCTTTAGTAGTAACATTTGATCTTAATCTTATTGAATCAACTTGTAACAAAAAATTGCAATAATTATGATGACAAGCCTTATTCCGGCACTGCCAGTCGATCAACGAATTGCGTGCGAGTTCCAGAAATATGGTGTACTAACTCCGCCTTTTATTATCCATTGCAGATTTGATTGAATCCCTCGCTGACGTGTTGCAAACCCTTCATACTGATGGGTCTCCTGTTCCGATCCCGATCCCGACGCTTCAAGGGAAGAAAGTGGATGTTCTTGCTTCGTCAAAAAATCTTCTTCTTTTGTTTATCCCTGGAGTTGCTTTGAAACAAGGGACCAGTTTTAATCCAGAGACTTATTTGAAATATTGTCAGGATGCTGGAGACTGGGCTGGAAAGCTGACAACCTCTTTCCAGGTACTTACATAAATACACACCATACACCGCTGTGAATGGGGGAGGATGAGACAAACATACACACCGGCAAACTTCCTCAAATATAAGATCAATAACTTTTATTTTTCAATATGTCTTAAAAAATAAAATTCCAGAAAATCACCGACTACCCACCTGTTATGCATCGTAATGATCTTTGATGGAAGTTGCAAAATCTTCATTTCGGTAGAAGCAAACTCCACGTAGTGCTAGATGCAACATCCCGCGATATATGTCGTCAAATTATCGACGAATTCGAAGTCCTCTGTGCGAGGGAAGAGTTTCAGGAATGCAAAAAAGGTACTGATATCTTCAAATTATTATATTTTATATTTCGTATTCTCTAGATACGGTTTTCGAATCTAGGCCTAGCTGGTTTGTTTGAGTTTAGTCATACACCTTTATTGTGATCACACAATTAGTGCACGTTCACGGTTCATATCATCGGACAGTTTTTTCAGTTTTCGAGTTCCAAGCTTTTCCATATCTCTCGATCGATATATTAAGTTTTAGAATTTTGTCTCTCTAGATTAGGGATTCAGAATCTGAGCACACCAATTTTCAAGGCTCTGCAATTTTTTTAATATGTTGGAGAATTCTGTACCTCTGGTAATTCAGTAATTATCGTATTTCCCTTCTCATAAGACGCTACAAGTGGCAATAAGCACCCTGTAATTACCTAGGTATTTTTTTGGAAAAGACTTACGGTAAGACGCAGAGTAATTTTTCGGGAAAAAAGTGCGTCTTACGAGACGGGAAATATGGTAGATATTTCTGATTGATTAGGTGTGGTAAGGAGTTGAGTTTTGTAGCAGTAGAGAGTCAGTAATGTCGAATTTCATGATGTCAGAAGTAATGTTTTGTAAAGCAAATGGTAAACAGTAAAGACTCAATTATCAAAACTCCGTTTATCAAAAAACCTAAATTTAACAAGATTCAAACATAATCATAAAATATTGGAATTTTGGAATATGGAACATTGAACATTGAACATGGAATATTGGAATTTATTTCGTTGATCATTTTTTTTNTGACAAGCCTTATTCCGGCACTGCCAGTCGATCAACGAATTGCGTGCGAGTTCCAGAAATATGGTGTACTAACTCCGCCTTTTATTATCCATTGCAGATTTGATTGAATCCCTCGCTGACGTGTTGCAAACCCTTCATACTGATGGGTCTCCTGTTCCGATCCCGATCCCGACGCTTCAAGGGAAGAAAGTGGATGTTCTTGCTTCGTCAAAAAATCAGAAAATTCTTCTTCTTTTGTTTATCCCTGGAGTTGCTTTGAAACAAGGGACCAGTTTTAATCCAGAGACTTATTTGAAATATTGTCAGGATGCTGGAGACTGGGCTGGAAAGCTGACAACCTCTTTCCAGGTACTTACATAAATACACACCATACACCGCTGTGAATGGGGGAGGATGAGACAAACATACACACTGACAAACTTCCTCAAATATAAGATCAATAACTTTTATTTTTCAATATGTCTTAAAAAATAAAATTCCAGAAAATCACCGACTACCCACCTGTTATGCATCGTAATGATCTTTGATGGAAGTTGCAAAATCTTCATTTCGGTAGAAGCAAACTCCACGTAGTGCTAGATGCAACATCCCGCGATATATGTCGTCAAATTATCGACGAATTCGAAGTCCTCTGTGCGAGGGAAGAGTTTCAGGAATGCAAAAAAGGTACTGATATCTTCAAATTATTATATTTTATATTTCGTATTCTCTAGATACGGTTTTCGAATCTATGCTTAGCTGGTTTGTTTGAGTAGAGTCATACATCTTTATTGTGATCACACAATTAGTGCATGTTCACGGTTCATATCATCGGACAGTTTTTTCAGTTTTCGAGTTCCAAGCTTTTCCATATCTCTCGATCATTATATTAAGTTTTAGAATTTTGTCTCTCTAGATTAGGGATTCAGAATCTGAGCACACCAATTTTACGTGCGTCTTACGAGACGGGAAATATGGTAGGTATTTCTGATTGATTAGGTGTGGTAAGGAGTTGAGTTTTGTAGCAGTAGAGAGTCAGAAATGTCGAATTTCCTGATGTCAGAAGTTCAATTATCAAAACTCCGTTTATCAAAAAATATCTTCTCTATTTCTCGTTGGAATTTATTTCGTTGATCATTTTTTTTCATAGGCCTCGTTCACCAAGATCTGTCACTTGAGAATTTTGTGTTCGAAAAAAATTGCAACGATTCGTTCTCAATCGTCGGAGTTATAGATTTTTCTGATTGTTCCGTTAATTTTTATGTTTTTGAAATCGCGATCCTGATCGCAGATGCGATTTATCATTCGGCGTTCCTGGAATCGGACCCGGGTCTCTATAAAATCGCTAGAACGACCTTGGAAGCTTACGAAGGTCATTGTAAATTGAATGAATTTGAGCATGAGATTTTGTTCGATTGTATTTTAGCTCGCTTTGTTGCCTTATTCGTTCTCGCTGTGTTTGATGCGAATTTGAGTAAGGAAGCGGCTGACCATATGGATCTAGACGCTGAAATAGTCGAAAAAATAATTTTGAAAATGTGGAATGAGAGGAAAGAGAAACAAAAAATCTTTTTAAAATAATTGGAGATTGGTTTTCACAATCGAGAGGTTGCAGGTTCAAAACCTCGCTGAGTCATCTCCGCGTCCTTAAGCAAAACACAATCACCAGTTTGCTGTTGAATAGGGTACTGACAACGTTGGGGTCACTGCAGCAATGATGGTGACCTCCAACAAGGTTCAATTAATCGAGCGTGCGCTATATGCTTTGTTCCCATTTGAATTCCAACTGGTAAACTTGGTCTTTTATTTTCTTTTATTAAATTGTATTAACTTTTAATTTCATATTTATATATTCCATTTACTGTATATAAAAATTACCTTTAATGATTTCGTTATGCTAATAACAAAAATATTAACAAGCATATGAACAAAATACATTAATGAAGAATAAAGTTACATAATTAAGTGAAAATATTTCATATATAATTGCTACAATATCATGTCTGGCCTGTTACGCGATGTGACTCTATACCAAATGTTCATTCAACCCTCAGATACCCCTACAACTTTTGCAGGGTATTTTCCCACAAAACTAACCCATTCTGTGGGGTACAGCACACGCCCAGGGCGCTGTATTAAGGGACCACCCCTGAAACTGACTTCATTGATCAAGGAAGGGCACCACTGACATCTTTTCTAGTAGTAGACAAGCCCTCAGATTGCGGAAAATAATACATAAGTGAAAGCATGAAAAGTGAAGTGGTAATTTTTATGTAGTTTCATAATTTGTGAATGAAAAAATTAACAAGCTTGACTTGTATAATTGAGTTGATATAATGGCAAAATGATTTCAAAGATGGGGGTCAATCTCAGTAGTTGTGACACTGTTATGTTTTGCTAAGTACCGTATTTACGAGTCTCACCTTAATTCAATGAGGTAACAGTCAAAATAAGGCGTTTTTTCAGTAAATAAATACCACAGGTCCCATGGACCCCTGGGGTCGATATAGTTCACCCGGAACCCCCCCGAACCAGGGTAACGTGGCAATCCCTATGCTTTAATTTGTTAATTTACGTTTCATGAGTCGCTGTAAGAATGACTTTGCTTTTGCAATGTTGTCCCTCTGTTCCCTTTCAGTATTTATGTCTTTTGCGTTTTTAAATGTCTCAACAGTTTGTTGTAAGCAGTTGATAGCTGTGGAGGTACTGCCCAGTTTATCGCTCGATGTACCCAAGCTCAAGAGCAGCCAACCGTGAATCACGTGTTCGGTTGCTAGGGAACCGAATTGTTTGTCCAAAATTTCGATGCCCTGACGACAAGTTCGCGCCATTTCGTAAAAGTTTTCCATCATGAAATAACCTGCGCTCAAACGGAGCAAACTCTCCGCTGACACGAGAGCTTTATCATCGGCGTTTTTATGATCCATTGCGCGAATTTGGGCGTACATTTCCCGCATGGATGGGAGAACAACCTCGGTCGCTATGGCTTTCATTTTTTCGTCCCCTTTTATCATTGGTTTCAGGGCCTCTAGGGTTTTATCAAGGCATTGTTTTATGCCTTCGACCCCATGCAGAGCGGACCCAGCCCCATGTAACTTGCTGACACCCTGTAGAAGGATTATAGCCCGTATATGTGACGTATTTCTGACGTAGGAATCCACTAGTGACATCATATCACCGATCATAGGTTTAGCTGACGTCATTATGATGTAATTGATCTCCTTCTTGGCTGCTTCGTAGTCTTTCGAGAGCTGTATATCACATTCCACGTTCATAAGTAAAATCTTGAGTCGAGATATGACTTCGGATTCAGCAGGTGTGAGTGGAGAGCGTTCCTCGAGTAAGGCAGATGCCTCGAGATATCTTGATTGACTTATCAGTATGTTCGCTTGTTCTGATAAGGAATAGATAACATCAGTGATATTAAATTCGAGTCTTAAATGATAACCAGTAATATTAAGTCCTATATATCTATTGCAGCAACGCTGTTTACATCCGTTCAGGCATTGACTATGTAGAAGTGGTTCTCAAACTGGGATCCGCGGTCTCCAGGGAGTCCGCAAAGTTTAAGAGGGACCGCGAAGTACATTGAATTGTACAAGCTGGATGTAATTAACCATAAAATAAATTTTTAAGTTACCTTCCTAGTTTTCTATAATGATAAAAAAGAGTTCACACGTGTTCGAACTGGAGCAATCTCGAACCACCATAGCATTGAAGGAATTTGACTGGCAGACCAGCGTCATAATAATTCCGACAAACCCGACAATCAAAAAAATATATTTTTCTATGGGACCGCGGTCATTGAAAAAAAATTCAGGTGACCGCTACGCAATTTTTTTTAAGTTTGAGTATCACTGCTATGTTTGTTATATAATATAATTTTGAACTGCAGCTGAGTTTTGTCAACAAATTCGCTTTCCATAATGAACTACCAAATTCTAGATGAAGTTTAATCCGTTATACAGATGTGTAGACTGCACAGGTGCAGAAAGAGGCAAGAAATAAGAATCATTTATCACTTAACGCAGAGCATATGCAGTTACCAAAGTTATACAGTGCCCCTCGAGCTCAAAACTTTCTTGCTATCTAAATATTTGTTTGGTATAGCTCCCAAGCTCTTCGGGACTTTATTCAGAACCAATATTTGCGTCATGTACTTCGCTATTCTGCGTGAGCGATAGAGTCAAGTTCCCCTAGGTCCCAGATGACTGTATTCACAGCGAATGATCGCTACTTTACGTAAAAGTATTTGTATGAGCTCTTGAGTAAGTGAATCTTTCTTTAATCCACTTACCCTCTAGTTGGAATGCTCTGAATACATGCGCGGTTTCGGGTAGACGCGACCTGGTATCAACGAAGCTTGATACGTCACCTGAAAAATACGAAAGAGTTAAGTCACGACCGCGTGTTGTGAGCAGATATGTAGTAAAATGTAATGGTGCCTTTATTTCTCTTGTAACGCTTAAATCCATATCATGGGAATGAATCAAAGTACATATCATGTCATTTCCTATATGCATGTTACAACGAATATAATATGTCGCGTAGCTTAGACTTAGACTGCTTAGACCCTAATTTTCAACTTAAGAACGGAGCTATATAGGCAGGGCTACCATCGATCTGGAACCAATAATAAGGACGAAATCATGTTTAATTTTCCAATTACGAAGGGTTCGGTGAATGCACTGATGAAAATTGCAAGGTTCAGTACCTCCAATAAGGAGATGAAAAAATTGCATTTAAAATTGTTGCATTTCTGAAAATTAGCCAAAATAAGGAAAATCTTTTATATTATTTAAAATACAGTGTTGCCTTGTACTTTGTATGGCCCTAACTTCGTGCGTTCCAGACTATACAGGACTTCCCAACTATTTTCGCCATGGCCCCCAAGCGCTGATTTAGCCAGGATTTTCTGAGAGGTCAAATTATACTACTTGCTGCTTAATATAATTACTTAATCTTTGTGTTCTTATTATTTAATAATAATAAAAAGCATACAATTACAATGATACCATCCCTATTTCGTTTATTTCAGTTTATCATTTTTTTGGACCCATGTTATCGCGCTGTGGACCCCGCTGGGAAGCCCTGCTGTATAGATTCCTTTGCAATTGACCCCTTTGCTCCCATATACATCAGTTTGACATAATTTTTAATTTTATTTTCTTACTCTCGCTGACTGTCCTTGCGTTCGGGATTCTTCTACTTTTGAAAGTATCCGCCATTGGTTGACTCACAAGACCTGAAACAACATTGGCGATTGTTTAAATACTGTGTACTATCTTTAGAAATAATGCAGGTAGCAGGTAGCAGGTAGCAGGTAGCAGGTAACAGGTAACAGATGTTCAGTACTAGTTCGTGGGAATGGATCAAAGTACATATCATGCCATTTACTTAACACATATAACAACAGATAAAATATGTCACGTTGCGTTGTTAAGTTTCCTTCTCGCACTGACACATGGTAAATGTTGTATATCTGCATGGTAAATACATGCATGTTGGTGAATCAAAAACGCGATGTGATTGAAAAAATCTGACACCAGATTTAAACTCAGCGCATCCGAATTACATAGAAATGGTTGTTAGTTTTTTTGTAATTTTTTCTTGTAGACCGGTGAGCTATGTCGCAATAAGCACTGGTTATATCAGTAGTAGAAGGGGGTAAAAAAGGGGGTCCACAACGTGAATAGTTAAATATAATACGAAGCTTTGATACAGTAAGTCGGAATTTAGCGTTAGTCGGAATGACTTAATCAGTTATTTAGTATTTGTCATGGTTGTGGTATCTTCCGCTAGTGCTTGCCCATTTTGCTCAACCATCTACATCAGTGGTTCTTAACCTGGGTGCAATCAAACCCTATGGATTCGTTGAGTTGATTTCAAAACATATTCTTCCTTTAGTAACATTTATCACGATGCGTCAGATAAAAGTGAATGCTCAAATGTGGTTATTAGTAGACAAAGCTGCATATTCCTTTAATTTCCTTAAATTTTTCATCTCAACTAACAAGTTATTTTAGCCTAATCAGTACTCAGTGTGCACACTGGTGTGCCGTGAGACGATGTTAGGTGTACTGCAGTGTATTTGGGTAGGGAAATCTTATTTTTTCCCCAATCGTCCTTATTTTGGGTTCCAGATCGATGGTAGCCCTGCTCATGACTCTTAGAAATCAATTTACTCTTACATGACGAACTGAATGATCTCCCTGTATCGTGTTGTGTTTCTGGCATGAAATTTCTTCTCTGTGGCGGTGTTGAATCTATAAATAAATGAGATCAATGTAAAGAAAGAAAAACTTCCCAGATTTAGTTTGAAAAACAGTAAATGCGACTATTGTTTACTTTTGTGTTTGTTCGTTCAACAACCAGCGTGTTGCGACCGAATTATGTATTTCATTCGTGATTGCGGTGAATATTCTGGAGTCTAGAACAGTGGTTCCCTAACTTGCTAAACAAATGTCATTGTTATAACGACTTCAGTTTTCACGCAAAGTTTTGTCAAAAATTTAGAAAAATGGTTAATTAACTTGAACAAATCGAATTATGTGTCGGGTATTGAGGTCGTTGACTATTTTATCTAGAGGTCAGTCATTGCGAGACTTCACATTGCCAAATCTGAATTAGTTAGTTGTGTGTTTTGTAAAGAACAAATAAAAAACGAGGAAGGTTTTACATGGTAATTGTGTGGTAAATAAAAAGCCAGGTACAGTAACAGAGTCAAAGGAAAAAAGTTACGTTTTTAACCGGTCGATCGCGAGGTATTAAGGAGCACTCTCGCAGTTGGATGAGTGATGGATTATTACGAGTTTAAAGATTGTTTGTTAAAGAACTATAGAATTTCGATTCAAGAGTTTATTTGAAGACTAAAAGTTCCGGGAATTTCCAAACATTTCCAAAGCTATTCTGTCAAAAGTAAATATTCCAGATATGTTCCATGTTTTCCCCATATCTATAGTTTATTTTTATAATATTGTATTGTCATAATGACCGGTGAAAAGCGTAGGCTATTGATACAGGTTGTGGTGCTAAAGAGCACTTAGAACGGGGCCTTTCAAACTTTTCCAGTTGGTGACAAACTTTTAAAACATAAATAATTTCGCGACACAGCAATTCAGTTT
>QRAM01000733.1:4571-15038 GCA_013436055.1 Halocynthia roretzi | reverse complement strand
CAATCCCTTATGAGAGATACTGATACATAAATACATTCATTTTGTTGTACCCAAGCATTGTGTACCAATATGAAAGGGGATACATTACAACATTACCACTAACAGATCTGACAAGCTTAGACAAATTACAGTAATCCCTCACCTATCGCAGGTAGAACGTTCCAGAGCCTCCCGCGATAGGTGAAACTCCGCAAAGTAGAAACCACATATTTAATTAACTATTTGAATATATTTAAACGTATTTTAAACCATCATGAATCATTCACACACTCTTATTCAGCGTATTAACCTTTCCCACAATCATTTGACCTGTTATTTAATTTTTTCAAACCTTTATCGCTTAAACATACTAGTACTGTACGACACGGCATTTATCATGAAATAAAATACATACAATATTACATTCAAATACATACGATACAATATTATATAAAATCCGCGATGTAGGGGGGGGGGGGGGGGGGGACCGCGATATAGCGAGGGACGACTGTACTATACATACATTGCGAAGGTTTTCCGATACGTCAGCGACACAACTACGCACTGCAAACGACACAAACTAGTCTTTTGAAGTTTGGAAAGCATTGACTTAGAAGGTGGAATTACTAACATTTAGTGATATGAACGAGGTCCGACATGAATACAATTCAAATATTATTTGTAATGCACGTCTTCTGTTACAGTGGTTCGTTGTACTCTTGCTGGTGGCAACACAGTAGGGCAGTCAATTTTCGAACGCCTTGTGTTAGCTGTGTTTGCGCTGCAGCTGTGTGTGTTTCCCCCTTTTTTTATATTTTATTTCTGTGTTTTTATCTGGGTTTGGGAAAAGTGAACTTTTAATGTAATATGGACTTACGACTTACGAACGAATTAATTAAGAAACTTCGGAACTCAACACATCCGTGCGTCTATGTGCTTTCTGTATTGTTATTCAACATTTGTACTTACGTGGTGGTGACCATCTGCCAGGACCATTCTCATCATACGGTCTTGTAGTTGAAATATTCACATTGAGAACGATATCTCCCATGATTTATCAACCAGTGTTGTCTTATTCAAACTGTGAAAAAAAGGAACTGTTACGTTTCCATACTCCATACATAAGTGATGAAGTTTGTAGGTCTGTCTGTCTGTCTGTCTGTTTGTTTTGTAGCATTCAGTTCTATATTGTGGGAATGAATCAAAGTACATATCATGTCATTTCCTATACACATGTGACAACATCTATGTGCTGTTTAGATTCCATTCTCATACTGACTATGTAGTAATAAGCACTGGTTATATCAGAAGTAGAAAATATGTTTATCTGCAGTTGGGTTTCGATCATAATTGGTTTCATATTCAAAATACTAAATTCATACAAATATTGAGTGAGACTACGCAGACGCATAAAAAGTCTAGGAGGCCAAGGCGTCAACAAACAGAGATTATCATTATATCAATCTGTCATAAAAGTAACGTCACCATTTATCAGAAATCCCCGTAGAACAATAACGAGCCTGTGTTCTGCGTTATCCTCATCTGAAACTAAGCAAATATTAACCTTGACTCTGTTCCGCGTATTCATCTTGTGTTTGTGAGCTGAACTACGACAAAGTGTTATCGAACTATGCAGATATGTCTTNACTATAAAGCATATTTATTTTATTACGAAACATTCATTATTCATACGTCACAATATATCATTCATAAGTCCGGTAGAAACAGCTGGAATAAAGTTTTGCGGCAAGATATTACGTCATGATTTGTGTCACGTCTTACCATCGTTAAAGAGAATGAGCCACATCCCACATTTGAAGCGTTTTGATTGGCCGTTATTGATATCCGTTTATTACGTGTGTTTATGAGTGTACAACTGTCGAATCACGATGTTTATCTCACGTAATGGTAGTTGTCATAAATATATCAAGTGTTTATTCATAAAGTTTATTTAGTATTTCGTCCATTCACCAGATTACAAAATGCTGCATCATATCTGCGTTGCAATTAGTGAGAATGACGTAACAAACACATTTTTCGAAAAATTAACGTGAAATATGCTCCGTCATCTCTTCGCCATTAGTGAGAGTGGGAATGACGTAATAAAGAAGTTGTCCGATATTGGTACCGTCATAATATATCAGGGATAGGGAGTCGGGAGACCTGGCACTGCACTGGGAGATAGGGAAACTATTTCCTGTAAACTGTACTAGATGCGGGAGAAAGATTGAACAGGTAGAGTGATAAGATTAACACTAGAGCATGGAGATGTAATATATAAGTCTCAGAGAATGGTGATACGTGGCTATAAGGAAACTAATGTGGAATTGATTATCAAAACTGAATTATGTATATCTATAAAGTGGACCCACTAAAACACTTTTGTTAGATTGTGGTGACATTAATCCGAACTCGTGATGCTTTGTATAGATTCTTACCTAAACAATGGTATGGGAACACTGCTGTGAGTAAGGGAACACTGCTATGTGTACGTGCAGTCCTTTCGGTCGAATCACGTTGTCATTTTTGTTTTCAGGAATTTTCCGTGAAGTTCTGAACGATTGTTTAAGAGATAAAACAACAGTTAGTTCAGACTCGGCAGCAATTACCAGCAGTTGTAGTTACGCGGTGGCAAAAATCTTATTACGATAGATCGATAGCTTGTTACGAGCTTGAAGACTCGGGCTGATTTGATTGCCCCCTGGTTAAATCCTTAATAAAATTAACATTAGCTCGAACTTTGGTTAGCTCGAACTTCGAGAATAAAGTTGTTGTTTTTTAGCTTCGAGACTATCTATCTTAGCATAGCTGGATTATCAGAGTATCAAGTGTAGCAAATGTTACTAGCTCTGTGCTTTCTGCGGCCCCGTGGTTCCACGTTTTCTATGTTTTTGTTTGGAAGTCTGGAGGGTCGTACAGAGTAAGGCAGTAAGCACAAGTTCAAGCAAGCCGACGTAGCAAAGCAACGAGCTATCAATTAATCGTTATGAGAATTTTGCCACCGCATAACAACAACTGCTGGAATTCAGGGAATTGTGATATTTTTAACTTGAAGTATGTAAATTTGATGTTCAAGTTTATAGAAATGGGTTTGGATTAGGGTCTGAGTTCGGATTATTCCACTTTCCATTATTTCTAATTGGGATAATTGATTCGTATCTCTAATAATTCGGAGTTTGAATAGTCTCGTGGAACGGATAAGTAAACCGCACCGCTGTATTTGTTTAAATGAAGTTGATGAGAGTTCATATTTCTTATAAGTGGTTCATGGTTGTAAAATAAATATTACTTGGGCTGAGTTGATTGTATTCTAGAAGTATGGATACCAGATAGTCGGTGACGAAATCCTTGCGACATTTCTTTGAATTCTTAGCACAGAGTTTTCTTTGTATTGCGACATGTCACATTGCACTCGTACGATCTGGCTGAGACAACACCATCGCATTTATAAATACATTGCGAGACGAGACCGGAGTTT
The DNA here is from genome assembly GCA_013436055.1 of Halocynthia roretzi. Taxonomy (NCBI): domain Eukaryota; kingdom Metazoa; phylum Chordata; class Ascidiacea; order Stolidobranchia; family Pyuridae; genus Halocynthia; species Halocynthia roretzi. The sequence continues at coordinate 11,581 of QRAM01000733.1, read as the reverse complement.
AATTGACGGCAAAGTAAATCGAAAACCGTTGTTCAGAGTATTTATATACGTAGGGTAACCGAGGCTATGTTAAGAAAGGAAATTTTGTTTGTTCGCGTTCTGCTGTGTTCGCATTTTTGCTTATTGATTCAGTCGGATCGCATACCTTGAGTTGAGCAATATTGCAAGTATTAAAGAAAGTTCTTTGTTTCGCAATAATACCTGTATTATAAAAGATATGAGATAAGCAACTGCTGTGTCGTGCTGTTGCTCAACGTTACCAGAGGGGACATGCGCGTCTGCCGTGTTGAGGAACAGGACAGTTGCTTGCTTGCTTGCTTGCTCTGTATCAGGAGTCATATAAGTACTTCATTGTACCAGTCGTCCCTCGCTATATCGCGGTTCACTTATCGCGGATTCACTACATCGCGGATTTTATATAATATTGTATTGTATGTATTTTAATGTAATATTGTATGTATTTTATTTCATGATAAATGCCGTGCCGTACAGTACTAGTATGTTTAAGCGATAAAAGTTTAAAAAAAATCAAATAACCGGTCAAATGATTGTGGGAAAGGTAATAAGGTGAATAAGAGTGTGTGAATGATTTATAATGGTTTAAAATACGTTTAAGTAAATTCAAATCATTGAATAAATACATGCTAATTCAGATAGTTCATTCATTCTTGCAGCTAGTAAGAACAATACTAAAAGTTTAACTGTTCCTTGTTTAGTTTTGTTAAGGATGAATTATCATTCAATCTCATAAACCTTTCATAAGCAATCTAAATTCGATTGTAAGCCGCGGCGTATATAGTTTATTTTCATCATTTCGTTCGGCTTACAATCAGGGGCGGCTTATATTTTTCTCTTACCATACTGGAGTATGGCGCCTGGTACTTCTGCTATCTTCCCATCTCATAAATGAAGGAGAAACTGTGTGTGTGTTTAGATGTTTGCTCGCCCATAACTTCAAGTGTTCTTGACTAGGCGCTCTGAAAACTTGCACGGGGATCGGTTTCAGGCAGGAATAAGTTGTAGTTGTTGCTATTTTTTTCGAATAGGGGCCCCAATCGCCGCCCCAGATCACTTTAGCTTAGGTAGACTACCCTATGTTCAAGTGCGGTTTACAATCAAGGGCGACTTACATTAATTTTTGAAAACGATTTCATGCGGTTTACTATCGACTTACTTACAGTCGAATAAATACGGTCTCTAGCAGATAGTATATTCCTCCCCTCCCGCATTCTTCTTTCAGACTTCGTAACAGTAATTCGATCTTAATTAGGCCGGATATTCTTATTTTACGAGAGAGTTTCCTCTAGTGAATTAACCTACTTACAAGCAGGCTTGATTGCGGCTCAAAGTCCAATAACGAAACCGTATTGTTACGACACGCTCGTCTAGACCAATGGGAAGAGTTCCCTTGACTACGCATGCGGGATATAATACAGAGATATGAGGATAATTAAGAATGAGTAGTTTCTCCTTAACTCGTGAATAGGAGCGTGACGTAGAGAAAAAAGTGAGATTTGCTGAGATAATAGAAGAGAGAGGTACCGGCTTTCGGTTAACTCTCTTTAATTTTGAAATCCTATACATAAAGTGTCTAGGTCTAATTGCTATGCTGGTAGTTAGATCTGGGTCTGCTGTGATTGAGTGTGGAAGTCTAGAGTGCTCGTTATGTCGATTAAAATGCTGCAAATATTCTGGACTTATGTAACTGGGTATTATTGGAAAATATGGAAAGGGGCTTCGAATTCAAATTCACCGTTAGTAGAAAATTGCGCTCGCTGAGTATTGTACTTTAGTGGTCCGTAGCCTGTGGATAATTGCAGTGGGCGGTCGAATTTGACGCTGGAATAATTAAAATTGAAACGGCCACGACTGATTCCGACCGTCTCCTGATCCGTAGTAGTTGAAATGAGCATTTCAGTAATCAAGCTTTTTTTCCAATTTATTCAGGAATTTTATTAGAAATCATTTAACATTCGGAACTGCACTTATAGCCACCATGTCAACATTAACCCTTTACGCCGATTCCTGCAATCCAGTTTGCCAAAGCATGCAACTGTACTTATCTGCCAACAATATACAGTAAGTGTTAATATTTTTCACCATTTGGATTCTACGCAATGAGCGCAAAAGTTGCCTCGAATGAATTAGGGCAAAAACATTCTAAAAAATCCAGTCAAAAATCAGATGATCATCGAGAATCACAAAACTTCTTTGCTAGATCAGCGAAAGAAAAACGTTGAACAAATTTGGCAGTTTATTCGTTCCCATGTTTTTTAAAGATTACTACTTTTATTTGAAACAATACTTCAATAGTTTATAACCAGTCGATAAATCCAGCGCTGCCCGGGAAAGCGTTTAAAGTCCTTAAAGTTGAAAATTGAATAGTTTTAATCCAGTAGTTAGTGATTTCATCTGTGTAAAATTCTGGGCAAATCAAAAACTCCGGTTCTTAACGCAAAGAGTGCCCTGTCCATTAATACACGTAGCACATTAGTACATAAGGAATAAATTGGTGAAGCGTTCAGTTCTACATCGTCGGAATTTTTCACTTCTATTGGTTCCAAGTATTACCGTCCTTAATTGCTTTTAAAATTCTACGTCAAAGGTCAGAGTTTACATAAAACAAACTGACCCTCGGATGATCTGATTGGTCGTAGCATAACAATGGTTAGCTACCGTGTTCTATCACGTCACATTGTCGCCTTGGGACATCGCAAAGTTTTCAAAAATGAAAAGTGTTTGTTTGTCCTATTAATTACAGGTTTAACACCGTCTCCGATGACGTCACTGCACCGAGTCTTCATGACAATGGTAAACCAGTCGCAGGAACCTACCTGGACGCCGTGGAGTATTTGAGAAATGGGACGGGAGTTAATGAACGACAAGTTGAAGTGTTCAACGCTTTCATGAACAATGTAAGTTGTTTGTATGGATATTTAGACTAAGGTTGTGTGACATTAATATATGCTTGCAGCATTATGCTACTAGCAAACGTACTAGAGCAGTGGTCTTAATCTCTTTCTCCAGTGACCATTTTCCTGATATTTGCTTGGACTAGCGCCCCCCTGAGCCTATGCTATACTGAACTTAGTGAGATTTTGATAAGTTAAAAATATCAGTTTCAATATTTGACAAGCAGAACCTCGAGTCTCCTCTATCACATATATGTTATCTACTTCGCAGCTTGGTTAGCAGGTTTCTACGCTGAATAAGTCGCTGAATTCTCTCGGAGCAAAATATGAACGCGTCGATTAAAATAAAACTGATTTGATTGGACCAGGCGAAATCCCTGAGCAAACGAATGTTCGGATAGCTCGAACTTCGAGCGATTTCAATTGGATCGAAATACGTGTAAATTTTAGTTGTGACATCGTGAATAGACTTATGAAGTGGTGATTGTAAAATTGGCGAAATCATTGTGACCTATCACATTCAAATTGTCATGTCACTGAAGCATTGAACAATAATTGATTTTAAATCAATCAAACTTTGCTGCAGTTTGCAAATTGCTGCATTGATGNTTGCTGCAGTTTGCAAATTGCTGCATTGATGATTGCAGACTATGAGTTCATAATACTTACTCGGATTTAAACTTTTAATATACAATATATACATTTGAATTCTATTTTCCAACGAACCGCCAGAAGGTCATGAATCATTTGTCAGAATATTGTCGTTTTTGTTGCCAAAATATGTGTGTTTCCACGTCTGTGAATTAGTTAAAGTTATCGCCTACGGCAAAAGGATTTGATTGGTTCGTCTTGTGGGCGCGGTATATAGACATAATAATGGGACCTAATGGTAGTGAGCTTGTTCGACTCGTTTCTAGGATAAACAACGTGTCGACAAGATCAGGGCAACCAAATTCATTTACACCCGCCTACGGCAGTTTTTAAAGCCGTGGGAAATCATATCCGCTAAAAAATATCGGTGCAAGCGCGTTGAGGTCGCCAACATCTATAACCACTAGAGAGGAAGTCCTTTAAAAACTTTTATAACCATTTTAGGGATGTGCTTATTTGAATTATATAACCACTAGAGGGGGAAGTGAATTGTCAACTTCTACAACCGCTAGAGGGAAAATGCTTTTTGATTTCTGCGACCTCAACGGGAAACTGCTTTTTTGAATTTCTATAACCACTAGATGGGGTAATTGCTTTTCATATTCTACAACCACTAGAAGAAAGTGCTTTTTAAACTTCAGAACCGCTAGAGGGGGAGTTTTTTTCAACTTCTATTATCACTAGGCGGGAGGAATTGCTTTTTTATTTTCTATTACCACTAGAAAGGAAATGTTTTCCCAAACTTCTATAACCACTAGAGAGGGAAATGACTTTTTTAACTGATGCATATTCTGTTTTCAGATCAAACCACTGTTTGTCCACACTCTGATAACGGGGAACCCCCGAGAGGGGCTTGATTTATTTTTTGAAGCACTTTCCTACCTCGAAAACCGATTGATAACATCAGGGGGCCCGTATTTCGGGGGCAAGACCCCGAGTATGGTTGATTACGGGCTGTATCCATGGCTTGAAAAGGTAAGAGGATTATGATGTTGCTGTGCTTGATCTTTTAAGTAATATCCACGTGGTGAACAGTACGTTCAAGTATAGTGGGTAGCTCAAATACTTTATATTTTTTAATTTGTTGGTCCAGCTGAACATTTCTATCGTTTTTGAAAATTACACATGTGACAACGAATATAATATGTCACATAGCGCGGTTCAGTTCCATTCTCACACTGACTATGTAGCAATAAGCACTGGTTATCTCCAATACGTTTTAGTGGTGACCCCCAGAGAGAGAGATTTAGCTACCGACCAAGGGCGTCTAATATACGAAAAAATCCGATAATTATTTCTCTCGTTTTATATTCTCTCGTTCTATATTCTCTCGTTTTTTTAAGGTTGGTTCTTGGATTCCTCCTCTAACAGCGAACGAATGCGTAAAGGTTCAAGCTTGGGTGAAGCGCATGCGCGTTGACCCCATCGTGACAAAGTCCATGCCCTCTTGTGATATTTCATCGCTGGATAAATATAAGAACTCACTCACGACGCAGGCTGAAAAGTCTCTGTAAAAATTTCAAAATCAAGGTTTCTATTTCCTGTATTTCGGGGAAAATTTTAGCCGTTTGAATTCCTGTGAACATTTTTATACTCAATTAAAAACTTTTGTACTGGTAGATTCGTTAATTCTTGAATGAAAATCACATCACATGTGTTTTATGGCTATATGCTAATTAACACAATAGCAAGATATTGCCAAGTCGCTGCTGCCAAGCAATTTAATAGATAAAATCCACAATTATCAATGTTTACCGAAGTTATTGTGGTAAAAAGTCCCCGTGGAGGCTGTCCCAGATAAGGGGGGTGAATTTAGAGGATTACCAACAATGTTGCCTCTGATTTTATAGTCAAAATATCATATTTCGTGCTGTAAGTGACAATGTGCAGTAAATATAGATATTAAATATAACATTATTTTTTAAAACTAACCTTTCATGTGCACATTGATTTCTTTGCGCTGGTTGTTAAACATGTTTGCCTGGCTTAGAGGGAACAATCTCACTGCTCGGAGGGAACATTACGCTAGTTGATTTTTGAATGCAAATATTAAACCAAAAAATTGGCGAGGCTTTACTATCATGGTTAGATAAACATACCAGTCCCATTTTTGGGCTTTAGATTATCAGTTTTGTGTGGAAGGTTATATTGTATAGTTTTTGTGGTTTATAAAAAACACACCTAATTACGAGCGAGGATGCTCCATATACCTGAAACTCTGTTTCTGTAGGGGATACATTGACTGAGATGGTGCGTACTTGTAACGTACTCATTGCTGTTATAAGTTTAAAAATGATCCTAATTTTAAATGATGCCGCAGACTGGAGTAACGAGTAATTTAACGTTAGTACGAAAGTTTGCAGTTATTTTATATTATATGTACCCTTTAATGTCTTAATCACCATATTGTTTGATGTTCTATTACATATGAATGTGTTTTATGACGAAATAATACATCTGTCATCTGTGGAAGTTGGTTTGAACGAATAGCTTGTCGCTAGATGGCGCAAGTGAGCATAATTTATTTACTTGCTTTACGTCGGGCAGTTTTGTCTTACAATCCAAAGGTTGCGGGTTCGAACCTCGCCTGAGTTATCTCCGTGTCCTTTAGCAAGACACATTCGCTAGCTTACAGTCGACCCGGTTGTATCATCAACCATCAGTTTTATTTGAATTATCTGAATAACGAAAATTGTAAACGTGTCTAATGGGAACACTGTATAATGGTCGTAAATGTGAGGGACGGTCGTTGTGTTGGTAGTCATGATAACGGTCGTTAAGTGAGGAGTTTATAGTGAATAAATTATCTGAATAATGAAATTTTAGAAGGTCCTGCGGAAACAGGTCGGTGGTAATCATCAGTCGTTATAACTGTCGTTAAGTGAGGAGTACCCACATAGGGTTTTGAAACGTTTGCGATTTGGGGGTTTCATTTGGGGCGTCGAAATATATTTTTATTTAAATTTTTTGTTTAAAATTTACCGTTTGTTTTGCCGCCGAGATCTCTCGTATTTTGAGAGATTTTGAGAGAGAGAATCGTTGATGCGTATCCAAGCGTGCGCCTAATCCCTTATTATAGGCGTTGTTTGGTAATTTCCAAATGCGCTTAACTTTCTAAACAAAGATAAAGCGCGAGAGAGAAATCCAATAATAAGCGGGCACTCAGGTAATCTCAGCTGATAACTTTACCCAGAACGAGAGTAAAATCGCGAAAGCAGAAGTGGAATTGTAGACGGTGTAAACAATAGAGTTAGTTTGAGATGTTCGCTGCACTAATATAGCTTTGATTTTGTTAAGTAAGTTTTGAGAGGTGGTCGCTGCAATGCTTAGTTGTGAATTCGTTTGGCAAGTTTTATGCAATACTGAGCTGCATAGAGCGACATTAATAGTGATGCGTTGTGAGTATTAGTTGACGGCTGAAGTCTATATACAGTAATTGTAATACTA
>QRAM01000732.1:0-24470 GCA_013436055.1 Halocynthia roretzi | reverse complement strand
TTGCATTCATGGGGAATCGAAAGTGGATGTATTGAGCGGTGGCTGGATGTATTAAGCGGGGTTTTTATAACGGGGAATGAATAGGAAAATTCCGTTCCAAGCAATTTGGATGCATTAAGCGGTTGGTTGTATTAACCGGGGATGTATTAACCGGTGGCGACTGTATTGCGAAATGTTTGACAAGACACTTAAGCAACATTTCGTCCATGTCATGAGTAAACCTCGTGCCAGACCCACCCGGGTCATATGGTAGTTGAGTCACTTCAAATAATTAGTATACGGAAAAAACAATTCTAATGCAAATACAGTACAGTACAGAACAGTACAGTACAGTACATACGAGAGAAGGAAGTGGAAGAAGGTTCGAATGGTCTAGAAAATTCGAGAGAATATATTACCCATTACATACTTTGCAGTCGTAGCAGTTGAATCACAATACAATCTATACATCACGCTGAAAACAAATACTGTATACCGATAACTTAAGTGACTGAACTAGTGTAAGGTGAATTTATGATTGAAGCCAAGTATATGATAGATATTGACGGACAAATTCATTCTGGACAAAGAGACCCACCAGGGCAGTCAAGTAAATATATTCCGCCAGGTATGTCTAGGAATGTACACAGGGTAAAAGTTTTTTATGGCTAAAATAATTTCTGGTATTGTTTTGAATGTTTAATATATTGGTAGGTTAGGAAGTTAGGTGAGCTTGGATTTGTCGAGGTTTTGGGTATAGGTTAGTCGACCTCAATTTTATTCCGAGTTATTTTATATATATTGAAAATGTAGTACGAAAAATACCGATTTATCGTACCCTTTGTACAGTACTATATTTGAAAATGAATCTCGTATCGTACCGCACCAAACCGTTTGCAGTTACAATATAATGTATATTCGTACGAAAATGCTATAATCGAATTGTTTATTCGTCCTTTAGGAGATGCATGGAACGAAAAATATCGACTTTCGACATTTGTTAAGTATCCACAGGATTACCCAATAATTACAACGAGGCTAGCAGCAAATGGATTTTACTACACGGGGTTTAAAGACAGAGTAAAATGCTTCAGGTAGGTAGTTTTAAACATACTTAAAGTAAGAATATCACGGTAAAAAATATCATTTGGAAATTTTGAATATATTTGGTTTTATTTAGCTGTGGAATGTGTGTTGAAAATTGGGTTATAGGCGACGACCCCTCCGACCGAAGATGGCACGGCAACGAATGCGAATTTGCTAATGGGAGAGACCGAACTAATGAACCTATTGGTAAGCTTTAGATTGATTTGGAAACAGATTTAGATCAAGATGATCTGGTTAAAAAGTGTTTCTCAAATTAGTATGGGTGCCCCCCACCCTCTATTTAGAATCTAGAATATGATGTGGTTATTGAATTCTAGATTATATCATACATGATTACGCTGTACATAAAACGGATGTGGGATATGATTCACAGTACGTCATTTCTTTTTGTAGTGGTGTTTAGCACAAATGGTAATAACGCCTTTGCTTCGACTATGCTGTATCAGTGCTTTGCCATTGTTTAGCAATTAACAATACTGGAGTATAATTATTTGAAGTTCAAACAACCAATCACTGTTAGAATTATAGACTTTGACACGTGATATGAAGTGTACTACTCAACGAAGACCAATTTGAAGTATTTTATTCCGAAATTTTTCATAAATTTCTACTAACAAAATTACTGTATACACAAAACTGATGCTATTACATGGTAATGATATTGAATAGTAATATTGAGAGAGAAATAACCACTGGTATATGTAGTACTAGCGGAATTCCCCGGCGTTCATCGGTTTCATTGGTTTTATGACAAATTCATTCATAAAAAACTCTTCAATATTTACAGTGACAAGATTCATACTTCCTTCAATATCGTTACCGAATCAAACTCGCAACTACTACCAAACACTCAACACACCATACGGACAAGTCTCTACATCACATAATCAAGAAACTATACCACATCGAGTAGCCCCGGCTCAACCGCAAAATTCTCACCATGGAATACCCAACGGAACCTCCAACGCAACTGTAAACAGCGCTGGAAATAACCAAACTTCTGAAGAAATGGCCGTACGAGAATTATTTCCATGCAACAGTCCCGTAAACGACCACATGAGACTTGATTCCCGACGCAGGGAGTCCTTTTTGTCAAATGTGGGAACACCATGGCCCTCCCATCGACTACGTGCAAGTATAGAGCAGATAGTACAGGCCGGATTTTACTACTTGGGTATGTCCCTACATCTGTTTACTCTTTGCCTTGGATTTCACTGACTGATAAGCAATCGTACTATATCAAAAGACAAAGGAACTTATCTATATGTTCTGTGAATGAAAAAAGAATTGGTTCTATAAATTCGATGCCCGAAAGCAATGGGAATTACCGACGAATTTTCCGAACTTTAACTTTAGTTTTATAACGGCATTTTAATGTTTGGTGATATTTTCAGGGGAGCGTGACCGCGTCAAGTGCTGGTACTGTAACGGGGGTCTCCAGAATTGGGAATACGACGACGATCCGTTGGTAGAACACGCAAAATGGTTTCCAAAGTAAGTTATTAGTAGTAAAACTTTAGTAGCAACATAATTAACTTTAACTAACCCTCATTTGGGCCTGAAATATATTTTTCAGTACTTGGGAAGTCAAACTAGCATGAGCTCAAACGTTGATGTACATAAACATCTATTTATGAACCAATAAACTTAAATACTGTATGAAAAATATTATTGTAAACCATATATAGTCACACCTAACTTTCACCGATATACATTGTATTTTTATCTGTGCATATTGGGTTCACAAATCACCGGTAGTATTGGTGCAATTCCATTTTCTTAAATGTCCATAACCAAGTATTAGAACGTTTGTAGCTTTTTAATAGATACTATATTTATTACAGTCATATTCACTTCTATTCTGTATTTTTTAACGTCATTAACAGTTGTGAATATACTCTTCGGGTAAAGGGACCTGAATTCGTGGAAGATATCGTTTCAAGATATCCCAATCTAGACCGACAGCGAGCCAACGATATAGTCCCTATGGAAATCATACCACCAATCAGGTACTTTTGCATATTCATTATATATATTTATATAGGTATAATAATAGAGGTACGTTATGCTCAACAGGCAATCACCACCTCCACCACCAACACAAGAAAATAACCTGTTGGAAAACCACGAAGCATTCAATCAAGCTGCAAATGAGCTACAGTATGTGAATCAAGCTAGAACAATGGGATACACCGATGAATTGATTATGGGGATTTTAAAAAGGTAGTTTCAACTATTTTTGCATGTCACATACGCGATGATGTGAACACATATATCACAGCTAATTACGAACCTGACAAACTATTCTCCACACAACCTAAATTTTGTTTAGAAACAATTGTGGTGCTTAATGATGTTACAAATATTACACAAGATTTCCAATTTGCAATCTAACCTAAAGAGTTACTGAATTCAATTTGTCTGCGTTAAAGGTATATGCTCCTTTTTTGGAACTCCTGTGAGTTGTGCACCGATGATTTCCCATTAATCCAGCAATCAATTTAATGTGAATATCTGCTAGTAAATCGGCCTAGGTTATTATTGACATTTAATGGCTTAAAGCCTCAAATATATAGTACAGTAGTAGTACATACGCATGTACAAAGGAAAACCTATAGTACTTCACTACATCAAAGAACCTTAATCTGATAACTTTTTTCGTTATTACAGAAAATATGAAACTAATCGAATGTTCTACAACACGAGTGAAGAATTTTTTGATGTCCTGTTTTCAAGCATCCAATCAGCAAATAATAGTACTCACAGCGCAAGTGGCAATGTAACAGAAGTCTCAAGATCAAGTACCAGCACAACGACGCAACTATCGAACGGAAGCCTGGAGGCTTCGTCGAGCCTGGAGGAGCTGAAACGACTGGAAGAAACAAGGATGTGCAGAGTTTGCAAGATTACCATTTCAAACGTTGTTCTTATACCTTGTGGGCACCTTTCAACGTGTGAGTCATGCTCCAAGGTCATGAAAAAGTGTCCGATTTGCAACCGAGGTATTAAGGACAGAATTAAAACCTTTCGCTCATAGTCAACCACTGTTTTTTTTTATCTTGGGCTAGGACAAAAGCCACATTGGGCAAAACCCCACCAAAACATATACTATTCTCTCTTATATGCAATATATTTTTCCGACCCTTACATCTTTCACTTTGCTGTATTGACAAAATAAATGAATAATGTTTTATATCATTTATTTATATCCAGAATACTTTTGTAATATCGTGATTTATACAGATATATTTATTTATTTACAAACTTCTATATATATATATATATGATATAAGTATTTATTCAAAATCCATTCTAACACTCTTTTATATTGTTTTTGCTATTTTTCTTTATTTTTTACTTGTATCATTATCTCAAGCATAAATTTATTCACAAAGATTTAGTCTTGTGTAATATTTGTTTGCATGCATTGTAGTATTCAAACTGTACAAATCTTCAGTGTTGTAGTAATCTTAAATTTTAGTTAAATTTTATTATGCCCACGCAATATAATCTTATTCCATTTTTTTAAAGCACTTGCCATTCGAATGCTATTTAATTTACTATTTAAAAATAATATAAAAATACATGATTCAGTGCATGACTCGGAGACTGATTTAGTATATTACTTTCATAAAAGTACTAGGTTTGTGGGCAAATAAAGATTACTAGTTGGAGTTTGGATGAACTTGCGTACATACCCTCAAGTGCCAGCAGTGAACAATTTACGTACTTTATTAATTAACGACGAGAAAATAATTCATTATTGTGTGTTGAAAGTAATTTCGCAAGTTGACAGCAACACTCTAAAAATGATAAATACAGTAGGGAACAGGTTCAATTGCTATATACATACGATTATCCAAGGTTAATTATTCTTGATTTCACGTATGCAATAACTAACATGTTGAAAAGAAGCGAACAAAGGAAAGACCGTGTGCCAAAACAAGTAAACTATAACCCCGCAAATACCATTCGATCGGAACCGTACCAGTCAATTCAACGAAACAACAAAAATTTACACATTTACGTAGAGCACCGGCTTAGTTGTTATGCAAGTTTTAAAACTAACTCGTGTGGTCATTCTTCTTTGCATAAGAGCTAAATGTGTCAGACTTTTATTACCGAAAACCGACGAACAGAACCCGGCTTAGAATATATGATCTACCTTTTGAGAGAAATACTTTTTACGCTGTCGCACTGTGTTGTTCGGTACATGGGTAAACAGCTATCGTAGTATTCATTTCAACAAGCTATGTTTACGGGCAGTAGATGACGTGAAAAGGGAATTTACCGCTATTTATTTTTATTTTTCTCACGGGTTCTTGTTATTAGGACGATACGTACGATCAACATGTTTACCACAAATATAGTTAAACTCTTTTTAGAAATTCAAACAGATTTCTTATAATCCTTGACGTAAGCAGAATTCTTATTATAGTGGCTACGTGACAAGTACCATTTGCTTGTTGCATACTGTAATTCTATTACCTCTTACGTCATCAGAGAGAAAAGCTGTGCTTACGCACGCACGTAATAGCGAACAACTAACCATATAAGAGGTATATAGCAGAGTTCAGAATAGATCATGTGAATGTATCAAAATACACTCCATTCATTTCATATGCGCAATGAAGCATATGGTAATAATTTGGTGCTTGAATTCGTTTGATCACGTTTCGATCACGTTGTATAAGTTATGAGTCATTGAAAATCATAAGTTTCGTAAGTAAGTTTCCTGAAAATTTCGACATTTAGGTGAAACCGAAATTCTTATGGAGACTACCTTCTATGTACTTACGATTCCCTAATTCCCCCAAAACTATTGCAGCATACAAAGCAATTTTTATGTTTATTTTTAGCGATTTTTTAATGAGGTTTACCTCTATATGAATATATCAATGAAATAATAAAACGGATTCAATCATCTCTATTTATTATGTATCAGATCATCACTGAAGTATAGGTATGTGTTGTAGACAGTAAGTTAAATCTGTTGCGATGGATAATGACGAACTCAGTAGCGCTGCTCAGTATCGGCAAATCATCCACACTATTTATAAGTGCATACAGGGGATTGAAGCGTTTCCCTCCTACCCAGCCTCAGCCTAATGGACCCCACAGAGTGTACCAGTAGTTCGTAACACCCGTTTCCACCACCGCTTTAATAATTTTTTCAAAATGACAATATAACCCTAACCTCATTTCCCAAAAATTGCGGGAAAGGGGCCCAACGCAGTCATTTGACATGGATTTTGCCGCCGCTCTCGATAGACCCGTGAACGTGCATCGAGAGCACACACAAACAGACTGAAAGGCTTACCCCATTTAAGTGTTTATATTCATGGTCACACCTTGGTACAATAAGGGGTTTCCAAACTACGGCCTGCGGGACACACATTCACTGCAAGATTTTACGCGACAGAACATACGGGGTAGTTAAAGATATTGAAGACATATTGCACTTTTCCGTGAGGAATTCAAATTTTACATCGATGATTATGCTCAATATTAGATTCAACTGGTTGCAAATTCTGGGCCATAGGTACAATTTAGGCTAATCTACAAGTAAAATGAAATTCACTCGAATATACACGATACTTATTTACGAGTATACGATAAACTGCGTATATTATATACTAATACATGTACTACTATTACTAAGGCAAACCGTATAAATTGTTGGTTACTGCAAAATATCCTTTACATGAAAAGTTATGATAGTTATTGATAGTCAACTGATTACATTTCATCTTGAATTTAAAGGAAAAAACAAACAATAAACATAAACGTCTACAAATTTAGTAGTTGCTTGTTGCTATATAGTGTTGGGGTTTGAACAGCGCTACGCAACAAATTAAATTCGTTGGTACACGTGTATAGGAGATGGCATTATGTGTACTTTGATTCATTCCCACAATACAGAACCAAGCACTACATTACTATAAGGCATGCAAGTAGGTAAATATTGCTAGTTACGATCGAAATATTACAGTACCATATTTACGTTTAACTATGTAGCATAACCATTTACAAACTACATATTAGTTCCAAATTACTTCTAACTTCCTGTAACTTTCAGTAATTAACTGACTACTATATCACCGCGGTATTCGAAGGTAAGTAACAGAAATGTGACAGAAAACAAATAAAAGATAAGCTAAATATCGGAACCATTATTCAAAATGTCTCGTTTTCTTAAATCTTGTACAACACGTCAGTACGTCTTATCCAATAAACCAAGTCTTAACTAATATTACATTGATCGCTGGACATGCCATGCGGCAGTTCTAATGTTGCGGCTCAACTTTGTGTAGTTGTTGTTGTGGCTAAACTTTGTTGTAGTGCCAATGTTGCGATTCGGCTTGTTGTATAGTTATTGTTACCCTTTTGGTATAGTTTATTGTTAGTCTAGTTCAGGGGTCTCCAACACGCGGCCCGCGGGCCGCCTGCGGCTACTTTTTTCGGCCCGCGTCATGGTTGAGAATTTTCACCAAAAAACTGAAATAGTACGATGTCAACTATGAGTAAGTTTTATCGTGTTGTAAGTTAACAAATCAGCCCTCCGCACACGACCAATGGACGAGCATTTGCATGCTGTCTTAAGACTAACCAAACCAACGCAAAATAAGGCCAAACATCGAGTCTCTCACCGCTACAAAACGGTGCCAAATATCCAGCACAAGTAAATGAATATGTTTCATGTCCCGTTTGGTATAAGATTCAAGTGTAATTTCAACAAATACATTCAGATTTCTTTTGTTATTTTTTGTGTATCAATTTTGTACCTAATTTGTTGGTTTGTGGCCCGCGTCGTCAATAAAGTTCAAAAAGTGGCCCATGACATATTTTGAGTTGGAGACCCCTGGTCTAGTTCGTACTCTGTTGTTTGAACCGCTACAAATACACTCCTGATTACAAGGAAGAACTCCGCTATCTTCGTCCGATACTCGGAAGATCGCGTAAAACAAACTTAATACTTCGGTTAAATGATGCCTCTTTGTAGGTATAAATCATTACACGTTTTTGTATGTACACTTCAATTCTATTCACAGGCTCCTATCATCAACACAAACTTGATGCTACGAACTAATTACAGTCAAATACTCCAATCACAATCGTATTATTATTTACAGTTTTATCCAGTATATCTTACACTTCACGTCTCAACTAATTCCACGAGACTTATTTTCACTCTAGTTCTTCGCTAGCCAATTCCTCGTCTCACCATGTCCTGAGACCTATTGGGGGGGGGGGGGCCGCTTCGTTAGTCGGCGTATCTCTATATAATCAGTTCCCTGTACAATTCAACTCCCTATACTAAAACACCTAACAATGCCAGCACACTATTATCATATTAACATTAGGCAATTAGGCAATTAGGCTAAGTATAAATCAGTTGGAAAATATATTCAAACATAATAATCTTAACAATATCGATACCTAATATAAGTTAAAAATTGAATATAAACATTTCAATCCTAAATCACACAGGCGTACGTCGCTACGACTTTTCCGGTGGCGGTTGAATGATTTTACTTCCACCTTCATATATTGCTATATTTAATCTCATAGATAAATTACATCTTAGATTTATAATTGTTATGTAAAGGATTAAAGGATGATTTAGCCCAAATAAACCCGAACAAGGAACAGTTAAACTTTTAAATATGTACTATGTACTGTGTATGCCACCCAGCGGACGCCAATTGTCGTATCGTAGCCACTTGCTACTAGAATAAACAAACTATCAGCAATAGTACAACGAAGTAGCTACATGGCTTCTGATCCAGAGTGGGACGGCTGCCCAGTTTGCCACCCCATGACCCCAACTCAAGCAATAACATATACCAGCCTTAAGCATCACCTAGACCTCAGCCTGAACTAACTCACTCGTAACAGCTAAAAATTGAAATTGAACTTACAGTTTTTACGGATTTCTCTTCCTCTCCTCCTGTTGCTGCTTTGCAGAAGAAGGTTATATGGGTGATGGAGTTCTACGAGCAAATAGTCCTGATAGGTCGCTGCTTGTTCCTGAAATCCCTGAAAATTACATTTATGTCGGTAAATACCCGTTTTCGTCAGGAATTTAGTGTAATTCTTGAAGGTTCAAGTTGTTCAAGTGTAGGGTTTTGGTTAGGCTATTATGCCACGGTCTGAGGTGAATATCGGCTAAGGTGCAATGTTACATATATTGTTTCTTGACATAGGCACGCACATACATGTGCTTTTTTTATATATAAAATATTCGGAATGAATTTAATTCCTTTGATTTATAAGGTTGCTATAGAGTTAGCGTTTCGTGTTAACATTCGATACAAATGGGAGTCTAGTAATATAAATTTCATTAGGATATTTAATTTCTTCCACACATAACCATATAGGTGTGAACGTCATCTAGTTTCTGTTAACCATTATCAACTCCATCCCAGATATAGTTTCTGTTGAGTTCGGCAATAAAAGTCTTCAAATTCCAACATGCCATAGTCATATCCAACCAGCGGCAGTGTTGAATACTTAAATACCGATTTTTAACCACATAGGTTCGGAGGA
This sequence comes from Halocynthia roretzi, assembly GCA_013436055.1. Taxonomy (NCBI): domain Eukaryota; kingdom Metazoa; phylum Chordata; class Ascidiacea; order Stolidobranchia; family Pyuridae; genus Halocynthia; species Halocynthia roretzi. The sequence goes on along the minus strand of QRAM01000732.1, from coordinate 14,834 downwards.
AGAAATAATACGAACAAGCCAATAGGCCACATATATTTGGGATGGGTTTTCTTTTGTAACTTTATTGCTTAGTGACGATTTACCCAGACGATCAAAATTTGATCAAATGGTGTCAAGCCAAGAATTCAGTGCAGACTACTTCTATTTCACACTCGCTGAGACTTTCCCAAGTCAGGTCAGAAGGTCAGAATATTATAACTCCCATTATAATATACAAAAAATTACATTTCAATTTGCTTATCAGAGTAAGTGAACGAATTATATTTTAAACATAATAATACCGAACAAAGAACAGTTAAACTTTTGAATATGTATCAACTGGTTTGCCAGTATGATCCAGAGTGGAACAACAGCCTCCCAGCGGACGTCCATGCGCCTGGATAACTTTTTAAGAGCCTTTTGGCATGGAATTGTGGTGGTACTTTACAGAATTACGGTGAAATAAATGTTCCAGGTTCAATTAGTTCGATATCTATCTTATTATCCTACTTTCACCTATGCATAAGACAGACACAAGTGCAGAAAATAGAAACCAAACAATCGTGATTTTCACCAAAAACAGAAATGCAATTTAAAAAAAACTAAAAGTTAACAACGTGAGTTTGAAGTGCTGAAAAACATTTCCAAAGGAGTGTGTTTTTTTCACAAAATTCTGTTTACTTCATAAGATGTGTCCATTGGAGAGCTTTCCATTTCTCTGGCATGTACCCATGTACCCCGGATTCGTCCATCCATGTATTCTGCAATTTGCCATGTCAGTGAATTGCAATCGATAACGCTTTCGAATTGTCTTTGAACTCTCGAGGACGTTCCTGAAGTGATAATAAAAATGCTTTTAAAATAAAATAAAGGTTTACTACCTTAATTGATATCCAATAATGATTGAGCAGAAAAAGAGTGGCATAGCCAGGGCTTCCGAGTCAGCGTACAAAATCTTACACTCCGACTTCTCTATTTATATATCAATACTAAAAAATCAGAAATTCGAGACGTTTACACCATTAATTGATAACCACGTTGAGACTTGGCAAGATTTTCCTAGTATTTCAATTAAATCAGAAAAGTCTATTTTTTCGGTATGAGAACTACAGCAAATAACGAAGTATAAAACGTCTGATAACAAAAGTAAGAAACCGGAGAACAAATATATAAACCAATACCTACTTTCGAAATTTCCAATTCTTTCATAAGTTGCGAAGTCATAATTTGTAAGCTCAACTACTCTTGCTTGATGCCTAAACAAATTTTGAATTATTCAGTAATCTCAGTAAGGTAAACATAAAATTGAGGTTTCACCAAATAACATTGCAACTATATGCTGCAGTACATTGTAACGCGAGGAAGACAGAGTAAAAATTAAATCTTGAACTCGCATACACAATAGGCTTACAAACTTACGTAATAGGCCGTGGTTGCTGCTAGTTCTGTGGTTTGAGGAAGTTGTAACATGATGATATGCAGTGCTGAGTGTTGTGCAGCATCTTATGTATTCTTCAATTTCGAAATAACAGAGAAGAGACTGAGTTTTCTTACATTCTTGCCCCATGGCTTTCAAATTCTCAATGTTACATCCCGTTAATATGCGGGACGCACTTCATGCTTGCTAAATTTTTTTTGCTGTTCCAGCTCTGTGGCACTCAACGCACCAGTGATCAGAACAACTTTCTCTTCCATGAAATTTTAATTAATCTGACTAAATAGTGCAGGTAATTTGATAGAAAATTAAAAAGTAATGTTAAGCTTGATTATAGTAAATCAGTTACAAAAAAAATGCACCTGTGCTAGTGATGTAGAATAATAGTTCTAAATCATTTTTGCTATTTGCAGTCTCTATATCAAATGTCATTAATATCTCATTTCAAGATTAGTACTACTAAGAATTCTATAACTTAACAATACAATTTACCTTGATTTGAATCCAACATGATTAAGAAAATTCACTAACGTATTCAATGAATGCATTATTAAATACACTATATGGTATGATCGCTTGAGTCCACCGGTAGTTGAAACCACCTTTACTTGTACTTGTTGCGTAACATTATAAATAATTTAAGTAAATCTGTGTAAGGTTCATATGACTGGCCAAAAGTAATCACACACTATTTAATCCTACACTTTCAAGCTCGATTTTCATATTCTGCCTGAAATAAAATCGTTATATATCGTCATATCTTTTCGCAATCTTTATGAAGCGAATTATCAATCACGCTTCCCTGATCAAATGCACTCAAACCAGTGAAGAGGAACTTTCGATCAATACTGTCACCTTGCGGATTTCAGTGTATGATGTTTTATATTAAACTAGAATTGTATACAATTATGCAGAACTCCCGTCGTTGTCAATTGTACACTTGTCACATTATCACCACTAGCATCACCGTGCTTATTTCGGATCAATGCAGTGTATCATCTACATTCTAACTTGCGTGTGATTTGCACCAAACTATATATGTGCTACACACAGATACATGCCAATAACATGAGCTAAATTTTCAAGTCAACAGCACTGACTTCAGTTTAATCAGCACAGGAAGGTCTGTTACTTAATAAAGACTCATCATCTCTAGATGAGGGATGTGGTACAGGAATGTCAAAACCATGAGGAATAGGTCTAATAGCAAACTTGCAAGTCGGATACATAATTTTGGACTTGCTTTTTCGAGAAAATGTGATCTTTGTCACGCAAAAGTAACAATCAGAAACATAATCACTTCGCTCTCGCCATATCATAGGAACACCAAATGGCATTTGCTTCCTTTTTTCATCAAGCCTAAACAAAAGACTTGTAACGATTGCAACAAACATTTGTCTTGATCTCCCACTTGACATCCAAAAAGTCTTGACTCTACTGGGAAGCTTTACATGGTAAATAGATATGGAGTGTACTAACCAGGTATATAGCAGAATTTATTTTCCCTTTTGCACATTTACTTAGTAATGTGATAGATATCTCAGTCATCCATTGGAGTTATTTGTATATGTATGCACTATATAATATAATATCAGCAATATAACCTAACCTTCAGTTGCACTACTTCTCTCCGTTCCCGATTACAGCGGGAGTTCTAATTACCGAACGCCTTTGCTTTCTATCACAAATATTGACCTGGGTGATCTTAGCTTACAAATGTGAAAGTATCGCCCTGAGCAACTTTGAAATTGAACAGCCATAAAATAATTTCCAATAATCCAATCGCATTAAAAATTACAAGAAAATATATAAGCTATCTTTGTATCAATGCTAACATTTCAGCAATGTTCTACTTTAATTGAGTGGATGAAGAAGTGGACGAGGTTCTCTTTCTGATGATCAGATGCTATTAGGTCTCCTAGCCCAGGGCCTACAGTTGCTTTGATATGTTACAATTCAAAGTATTGCACCATCACGAACCTTGACATAAAACACTTTTAAAAAAATCCTAGGTGAATCCCCCTTTTAACTACCAGGTCTGTTCACAGGTAAATCTTCCTTTTAACTACCAGGTGTGTTCCCATGTAATATAATGAAAAATATTGTATTTAAACTTCTTACAATTTGAGTTCATACCCACCGCCACACTCTTGAACCTCTATTAAATAGTGTTGGTAAACCATGAATCTTAAACTTAGCTGGCATAAGTTTTAATCGCTTTTTCAATCCTCTTCCTGCACACTGGACACTGCCTCAATGCTTGTGTGCACTCCATACAGCAGATCATATGCCCACAAGGTATAAACACCATATCTGCAGAGTTACTGAAGCAAACTTTGCACAGGCGCTCTTCTTCCATTTTATCAAGGGTTTCCTATAAGGAATCACAAGCATAGTATAATATATAGTGTTCTGAACAAAAAATATTTACACAACCCAACAAAAAAAATTCTGTGAGTTCCCTTTTCTTTTTAATAATTTAAAAGTATCGAAAAAACAGCCAATAAATGTGAGGAAATTTGATTTATTGTTCCCGAACCTAATAAAAAATTGGAAAAATATCACGGTGAATATTTCGTCTGTATTATTTTGAAAAATGAAAGGGAAAAACTAGCTTGTAACGCATTTTTTTTGCTTGATTAAAACTCTAACTGGTTTCAAAAATATGTTCTAAGGAAGTAAATCATAAGGCAAAGGTTTCCATTTGGGTAATGCGGCTCCTAAGGCCGGCCTTCTATCAAATATGTTGTATATTGATATAGGACACTGAATGTAAGTAACAATTTATAAGGACTTCCGCGATTATATTATTACCTTTAGCAATTTGCTGTCTCTTGGCATATTCGGTCCGGTTTGCCCTCCACTTGCTCCTAAAGTTATAATCAGGTGAATCATTAGAATCTTTTTCAGAGTTCATTTGTGTACTCCGATCAACTAGAACCCAGTGGATTAAGTTCTGAAGGTTTTGCATTCGGGAATTTCTGCCTTCTCATGACTTGGTTGCCACCAAAGTCGCCCAGTGCATGCATGAGTGGACCCTATTTCTACATTTTTATTTTAGGAATGCTGCTAATTTTTATACAGTAATGGGTATATGAATTTATGGCTCACTTTTTCACTCACACTCACAACATTTTTAATCTAACTTTATTATATGTTCAATGATAAGTGATACTTATGTACTACACTTCATGTTTATGAGTAGGTTAATTCGCTAAGTAGATGTCATGCTTTCAGGTAAGAAGTTGTGACTTACCTACGAGGTAGGTATAGGTATATATCTAATATTACTTATAGTACTCTATAAAAAATTCATAGTAGCTTTAAATACGAGTTATTACCTTCGGTATTTAATGAGGTTCCGTAAATATCATTGTTTATCATTTCCTCTTCATTTTCACTGTCAAATCCTGGAAATGATTACAATGTTGGGTATGTATTTGATACAAACATTGTGCCTAGTGCTGTTACTACGTAAGGCAACATTGCACACTGAAAACACAGATACACCATCAACCTTTTGAAGATATTTTATTATACAAAAATACAGCACTATGTCATCTGGCAACTCCCGTGGTCTGGCATGCCGGTAATAGTTTCTGGATCAGAACCCTTATGTCACCGCAATGTGTGTCTTGTATTAGCTGACAAAATTAGGGTCGAACATAGGGGGTTAATTTCTGTTTGTCATTTTTGGAGGTCAGGTCCCAAGGTTGCCGAATTGTATTAAATTTAAGAGTATTGTAAAAGTTTAATAACTAACAATTTCGATCATTGTATTACTAACAATATTTTCTATCTTTCATGATATATATGTTTTAGGTCCTGGAAGGGTGACTTGGCCTTGCCTTAAGCCTTCAAGGGAAAGGCTTCAACTTAATGTATGCGTCCTGTCCCGTCCATATATATTCGTATCAATGTAGTGTTCAAACTCCTGGTATATACCAGGAATTTTGCCATGAAGGTTTAAATTACGGATGTCAATGGGGTTGCGGGTTCTGCAAGTACTTCGGTCCAAGACTTGGAGAGCCATGTGGGGGCCCGTTCATTTCTGATGGACCTTCTCTCAAGGTAGGTAAACTTTTATCCAAGAGGGTGACAGGAACATTTGTAAGGACGCATACGCATCCATGCAATTTATTTGAAATAGTAAAAATCAAAGTCATAAATCACTAAAAGTACTGCTCACAGCATTTCACTACCATTTTGACTTGACAAAGTTTGAAAAGCGAGCAAACCTGAAACTTGAAATCTGTTTGATCTTTCATCAACAGTCTTCATAGATACAGTTTCTCCAAAGCTTAATTCTTGAGAATGTTCTAAAAAGTAAAAGTATATCATTCGAAAACTTTGAAGTTCAATAAAACATAAAAACCCAAATGTATTGTGAAATGTTTGTAATACCCACACAGCATATACAATCTGCTTCTCTGCTGTTTATTCTTCTATTGAGAAAATAATGTATTGCTATGGTTGTGCATTTTGTTACTAGAGATGTTTATGGCTGATTGCAGGCACACTGTTAAAATGGCGGGAAAAATGCATGGTGTTGTCGATGAGGTATGTGTTCTGCTCCTTAGTGGGGCTCTGAAATATATACAAATTACCTGAGATCAACGAGAAATTTTCAGATGATCCAGGAACATCTTCTTGTTCCATTTCTTGATTTTCCTCATCATAAACCACCACTGCATCGAGCAATGATTCTGTACTGTCAAATATGTCATTTGGATTTGTTTCTTGATCCAAATTTATTTTTTCCTCCAACACATTTTTTACCTGCAGAGCAAAATTAAGGTAAGTTGAAGGATACAGGAAAAAATTTCACGGGGACAAAGCGATCATTTACTTTTTACTTTACTTTCTCACACCATGTGATAACCTTCAAAAGTTTAACTTTTGTTAATTAAAATGTTGTTGAACGATATAGCTTGAAGTATAGCTTAACGTTTTAGACGAAGGTAGTATAGTAGGCTTATAGGCAGGGCTACTATCAATCTGGAACTCAAAATAAAGACGACCGGGAAAAAATAAGATTTTCCCTCCCAAATACACTGTGGTACACCTAGCATCGTCTAACGGCACACCAGTGTGCACCAGTGTGTACTGATTAGGCTAAAATAACTTGTTAGTCGAGATGAAAAATTTAGGGTGAGATGAAAAAGGTTTGCATTTAAAATTGTTGCATTGCTGAAAATAAGCCAAAATAAGGACAAATCTAGACGGTATGGCAGCCCTGCTTATGGGTAATGTCAGATCTCTTACTATTTTCATCTTCACCTGTACTATACTGAATAATTCCCTATCGGCACATATTGCTGATAAAAATAAAATTACTTACACTCTGTTCTGAAAATCCCATCATTATTACATTTCGGACGATTTGAGAAGTGGCAATGATTTTCTCTATCCTCTCTCGTTTCTTTCTCATTTCAATCTAAAGAATGTGAACATGCTTCCAGAATTAAAGGAATGAATAATAAGCAATACAGTAGACTAATGCAGGGAATGTCATATTTACATATGAGCAGTAGGGTATCATGATCCAGGGGGGTTTAGCCAAGAAAAACATACAAAAATAAATACACAAATGTTATTATGTTATAGGAATGCATCTTGAGCATTAAGCAGGTAACTGCTTCGCTTCAAATATGATGAAAATAACTGTTAGGCCTTGTGTAATAAATTTTCCTCAAATATAAAGATAATGTACTAAATATTATTCTTACCCTTGGATCAATTATCACAGGTGGTGGGGTGGGTGCCCGTGGTGGATGTCCTGTAGAGATACCTCCTGCTCTGGTAACTGCACTAGCTGGATCAATGGTTGCCCCTTCTTGTCGAGCGAGGATTGGTCGATTGAGATGTGGGTACAAAGACAGATTTCTGTATACAAATCTCACTCCTTTTTGTTGCAGAACAAACTGGCAATTTGGAAACCATTTTGCATGTTCTATCCATGGCAGATCATCATATTCCCAATTCTGAAGCCCGCCATTACAATACCAACATTTCACACGATCTCTTTCACCTGATGGAATGTAAATAAAGTTTAATCATGAGGCCAATTTTGTAGAGAGTTTTGTTATGTATCGCCTATGAATACGGGATACTCCTGTATTTATACCTAAACTGTATCACACATACCGAGGAAAAAGAATCCAGCTTGTGCAATGACATCAGGTGAAGCACCAACTGCGCCCCTCGGCCATCTTTGATCAAATGTTGCAAGTCGTGCTGCCTTGTTCCTCATGTGTGGATTTGATGGATATTGAGAAGGAAAATGTTGTTCCCTAATATCTGGAGAAGCCTCTTCTTCTGGTATTGCCACATTCCGATCTTCTATCCCAAGAACCATCTTGCAGTTTGGAAAATGAACGCGATGTTCAACCTATAATGATTTGCCATTAGCGACAATTGTATACGAGGATAACCAAAACAAGGAAGCATACAAAAGCATCATCTTCAATTGTCCAGTTCCTCAAAACTCCTGAGCAAGAGAAACATTGAGTTCTGTCCATGTCTCCAAGATAAAAGAAACCAGATCTTGCCAATGTTGGTGGTGGAATAGTAGGACGAGATACTGGCCAACGACCAAATGATGACAATCTGTAAAGAAATTAGAATGAGATGTATATTTAGTATAGTTAAACCAAGGGAGAACGGTGCGACATTTGAGCAATATCCAACGAGTTGGGACCACTGGACTGGAAAATAATAATCGGGAAAGCTCCTTGCCTCTATTCTAAGGGATTCCTTGATAAATATCAAAAGGTAGCCCCTGACCCATCATTATAATTATTGAGCAGTGGAGGCAATAGCTATAGTATAGTTGTTGGTGCCCCTACATGTTAGTTAAAGGGTAGTGATAGTGTGTACATTATTTATTATAAATTTCGTTTAATACATATAGCTGAATCCATACAATATCAAAGAAAAAAGAAATGCCATCATAATAAGGCTGAAATAAATCAATCCAAAAATTTAGTGTTGCAGTGTAATAGTTTCGCCCAGGTCCTCAAACTCCTAATGGAAACCCCTCATTTCATTTATGATTCTCTGATTTTTACCTATCAAGTTCTCTGTTCAAGTAGAGGTTAGAAAGAAATCTTCTATGATCCGGTGACACAACATTAGCCAATCGAAATGGGCGTTGTTCTGATGGGTTGCTAGTAAGACTCTGGTTCCCGATCTGAACTGGATTGCTAGTACCACTGTGGCCAGGACCACTTTGAATAGTGACATGCATGCCACCTAGAAAATGTATCACATTTAATAATAATCCAATAATAATTTGACTTTCACTACTAAAGGCATAATATGTTATAATAATATAATAATAATTAATCAATAGCAGCACATTTTAATTAGGCACATATCCTAAATAGAATTAATTCCCCCCATTCCCCAAGGGAGCAATGACCGGGGACTTCTTTGTATGAGTTTCATTGTGAGATACATCAGGCCAAATTTGGTAAAGATCCGATAAGACAACAAAACAAACAAACTTTCATGCTTGTTATATAAAAAATGTAATATAAAAGTTTTACCACTCATCCTTATTCTTTCGGGTAAGTCTGATGGATAGCGAACATTTCTAATGTTTTCTGTGTTCGGATCCCTTTGTTGTGAAATATTCTGAAATATTTAGACAGCTGTTACTCAAGTCAAATTAAATCAAAATCAAAATGACATGTCAAATCGAGTCAATAATGTGAGGGATAGCAAGTGAAAACAAGGAAAGTGTTTAGTAATAGGCTAAAAAAGCAGATGACAATGACTAGGAAAAAGAAGAAGAAGCAGTCATTTAACTATTACACAAATACTTTTACCATAAACAAGTAGCATTCGAAAAAATGTAACACCATATGGAAATTCCCTTCCCCTTTTTAACCATGCCATCATAAATTTGAATATTATTCTCATTCTCGAAATGATTCGTCCTCATTTACATAGAGTCTGTGTAATCGGTAAAAAAACACTCAACGAAAAGGGAAGTGAAAATGATAGTAATTTGCATAGAACTATCCTTATAAAATATCCATTATGTTCTACTAGTATATACTTTACTGTAATATCAAAAGGCAGCGGATTTATCTAGTATTTATTACTATACAAGTCGCAAAGTCGTTCCCATCTTTTTCAATTATAAATTCTAACAAACCCTAGATGCCAAATAAATATACTCCGGAAACCAAAACTCAAAAGTGTAGTAATCTCCACAAGAAATATTTGTAAAAACAAACGATCAAAGGGGTCGCAGTTTATATCAAATCTAAAAATAATGTTGAGCTTTTAAACCTTGACTGAACTGAGTGAGTAATTTTCGCCTTGTAGTGTTTCACTAAATATAGCACTTTGTCTCTGTTAGCTTGCAAAATAAAGAATTAACATTGGCTCAATGAAAATAATTGCACCCTGCCCCCTTTCAGCAGATAGTGTTTGTATTGTCAATTACATGAACACTGCAGGATTGTGGAACTCCGATGGGACAATTGAAAAAAAAGGGGGGTGATAGTTACAAAACTATCCAAATTTAAGGTCTCACTGAGTGTGTGTAGGACACAAGATCTGCAGCAATTCTGGAGAACATGTCCGGGATAGGAAGGTTTCCACATTCACGACCACGGATGAATGCACAGTTCGGTCTGAAAATGACAAAATGTTTGGATGTTACTTATAAAGTGGCGCTTGGTTTGTTTAAACCATTACATTGCGTCATCGTACATACATAATGTGGAGTTAAGCTTTTTCACAGTATTACTTGTGCAGACCTTTGTTCCTATGTTATGCTATGTTAAGAATATATATGAAAACCTAAATTATAATTGTAGTGCAATCTTAGCAAGACTCAATTTCGTTACCATAATTACTTCAGCTTCATATGGGCTCTATGACACCGACTTTTCTGCAATATCCAATTTTCAGGAAGTAAATCACCAGACATGAAGGAAATAAAACCATTAAATTTTGGCTAATATTAAAAACATTGTGGATTCATGGGTTCAATGAACTTCTATCTATTGTATACTCTGCACTAATGCACTTTGGCTCACTTGCACAGTATTATGCAACTCTTGTGCAAGCACAATAGAAAAAGCAATGAAGCAATTTTGAATGCAACAAAACTGCTGACCGTCATCATTGTTAAATGGAATTCTGCTTATTTATAAGAAGCAATATAACAAAAGTTTTGGGCTTTTTTGGGGAATAACTAAATAAAACTTTTAGAATGTTCCTTCAACCATTTCATAAAGCCAGATAAAATGATGTCACAGTTCATAGCTACACTGGCCCTATTTTGTAGCAACTCTAGAAGTGTTTGTCATCCAGAAAGTGTCCTTTGGATGGGGGACTACAGGAGGGGACCTTCATTCATAATTTGCAATTTCATAATTTGCAACAGCCACTGAACTAATTCATCAGAATCTCCGGAGTTGTACGTTGTTTTACCTAGGGAGATTTAAGGAGCTTCTTAGAGGTTTCTGTCAGGGAGGGATGGAGCAATGAAATTAATGGTCCGTAACTATATTGTTGAATGAATATCATGTTACCTTAGTAGGTAAGGAAGAACTGATAATTTGGGAAGGGGAAAAAGATTCCTGTAAAATTGGTAGCGTATGAGCATTCTACTCTTTATACCATTTATAATGCTTCTGATTTTAAAATAATAAAAATAATAATAATTCATGGTTTGGATAGTAGATTATAATCAGCAAATCTTGTCTTACTTATGCCAGCGTTGATCACTTGGATTATCTTGTTCTTCCCAGCGTTCCACAGCTCTTCCACATTCAAAACATTTTACTTGATCGTGGAATCCTGTGAAGTAAAATCCTGACTTTGCCAAACCCCTGCCTTTGGTCGTGTCAGGATAATGTTCGAAGGTAGACAGTCTGTAAGACTCGCTGCGAACATCACCTGATACAGAAAAATATATTTTTTTCAGTCTTAATCTTGAATCTATTATTCTAGGTCTCCTCCTGCATTCCAGCCCTGTCCTAGATAATGAGTTGCGTGCTGTTTATTATTCTATACTGAGACTAGGAATGTCAAAAATGTTTGATTCATTGACACATCACACATGGCAAAGAAATAGTTATGGTGTAAACAAGGACTTTGTTCTCAATGTTACACAATTTTGTCAACATTGCATCAGAGATCCACCTCAATTTAAATAAAAGGTTCCCTGTCTGATAGATTTCACCTACTCAGGGAAATTTTGCTGTGGTTTGGGTTTGAGTAGTCCCATCAAAGGTTATGACCTACAAAGTTCTAAAAAGGGTTATGTCTTAAGTAGGTAATGTTAGAACATTACATATATCACGTCATCAAGTTTCAATACGTAGAGATTTGATTATTTTTTTTTACCTGGAGGGATGTAGACAGTCTGCTGGCCTGGAGGATCTCCTACGTCATCTGCAATTCTTCCTGGAGTGTCGCTGCATACTTGTTGAGAACTACTGAGTGATAGATTTCTTGTTGCTTGGACCAATAAGCTCGAGCAATCGATTCTGAATACACATGCATTAGCGTCATGAACATGTCAGATTGAATGATACCCAAAGAGTGGACTTTTAGCATCCCCGTTGATCATAAATATATGAAATACTATTGTTTTGTGCTATCAATGTTATTTAAACATAAAATAATAATCCTAAAAGCAATATTTTTACATTTCCCCCTCGTAGGTTGAGAGGTATAAACTAGGGAAGGTAAAAAGGTTGAGAAAACCATAATATAAATGATATTCCCAAATAGACCAAATTATAGCTAACTCATTTCTTTTATTGAAAATAAAAGGTTTCCTAAGTTGAGATAAATAATGAAGATATTCTTATCAATAAATAAAAACTTTATGTATAACTCGAACATTGTAATAAGGAAAGAGAAGTTAAATCAACATACAATACACCCAACAGTTTTAAACGAAAATTTCTGCATTACCCAGATATGATGAACTTGCATCCCTGATGATGCCATGCAGGATCAGAAGGTCTTGAAACGATTCGCAGAATCAGGTGATCTGCTCCACAACTGAAAGATACCAATAAATGTACGATAATCTCACAGCTACATATTCACCTATTTCTCAATTAATTCTTTTGTAAAATAATACAATGAAATGTTGACTGTTGCAGAAGTTTGTTGAGAGTCATCAGAGGACATCGAGCAATGGCATTCAAGTACTAATTACTGCCAAGTAATTTTTACATTGTAGGAACATTTAAGTCCGTGCATATTGCTTTATAATCTTTCCAGTATTCACTGATAGTCATTGAGCTGCAAGTCATTGAGCGGGTTAATCATACCCAGTGCATCTTGCAATGTTGTTTTCAATAAGACAGAATCCAGCGGAAGCATATTCTTGTGGATCGAAACGTAAGCAGTCGAATCCTTGAAATAGTTGGAATGTTCGTGCTCTCGAGACCTCACTGATGATATCTATATTAAAGAATACTCTTAAGTCAAACGATAGCATGACTATTTGAATACTGCAGCAGAGCACCCTTGCTACTCACATGATGTTAAGGCCTTAACTTTTACTAGATCAACCCTGACACATTAGGTCACCATATAACTCAAGATAATTGTTTTCTTGTCCAAGATACAGCATTTCCAATGCAATCTTACAGCACCCTTGCGCCTTTAAGAGGACAGAAATTGTGCTACATCGCACCGATTGCATTGTTTGTATTTTTCTAAATATTACCTCGTTTCTTCGTGCCGTTGGGTGACTCTAGTTTCAAATCAACATCTTCAACAACGATACGTGTGATAAGGTGTTTTTCCATGTTTTGTATTTGAGACTTGTAGGTACAGCCCTTGATCCCCTTCCCATGATTTTCATTGTGGATTCCATCTTCCTTCTCGCCATCCTGATGTGTGTTGAATTGCTTGCGAGAGAATTCATGGCTTTCATTTGGTTCTGGAATATTATATCTTATGTGTGCTGGTGATCCACAGGCACTCAACTGGCTAGTAACATTTTCAATTGCCAAACTGTGAGCGGACTTGGATATATCGTAAAGACGAACGCCTGCGCTGAGTTCCCAGCTCTTACAGTACTTATGAGCGCAGTAACAGTAGGTAACCTTTGGCAGTAGCTCTTCTCTGGCATTATCGCCAACATAATATATATTTCCCCGGAACATGAAGGATGGAAAATTATGGAGGTTGAAGTCTCCAAACGATCTACTTTGCTCGATACTTTCTGAAAGGCTTTTTTCAGATTCGAACGGCTCAATGTCTCGTGGTGAAAAAGGTGGGATTCCTCTTGGAAAGAAGCAGTTATAAAAGCTAATATTAGCAATATTTACATAGTTATAGTTGCCTTCACGGAAGGTACTTGGCGACGACTGACAACACCAGCTACATTCATGAAACTGGGAAGCGTCATATTCCGTCGCCAAGTTGTCATTTGATAGTTCAATGAAGCAATTGTCCAGATCTAGTTTATAATGAAGCTCAGAGCCTTTCTCTTTTGGGTCAATCAAGCCATTACTTGTCATTTTGGTCAATTTATTCTATTCCATTTTGCAATAAAATCGTTTGGATATACATTGTTCCTATGCAGGTGGTGAGGTCGTGAAGAAAGTATAATGCATTACATCACTAAAGGGGTATTAAATACAAGAATATGCCTACTGATAAATAAAACAAGAGACACATATTAGCGTGAAGGTCTAGTACTTCGTTAGTGTGCTACACCCACCTGAATAAACGATGTTCACTGCTATCACCAAGGTGACTTTACTTAGGTTATGGTTACTTGGTGATTTCGTCACATTGCGCTAGTGACTAGTGACCATTAAGTACGATCAAAAATCATATACTTTATCCATAAATAGCAACGTCAAACAGTTACTATGGAGACACTAAAGGGTAGTAGTTGTGGATCACAGCATCAGAAAACGGCGTTCAGGATTCGGGAACGTTTGTACACGCGCCACTTTTACATAATTACTATAAAAAAACTTCGTTGAAGTAATTACGCATAAGCTCGGAAGGAAATTCAACTTATTTCCGGGAAAAAATAAGGTACGGTACCTATTTTACGATGAATCTCCTTCGACTTCACAGTACTGACTGATAACATATATTCATACACACACACACATATATATATAAGAGAGCAAAGTACTAAAGTATCGGGGAAAATACCCGGGGAGTACCCACTTCAAATACCCGGTGTAACAGGCCAGAGTATACCCGGGTATAATATATACAAAAACCTGTCACGGTATTTTCAGAATACGTTTGTGTATGGGTAAAGAAACTTTTGAGCCAAACTCTATTTGAGGCCTGGCCCTTGGGGCGAAGAAGAAAATTTTGGGGTGGCATATTTGGATTTCGATTTTCTCCTAGAAAAAAACTTTTTTTTCCATTCTTTTTGTCTCAAATGATGTAGGGACCTTCA
>QRAM01000731.1:0-31605 GCA_013436055.1 Halocynthia roretzi | reverse complement strand
CAAGTCTTTCCATTTGGAAGACACCTAGTTTATATCATCCCTTTAGCATCAAAAACAGTACTAAATGACTTATATCAATTCAGCACAAACTTTGTCTTGCTTATTCTTGGGCATTACAAGATTACTTTGCTAGAGTCTCATAGCATCTCCTTGTTTTAAACGTAATGCTTGTTACTTTGGTGTTTCAATTCATAATTTTCAAATTTTTTTAGTATTAATTTTGGTAATGGCTCATCAAAATCCCTTTGCATTCCAGGGTGTGTTCGAAGAACTCACCAAACAGTATTTACCAAAAGTTCATGATGTACTCCAGCATCTCGGAGTTGTCGGCACCATCTCACTTTCGTGGTTCTTGACTCTATTTATATGTGCAATGCCATTCAACTCTGCTGTCAAAGTAGTGGATTGTTTTTTCTTTGACGGAGCCCGAGTCATTTTTCAGATCGCTTTGCGAGTGCTAGAAGCCAACATGGTAAGCAGATTACAAGCAGTCTCTTTGACATGTTATTATATCATAAGGGTTAAAATTGGAAGTAAACTAGGAATGAATAGTAGGGGAACACCATCCACCCGTGTACCCCCGATTTCCACCCCTGTATATTGCTTCATTAAACTATTCAGGACCAACTGACCAAGTGCAATGATGATGGAGAAGCCATGACTGTGTTATCCCGGTATCTTGATGGAATAAAAAACAGAGATGCTAAGGATTCCTGTTTTTCCCACAGTACTCACCAGGTAATTATTTTGAAATTTCAGTTTTTCAGTTTCATTACTTAAATACCTAACATGTAAAATTAACTCAATTTCTTGATATAGTACAAATACCGAGATTGGCATGATTATTGTACTCAGTTATTTATATCACCAATCGCAATCACACCAACAGACAACAGAATGATTCCATTTCATTGCCATGTCTCACAGTTCGTAATTTATCTAATAAACTTTACGGTATCTACATACCGTATGTGTAAGTCATGTTATGGAATGTTAAATACCAATTGTGTTATATAGCTTAATTGAAATGAACTCTTCATCAGCATTTACCAGTCATTGAATTCATATAAGCTAAATCAGCATAGATATGCCAGTCCACTTTATTTATATGCATGAAACATAAATTTTGTGTTTTTTGCCTGCTATAAAAAACCTAACGGCTCACCCGATTCGTACTAAATTTGGTGTGGTGACTCACGGTATCTTAACTTGGGCAGTTGCAGCACTATTTTTCAAAAAAGATGCCCTTGCCCCAGGTAATTCATCTACTATCACACAAAAATGTAGTGAAGGTATCTTTTCTAAGATTCTCTAGCATCATAGATTACCAGGAGGTTGAATGTGAATGTGACATAGTAGCGTACTATATCGCGGACATGTTCAAAAAATTGCAAGAATATTTTAATATATAAAGTATCGATATACAAGTATCAATTGATTAGTGCATGAAAACTGATATTTCATATCTCCTTATTTCATGAAATTATGTATTTATCTTATCTTCTGTTACAGATTGGAGGTGGTGTACCTTCTTCGCCAGCTCCACCCATTGACATAGCAGAACTTATAGCAGAAGCTTACTCGCATTTCAGTCAGATTACATCGCAGGTGATCGAAAACATGAGATTTACGCAGAGACTGAAAGTAAGTGGAAATAATGATATTTATTTCTAAAAGGTGTACTTCCAGGTTAAAACGATAGATAGTTTTTTCTTCATTCCATTAAGCCTAGACCCATGACTAATGTAAAACATGACATCAAAGTAGAATTCATAATCAAAATATTTGAATTAGGTTGTTCAGAAACTTGAAGATACAACAACCAGAACTATTGTTCGTGGAGTTCAAGTGGATTGTAAATTTGACTACGAGGAACTGGAAAATCTTTTTCTGCTATTTAAAGAAGAACATATGGCCAAGTAAGTCAAGGCTGGTATTTTTTCATTGAATAAACTTGATGGTAGGCAAACCAGGTACCTGTTCCATGCCTTTATAACCTCTGCATTATTAGATAAGCATTCCACTATAAGTGCTGACAAAAATCTAGGCTCCGCACATTTTTATCAGCAATCGGTGATAACTGATTTTTGATATTTCTTGATAATTCTTGAATTTTTAAGGATAGGAGGATAGCTCAAATAGAAACAAGGTCAAGCAATAAGGGTCGTATGCAGTACTCATTGACATGCCTATTAAAAAAATTTGTATGTGAATGTTATAGGTATCGTTAATGTATATGGTCTAGATACTATGAATGATAATAATAAGATGTTACCATTAGCTGTTGAATGGGAAACATGTATACTTATTATAAAAGGTCTTTGGAAGATGTTCTTTCAATGATATAGGTTACTGGATGTTAAATACAAATGTTACATAGAAATGGAAAGGCAAAGTGAATAATAATGTAGGTAAGCAACTAGCCAAGTAATACAGTATCTTTGGAATTTTATATAGCTTATGAATACTCGCTTGTATAAACAGGTTCCCCTCGACAGTCAGCACTGAGCAGCTCATGGGTTCTGTCTAGTTTTCCTAATGGTAGTACAATGCATGCATTTCTCTCAGCCATAAAATTACATATCATTTAAATATGTTTTACAGAGCATATTGGGGAGGAAATAGTGATGGAATGTCTAACATCACGGATGAAGGCTTTTATGATCCGTCAAAACCATATTATGAACAGTTTTATGCTGACAAAGATTTATTCAGGTATGTATTTCGACAGCGGTGACCAATCCGCAAATTGCGTGCCGCATGATGTGATCCTCCAATAATTGATATGTGGCTCGTGGAAACATTTTGGCTATACTCTTCGTTCACTTATTTTAATTATTATTGATATTGAATATGCAAAAATATGATTCTATATTCATAAACTTCAAATATTAAATGGTAACAAACCGAGTGTGTATTGTAATACAGTTGTGCCTCGTACTCCGTATTTACAATTTACCTGAAAAAAAATTGAAAGTGAATTAATCCGTTCCGAAACCCTAAACAATACCCACATTGATAAACTTGAACAGTAAATACACATAATATAAGATGAAAAAAAACACAATTAAATGCCCTAAATACAGTTAAAGCTTGTTTTCTTGACGTCAGTTAGCTCGAAATTCGGTTAGCTTGAACTGATTTGATGGTCCCGGTGTAACAGCCAAGTCCAGATTATACCTCCCTTGTGTTTCTCATAAATTAGTCAGTATACCTAGCCCAGAATATACCTCTGTAGTCCAGATTATACCTCCCTTCTGTTTCTCATAATTAAGTCATTATTTCCAGCCCAGAATAGACCTATGTAGTCCAGATTATACCTTCCTTGTGTTTCTCATAATTAAGTTGTTATTTCTAGCCCAGAATATGCTTATGTAGTCCAGATTATACCTCTCTTCTGTTTCTCATAAATTAGTCGGTGTTCCTAGCCCAGAATATACTTCTTTAGTCCAGAATATACTTTCTTTGTGTTTCTCATAATTAGTCGGTTTTTCCAGCCCAGAATATACCAACCTATCTAGTCTCGAATATACCTTCGTTTCGTTTCGCATAAATAAAAAAAAAATTTATGTTAGTGCTCAAGAAATTTCAACTCCTCACTCCAACTCATTAGCAAGTCTGTTTTCCCTGTTATATCTGGTCAATACATTTTTTATTTACATCAGACTTATGTCTAGTGAGCACTACATTGAATATATTTAAAGATGATTGCTGGTGCCATATTTTTTTTATATGTTATAGTTTCATCATGTATGCATTTTTTTTACATGATATGCTGTTATGCTCTGGTTCGAATGTTTTTTTCTTCAGATACTTGTTCTCAAATATCTGTCCTTGGAGTTTTGGAATGCACGCTGAACAGATCGCCGATCAAGTCTTTTCTTTGATTGACGTCAATCGTGATAACTCAGTTAGTTTCAAGGTTTGAATTTAATTTCCAATATTTTATTTCTGCTTTTGGTGAACAATGATGAATCATCATTACCTATGTGAGAAGAACCCTTGAATAACCTTGATACAGTATCAGTTTTAGTGAAATTGAGTTACTATCTTCATGAATTTGATTATGTGGTAATTGACTAAGAATTGAATTTTTGGTATCTCATCTTATCATATCCTACATGGAACTTCTGATATAATTATATAACAGTGCCTACCGCATAGTACACCATAACAGTGATTTCTACAACACTGGAAGTACTGAGATCTCAGTGGGAATCAACCACGTGGGCGTTGAGCTTTGTACTGGTGACACAGAGATTTCCTGATGCCAATTGCTAACAAAGGCAATGTAACTATCCTATTCTCTAGCAAGACTCCATAAATAGCATTCCGGATATTGTCTAATTTCCTGAAAAACAATCAATTATGAGATAGTAAATACAAAATAATTTATAAATTACTTATTATACAGAGAAAAAAACAATATATGACTCTTGTGCTGCATTGTCTAAATAGTAAAACACTGTTACCAGTATTCTGATCTAGTTTGATAGCACAATGACGTCATCCAAGGCTCCATGCACTCTTCCAGCTTTTGGGTGTGCATAGTTGTTCAGCCAGTCGTAGCTTTGATCAAACTCATACACACAAATTACTCTTCATGTATGAGATTCACCAATGAAATATTCATTACTTTTTTCAAGGATTTCGCACTTACTCTCGGTATCATTTGTAAAGCCGATCATCTAGAAAAGCTGAAGCTTCTTTATCGTCTTCATTTACCACCCGCTCTTCCAATCGTCTGCGATCTGGAAAGTGCTGAAGTAGGTGTGGAAGCTACTCATTTTTTTCAAAATTCTGATGAATCTGCAGAAGGTACATTTGTCACTGTTTGCATTCGTATTCAATTATCTTTTATTCTTGGAGATCTAATTTCTTTGTACTTGTTTGTGAAAATTCTAAATTGTATTACAGCAGAAAATAATAGCAAGATTCCACACGAAGAAAGCCGAGAATCACTCGACTCTGCTCAGCAATCTTTCTTAGATGTTATCGAAAGTGTAAATGAAATCACGGTTGACAACGAGCTTCTTATAACCAGGGCTGTTACGGATCATTTTTCGGTTAGTTTTGCACTGTATGGCATTGACCTTAGCTACATGAAAATTATATATACATTGTGTGTGTATCAGGCTATAGATTATGCAATGTCAATTTGCTATCTGACCAATGGCAGAGGTATTGTATGGGTAACATTACCATGCACCCTCAACAAACGATTACTCTCACAGTATTTTTTCCTGTGATTTGTAAATATAATTCAGCAACTTTGGGACTTCATGTTCATAAGCAGTAGTATGTAGTAAAGTGGGTGTTTTTTCAGAATTTATTTGTAAATGTTGGCAATGGGCAAATGATTATCCGGGTAATGGTGATCTGTATACAAAATTATTCGCAAATGTGAGGACATACAGTTGTTGAGAAAGAAAGAGTTGTTGGAAAAAAGAGAGAAGTGAAATTCAAGTGTTTAATATGTCTGGGGCTGTGTGAATTATCTGTATGTCATTATTCATCAAACTAATATGATTCGACCTGTCTATATCTAAGCAATAAAATTAGGAATCTCGGAGAAGTTGATGGAATTTTGATGGAATTCTAAGTATTATTGATTTTCCAGGAAAAAAGAGAAGATGATAAGGCAGAAGCACCACACATTCTTGTCACAAATGAAGATTTGAACAAATCTGATAGCAACAATGATGAATTAGAAGTGCTTGATGTTAGCCAATCACCTATTAAGCCGCCTCAGTCATTTCCCAAACCTCTGGTCCCGAATTCTCCTGCAAAAAAAGGTAGTTTGCATCTACAGTTAGACTTCGAATTTGTTCGTTTCATTCATTCCATGATGTATTTTGTTAAGTGGATACAGTTTTTCAATAATACGTTCCAGAACCTCTGCTTCACTACAGAAACAGTAAAAAAAAAATTCTATTTGCAATGGAAGGTGAATCTGTTTTCTTACACACAATATAAGCCCATTTTTAAGTTGATATTCATTTATTATATTCAAAATATCTCACTGAATAGTCATAAAGTAGTCAGATTCTTCATCACAACAGCACATAACCACACAACCAAATGGGGTTGTGTAATGTGACTTGTGGAAAAATAGCAAAAGAGTCACTGAGAATTGCAACATCAGGAAAGCTTGACCTTCAATTAGCTGTTTGGTATTTATATTTCAAAATTGCAATGAATATACAGGTAGACCTCCAATGAAGGATTTAGTAACCAGAAGATGAGTGTACTCTTTCCAATATATCTTCTTGTTGCTTGATTCAATCATTTTTCTGGTGAAATCTTCTAGTATGTATGGCTTCGAATAGAAACTCTACTGCTTTCTTTTACCAGTAAATCAACCACAGAAAGAAGAAAAGATGAAAGAAGAGGACGATACCCCTAAAGATTATAATTATTATTTGGCAAAGTATAGTAAAGATAAGAAAAAGACGATTTCGATAAAGGATCTGCCTGTCATGAACCAGGTATAGTTTTATGCTAAACCAAATATGAGGCATCTTTATTTTTTGAGATTTGTTTTGCTAGGTTCAGTTCATACAGCTTTGCAAGACACTGTATAACATGTTTCGAGAGGACAAGAATGAACAGGAACTGTACCAAGCTATTGCTACTGTTGCAACCATTCTGCTAAAGATGGGAGAGGTAGTATTGAATGGACATTGTTCTCTTATTTTATTACTATATGCTCAATGAACTTGAGCCAGATGCTAGGTGTGGTCTGCAAGTACTTTTTGTTGTAATATTTTTTACAAACATCCTATGTATATACTTCAATAACGTCATAACTCTATACATAGTCGTAATGAGTTGCTTTGCTCGAGTAAGTATGAATGAATTAAAGCAAGTTTTGAACATATGTGTTGAACATAGAATATTGAACAATTCTTGTAGATTATCTGAAATAATACAATTGAAATTGGGTCACGGATCAATGGTCACCATATATAGACGATTGTTGTATTAAACAAATAAGATTCTAGAACAGGCCCGAACTTATTGACCCCCAAAGTCAATTGCCTCCTAATTGTTATCACTTACCAACCACAACGCTCATGTGTAGTGTTAACAGTAACTAATTGAAAAAAGGAGATATTTTCTTGATTTTCCAATTGAAAACGTGGCCTGATCTTTTTTCAAAACTACAATATATCAAACATCAACTGATCAGCATATACTTGAATTTTTTCTCTTTCAAAGTCTTGCTGTTCCGTGCCCAACAGTTCCATGTAATTCAAATGTTCTGTTTTAGGTTGGAAAACAGTTTGAAGAAACTCAAGCACATTCAAGTGGTTCAAATGACACTCTCGTGCAAGAAAAAGATGTGAAAGACTCTAAATTGAAGCAGGGTAGGTGCTTGTTTTCTTTCATTGATATCGTTTCATGGTCTTCTATACACAGCGCATATTCATTTATTTTAGCAGCGGCATATCTTCTTGCCCGAGCAGACTCACCAAATTCAGTAACGTCATCCACGGCCACGGTGGGGAGTGCAGAGTTTGAGAAAATTCCAAATTACCAGGTGCTAAGCAGCGAAGGAACAAGTTCAGACGATGGCAGCAGCAAATCCGGCTCTAAACAGCGTGAAAAATATTTGCGGGTCTGTACTGAGGGTTCAGAAAAGATGGACACAAAATCAAATGAGAATGACCCTGCTATTTCATTCCCCTCTTCCCCGATAACATCATCTTCAACATCAAAATCATCGCTGCAAGATGAAGATGAAGAATCTTTTCACACACCAACAGATGGTGAGGGTTACTCGGTATTATCTGCATCACCTTCGCTAATTCATGAAGACAATTCAGTTGACAAAGATAATAATACAGAAATAGCAGCCGTCAACATTGAGAATGTTGGCAGCGACACCGTCCTTGTTTCAGCAGCTCCACTCAACGTCCCGAGTGCCCACATGTCGCCTGGTGGCAGAATAAAGCGTTTAGGCAGGTCGGCAGACAAACATTGGACGATTACGTTCGAACAGTTTTTAGCTTCGATGCTGATGGAAAGTTCATTGGTTGACTTTTTCGAGCAAAAGCATGTCACTTCTGCTGCCGTGATGGCTCTCAGAGGCAAGCATGCGGTAGAAAGGCAGAATTCCATTGCTCGTTCTTCAGTTTCTAGTTATGCCTTTGATTCCCCACCTCCATCCCCTGACAATTCCCAGTCTTCTTTACAGAACGCTTCTTTTTTATCCGGTGAACTTTCCTCGTCATTACTATGATGACAGCGGCTTTTACGGGGTTTTAAAAAGAGACATTTATCTTCAGTTACATGTCGGAATGGAAATGATGATTAGTTCAGCATGAGCATGGTAAATGTGTATGTGTGTGTTCCAATTTACCATAGTAAGACTTCCTAAGGGAAAACATCAATGACTAAACTATGTTCAAAAGGACATTGAAAAAAGTGAATTCTACTGTACTTGCTATGTTGTAATGCACCTATCATTCTTGAATTGTATATTTCTGAACAATTCTGACTTCAAAGAATAATGTTATTGAACTTATTAGTATTCGTCCACTCCTCGTGGTCACTTTCTGCTGCATAATGAGCTAGGCTCAAAAAGGTCTGAGCTAAGAGTGAACTCGACATACCCAGCGTGATAAATGGGTGAAACAGCGGTCCAAATCATGAAAAGTTGTGAAATGTAAATGATTTCTGTTATAAATATATAGTCAATTAAACTAAAATGACTAGTTTTGTGGTAGCTTCACTTCATCATTCATGTATTGCTAAGTTGTAATTGGTGATGGCAAGTGTGAAAAAGTGGCTGGTTAATTTCTATGCTCATCCATGACTAAAGTGTAAATTTCCCCTGAGCACTTCAAGGTATAATTTTCTCTGCTCTAGTTAATGGACAATTACTATAGTTAAAATATCTTCATAAAATTTCTAATGTAAAATGCATATACCATGAGCATCATAGATTTTATAGCATACATCACTTAGTTTTTATAGGATGCAATAATGATTATAAATGGTGTAATGAAGAACATAGAATTACAAAGATATTTGATATGGCCAAGGCAAGCTTCCCTGTATTTGAATTGGAATTTTTATGTAGCAAAGCCTTTCCTTTTATTTATTTGTAATATACATGCACTTAGGGGCAGGGGCAGTTTTAACAATTGTGTTTTCTGATTTGGCAACTACTATATGGGACCCCTTATTTTAAGGACTCAGATATAGTATGTTTACAAGCACTGTCAACTTACTTACTTTCCAGAAATTGGTAAATATTCTTTCTGAATTAAAAAGAAATGTTCTTCTACATTACAATCGAATATCAATGCTCACGAGTTTAGCATTGTTAAGGAGCTCTTCGGTTTCATTACGGAGAAAACCTGACCCTGCTAATGAGTATAAAGCTACTTGGTATTGAGTAGCAAATTTCTATATTAAAGCATACGTTAATTACTCAGATCATATTTATAAACCGATCAGTAACCTGTTGTAACAACTAAACTGTGTGTCTGTAACTACAGGATCTTCTTGCCATATGATGTATACAGTATTCCATTCATGTTATCTTATTTGTGATCTGCGTTTGAATCAAGTGCAATAGTACTAGAAGGTATTGTCTTAAATCAAAATAACAACTCTGTTGTTAAAAACTGAATCTTACGTCTAAAGATCTGGTTGGTGTTTCATGTTGACAAATCCATGCCTGGATATCGGCAGCAGGATGAATTGATTGCTCATATCTTGGGATGAAAGTTTTGATTTAAGTTCTGTTACAGTTTTTGTCGTGAAACAAATTGGTAGTGATGTGCTCAATGTAGTCAATAAATTAGCCTAAAAATCATTTCTAGTATTGTCGTACAGCGATTTTTAGTAGTCTCAGTCTGGTTAGGCCTTTTTTGACGTGCTAGTGGAGGGCCTGCGACGCGCCTTTGGGCGTTTAGTACAGCCCTCGCGACACGTCTCGAGGTGTGTCGTAACATCAAATAATGACGATGTAAACTTATAATAGCCAGAATTCAATCAGTTGTTGACATTTAGGGCTTGAACGCTCAAAGTTACGTTAATCAACATTTCGACCACGTACTTTGAGGGAAAATTTAAGTTCCGTTAAATGGAACCGCGCTAAGCAAAACCGTGTTAATCAAAGGATACTGTCGAGTTCTTTAGAGGTTTAAAAACAATATACGATACAGCGCAACTAACGCTGTAAATACTTGGATATAACTGGGCGCCGTTATTACGAATAAGTTTGCAAAAAAACAAGAAAGTCACTAGCATGGGCTTACAGGGGCAATCCCTCCCCCCAAAAAAAATTCTAGCAAAAATCAGGTGATTATCGAGCGTATACAAAGCATAGAACTTCGTTGTTAGATCAGTCAAAGCAAAACGTTGAACAAATTTGCAGTTGTTAATCTTATGTATAGATAGATTATTTTTTTCAGCTGTGTAAAATTGAGGAGTAATTCGAAAATTATGCCTCCCTAAAGCAAAAGAGTCCCCTTAGCAAAGAGTACGCTTTAGTCACTAGTTTTGACAATCACTTACTTATTCTTGAAGAATATATTGTACTGAGTAGAATGAAACGCACAGTTATGTTTTTCGTGATATCATGGCGCTCCGCTGAAGAAAAAAAATGCAGTTTTTCTTGAACGACCCTCTCGATTTCCGTGCCGTCGAACGAGTTCTTTGAACAAAATCGTAGAAGGGAGGGGAACTTAGGAGAAATTGACCGTGAGAGAAACAGCTCATCTCGGTACAGTGCACAACAGATCGCGGGTAGTTTTCAAGTGTTCAAGCAGCGAGGAGTACAAGCTGTAGTTCTAACAAACTTGATGACTGATATTTTGATTTTAGAATTCCGTATGTACGGTATAATCAGAAGTGGATACGGTACAAGAGTCGTGAAGTTCGAAGAAGCAGTGCATCCGTGCATGCCCATTATTTGAATGATACAGTAATTAAATTAAGACTTGCGTGTTTTCAAACTGTAATTAACAGCGCGGTAACTTTGTACTGTAGTATATCATAATTGGAATTTATATATCGGTCACTAAAACAGCCTGCTCTGTATCAGTAAACTACCTGTTGCAGAGTAAATAGGCATACCATAATTTGCTACTGATACGAATATATGGTGTGTACTGTGGTCATAAAGTTGTTGATTTTTCTAGTTTGATATTGATCCCGAGGTCGATCTTATCGTTAGGTAAATATATTAGTGGTTGATTGAGAAAGGATATATGTAATGATGAGGCCTAAATAAATATGCCTACTTAATTGTTATAGTAAATGCTGTATTTGCGGGTATGGATATATATTTATGAGGTTTATGTATTTTGTTTAATGCAGTTAATTAATTACAGTATATCAGTGTGCATTTGGAAGAGATAGTCGAGTCGAAAGCAAAATGGGTTGTTTGAAATCTTGTGCAAAATGTTTGAGCCTTGTTCCTTGGGCTTCTTTAATTTCCATGATTATATGCTGGACTGGAACGGCATTGTTTTGTGGTACCGGACATGAAGCCTTGACACTGTCTTTCAATTTACTGCGTAGTTTCCCAAACAGCTCACAATACAACAGTGAATTGGAGCAAATTAATCAAGTGTAAGTATTCTTTTATAACTGTATTGCTGTGATCTGAACATAAATATATATAACACTATTTATATAACGTTACAATTAGGGGTGCACTCAAATTAGCAGATTTCCAAAGAATCGGACGCCGAGTGTTTATAATGTAGAGCACCATGTTCGAGCACTGGTTATAGGGTTCGAATACACTGATGGACTCTGTTTATGTGTCCTAGGAAATAATGCAATGAATTTACACATGTTGGAATCACATCTGAATTTATCTGTCAATCATTGTTTACTTGCTCAAATATAAACACCCATCAACAATAATAAAAAACAAGAATGGCCAATCATCGGAACCAGTTAATTGGTTTAATGTTCGATCACCGATTTAATGTACTGTCCCTCTGGAAACCCTTCCTATTTCTACTTCTATCATGTTCTGGCAAAACCTGGACATACCCGAATTTAGTTAAATTCATGTTCATCACTATTGTGTGAAGCCTGACTGAATTTTATTTTATGAGTCACTGGCTGAAAGTGGAATTTTGCTGCACCTATAATTATAGATTGATGTATATTAATATGCAGTGTATTAAAATCTAGTTTCTAATCCGGTACTTATGTTTGGTCCTCCAGGTTTACTGGAATCAAGTATTTCATCTACGCAGTTGCCGGATTCATGTTTGTCCTTTCCGTTTTTTTATTGATTGACGGTATCCTAGCAACCAAAGCTGTTAAATCAGAAATTGATTTCACCTGCAGAACGTCAAAATGTGGAATTTGCTCTGGTATCATGGTAAGGGTATAACATTTCATTCGAAATTGACATTTATCCTTAATGTTTATATTGTAGTTGTGTGACAAAGGCATTAGTCAGTTTGTAATTATTGTTACATGTGCTAACGTTCCTAAGTGTGTGTTACCTGAAAATTGCCCGCTACATTGGTTAATTAGGTGTACATGAAGTAAAGGAGCATCAGTGAATTTTAGAACCTAATGAGCATACAGACTTTCAAAAGAAAATTATTAGTAAACTCATTGCCATATCCACGTTACGTATCGGAGTACTGTAATTAAAATTGTGGTTAACATTCTGCATTCTGCTTGATTACTATCCCTCAACAGACTTGGAGTTCCACCTCATTTCTGATGGTTCGAGTTATAATGTCATTCTTAAATAAATTTTAGTTTTTTGAATACAGAACTTCTGTAATTTGCAATTAGCAAGTAGAGTTGCCGTATACTGCAGTTAGCAAGGTATTTGAAGCGATACTTAATGTTTTGATGTATTTGAATTTTAACAATCTCACCAGCAACCATCGATGCTCCAAAAAAGAACGGATGGAACATATTTAATGGATGTTATGAAAGTTGGTTTATGAAAGTATTAGAATTAATGGTTAGAAATAGTGAAGCAACACTTTACTGCAAATCTAATGTTTCTAAGTAAAATTAGGAATGTGCTGTTCCAATGCTCTCCACCTCAATACATCCTTGCTCGCACCACTATATGTAAGAGGAATGTCTGTTATATTTGGTTTTGTTTCTGTGAATGTCCTTGGTTGCAAATCAATGATAAGAGGCATGGTTTATGTGATTGACTTGGAATGGAATGTATGATAAGACTCTGACACATATGCTTGCATATGAAGAATCTTATCTACCATTCTGTTTCAGCTGCTTAGAATTCCTTTGACTTACTTCCACATCCCATCATGATTACTATTCACAGCAGGCTTCTGTCTAAAATTATTCCCTTTGATTCCCACAGTCATAAATACTCCAAATTGTAATACATGACCTGCTGGGAAGCACAATGGGCATTAGCCCATTTTTTTCATTAGTTTCATTATTACCAGATTATATTAGGATCAAGAGATTATTCCAGTTAAATTAAATTTGAAACTGAATGTAAATGGCAGTAATAGAGATGTATTAGGGAAGAATTAAATGTTTATGTGAACTTATACACATCAATGAATAATTGGAATGAAACCCTCCCTTTGAACAATGGTAATAATTGTGTTGTTCAAAGTCTTAACCCAGTTATCAAGGGATTGATATTTGAGAAAGCAAATTATTAAAATGTTTTGATCAAGCCATTCAGTTTATGAGTGCTGATATTAATAACTTGATACTATTCGGTCTTTGTAAACCGGTTGAAAAGAATATTCTTTCAGTAATAAGTTCTATTGCTTAAAGTTCAGTCTTTTATTGAAATTTTGCTGTTTGCAAAAAAATTGAAAGAGGCAATTAATGTTAATTCTATACTTCATTTAATCCGTTATTCATAAATCATATTTTTGTGAATACAGATTCCTCAATGGCATTACTCAGTACAATATTTCGAATGATTCCAAACTTACAAATATTCTTGAGAAATTAATTAACCTCAATTCAGTCTCCGTAAAGATATAACTTGATCTTATAATCAAAATCGGGTTATTTGAACAATTCACTCCATTCCCTCGTATTTTAAGCACACCATCATTGCGTGTAATTGAAATTTATTAAAAAATGTCAGGACTTAAAATGTTCTGACTGAATAGGCACACCTGCCAAGAAGCGAACATTTTAATAGCGATATTCTTCGATTTATCCCATATATAGTCAAAAAGGTTACAGTTTGATATGATTCCAGTTGGCATTGGAAAGCAGGTGATACAAAGCATTTATAGAACAATCATAACAAAAGTGTTCGAACACTCCTTATTCGATTCGATTGCGTGTTTAATGTGCTCTGATCTTCCTGTGATATGAATTCAATGATAAGAAAATTATGTGAACCTGGTTGATATATCTGGTTCGAATACTATGCCCATGAATGGTGGATTGTCAAAACTCAGGACTGTGTCCTGGCAACAGGTAAAAATGTAGTTATGGTTGTTTAGATTTGAATAACCTGCTATTCATATGTAGTAATGACAAAAATTCATTAAATATAATGTGACTTTACCATACCTTACTACATTTCTGAGTGTAGATATTGATGTGTAGTGATCCAAAGAGTAATGATCCAAGGATCATAATATCTTATTTTGTATTCTGTTTATTTAATTTAGATATATGTTTTGAAAGAAATTTAAATGATTAGCTCTTATCCAGATTTCTAGTAGTTAATAACATTATTAAACCCAGCTCAATTTTAAAAAAACACCAAATTGAACTGCATATCTGCCCAGTTTTTATCCCAACTCCGTACTGACCTGAGCAATGGGTACCTGTGTGTTTCTGCTGATATAGCTAAAATTGTATTCAATCTTAATAAAAGCAACTATAAAAAAGTACGCTTAATCACTTCATTTATTCGGACATAAGTGTGTCATGGAAGAATTTCTAGAATAAACAAACTAGCAATCGTACTGCCATTGTCAAAAGTCTTGCTCAACCATAGGATAATATTTGCGGGTTCGTAATTATATAAATATACCTTCGTCCCCAATTACTCTGCAAACATACCTGACTAGTAAAGATATTTAATAGGTATGCGGCGTACCTGATTTGTCTGTGAGATTGTGTAATTGCTATAAATGTGACAGTAATTCAATTACAAGCCGCAATTTTAACATCAGTAATAATACCCGATTACGTCTTCGATCTAGAGTGATTTATAACGAAGTAAATCGTTATGGTTCAAAATAAGCAGTGCATTAAAAGAGTACAAATATGTGTAAAATTTTGTAAGTAGCTTACTTCCATCAATAGGCATTTGGATTATAGTGGTATACTGTTTCTGCTTAATTATACTTGAAACACTGAAGGGGTGATTTTAATTTACACTTAGGGTACTCATAACTTAATATTTTCATATTATTTTTTAAAAAGCATTTTTGGTCAAGGCTATGTTTCATCTATCAGGAATAGTTTTAATAGAACACAGATTTAAATCACAATAGCACTACATAGGTTAAATTGTGTAACAGAATATAGCTGATAACCCAACCCAGCTGAGGGAGATAACAGTAGAGTGTCTTGGTGAGATGCAAAAAAATATTCCAATAGTTCTCATGCTTTTCAATACTCCATTGATGTGCAGTATTAAGTGATGCCCCTCTTTTTTAACAATGAGAAGGTGTATTTAATGTTTTCATTAGTGCAATTTAACAAGATGATATTTAAAAATGTTCTCAAATTCAATTGTACCATGGGTTTTCAAGCATTGAGTCTAGTCTGGTCATTGTGTGTGGTCTCCTGGTGTTTAAGTACTTAGAGCACTTAGCATCTACTTTGAAAACGTGTTGGGTTTCTACTAGTCTACTAGTCTACTAGTCTACTAGTTTCTACTAGAACTAGAGGATGGATGAGTTTGAAGAAAACATATGCAGTTGATATTACAGTAATACTACAGCAGACTCTACATATTGCGATGTGTGGAAATGTCTGCTGTAGGCGTGTATGTGGAGGCTTTTATACAATAAATGTTTTTATATGATAATTCATTTCCAGGTGCACAATGGTCAGTGGTCAGTTCATTTTTTACGAGGCTTCGCTAATAGCTATCGTTCTACTCTAGTTTTATCACCATTACATGTTATTGTTTTCCATTCTGTCGCTGGTACAGACGACATACATATTTTGAACTTTTTGAATATTTTGAAGTTGCTAATCAAGATATCAATTCATTGTGCTGAAAACCAAACGAACAAAATTTCTTCTGCAGCTCTCTTATTGTTGTAATGTTGTTGTTTTTCAGTACACAGCACTGACCTATATTGTATCAGTAGCATGGATTCTCATCTCAGCATTCTGTGCTTTGCCCATTCATTTTTTTCAAGTCAGCAATACTCAGTGTGAACTGACGAAAACAAATAACAACAACGGCGACATATGTATAGACTTCGTTCAAGCAGGTGAATTCTTGTAGTTAACTACGTAGTTACGATGAATTAAGTATATTGTGTCACAAAAAATATATATTTCACGCTTGAAGTCTTCCAACAAAACAATTGGAAGAACCAATCGCAATTTTAATGGTTTTATGGCACTATCTGTTTTGCTACAGTAGCTATTCTGGTAATTCAAATACAAGTGCAGCAATACCCTGCCAAAAGAGGGGAAAATAGAGCGCACTGATCATTTTAACATTGGTGCATTATGTACGTATTAGATGCATCCCAGAATCCATGAACAAAGAAAACACAGGTTCTGGGTTTGAAGAGTATCGATCAAGATATAAACATCTCGATAACACTCTTATATGACATCGCATGGTTGCAAAGTGACTATGACAAGGCAGTAGCGAAATTCTCAATTTTTACCACTCAATTTCTAGTATAAAACCATAATGTATCAACACACCAGACCAGGCTAGCTACTTATCTACCCCAGTTCTCATAGTAACTAAAAAGTGAAACAGTGCTGGCCTAGAATAGTTGAATAAGAAATTTATGCTGATGTATGAAATCAATATTTTTCACTGTCAGGGCTTTTACCTTACAATGACTCAAAGCAGGGCAAGCTATGCGGTGAAGATTTAAAAAATGTTTGCAACCAGCCAGAGGTAAGTGATATTCTTGTGTTAATAACCCGTGCAATTTCATGTTATTACGCTGGTAAAGGTGTGAGCCTGTAATTACAAAACCGTACATCGCTTGAACTTGTACAAGCCTGAGGCCTTCGCATCCATGAATCTTTCATCTATTTTACCATTATTTGCTCTAGTTAAGGTCATTAAAAATTCCACGAATTCCTGCTTCACCCGTCAATTGATCATTTATCGCATTTATCCGCTATGACCCGTTTTCCATTGTATTTCGTTACGTTGTATGGTTATATAGTCTCATAGAAACTGTGTACTTGATATCTGAACATTGAGATATTGTGTCACAGCACTGGAATTTGTTCCATAGAGCCGTGGATATCATAATGGAGTAGGTTAAGTACTGTATTTATGATCAAAGTGATATTAGAGCCTTCGTCATGACTGAGGATGTTAGGTTAGAGCTATTTTAAATTGTTCCATTTCATCGTAATTTTTGAATTTTAGTAATAATGTTTAAACGAGTCTTAGAATACATTTGATCACAATAATTTTCTAGTCTGCATGGTCATTATTTAAAATAGTCACTTGGAGTAGCGTTTAGATATGGTGCAAGTTTTTTTCTCATTCATTGTACGTTCATTGTAAACAAGTAATTACCATGCTAAAGAATTTGTTCAATCACAGCTGCTGGACCTCAATATTTATATGGTGAATCGATTGAAATTTAAAAAATGCATGAAAATCAGGCACAAAATCACAGAAAAGACTATTTTTGGATCTGAGAATGAGCATCTTATCCTATAGATGAAGCACCTTGATCTTTTAAGCACACAAGATATTATTCATATTATGTACGATATCCGTAACTTGTCTCATTGTTTATTCTTGTAACCTATTTCTCTATTATTCCAACAGTATGAAATGGTGTATGACATGTACTTGATTGCTTTTGCTGGTGCAGTGATTGTTGTCCTCAGTTTGGTAAGTTTATCAATGTTTTTGTGGTGTCTTTTGTGTATAAACTATCTATCAGGAATTTATTTTTTTATCAGCAAGGTAGGAGGGTATTGCATACTTTCTCTTACTTTCGTCTATACTTGCACGTAAACGGGGAGGATTGTAATGCACTATAAATACATCGAAACATCGATATTTCCATTGACTTCATTGAATTACTCTGATAGAGGAAGTATTTCACGTGGCATGAGTCACTGTCAATCATTATCAAGTCGAGTCATCAAATGTTTACCACTAATCTATCAAAAGTACGTAAATCATGTGTGTGGCCAAATATGAAAGTGAAATTCTCATACAGTTACACGCATGGCTGTGGAGTTAGTCGGTAAAATGTATTGAAAAAGTTACAAACATTGAGTACAATTAAGACTTGTTGGTATATACTTTATTCACCACGTCTATTTACTAGTTTTTCTTTACGAAGTTTCTAAATTACTAGTTTTTCCATAATCTTATTAAGCAAGCATCAAGTAATACAGAAACTGTAGCTCATGCGACCTAAGCCCAGAGGAGGGTTTCAGTACGATATATGACTATGAATGGACAGTTTGAATTATATATAGTAATGATATATTGTAATGTGACACTAGTTATGTTGAGATGATGATAAACATTAGGGTTTATCATAATCTAGGATCATCACATCCTATAAGCAACTGTGAAAAACACCTATGTCCTCTGAACTCTTAGTGAATTTTTATCAATCATTAAAAATACTGTAAACAATTACCCTAACTCAAACATATGTATGTGAACAGAAACATTACCTGATGACACTCTCTGCAAATTTTGCCTACATCAAAATGACTTGCAAGCTGGCTGACTACCAGGACACCAAATACCGTGAAGAGATGGAGCTGAACGACATCATCAACACTGCCAGGTCTAACGAACGTCTGACCTATAAATACTAATTTAGTGTGGAAAACAGACAACTTGTTCAATCCAATCATGATTGCAATATTGTAAATAGAATAGTTATTTCCTGAGTACAAAGTTCACAGGTCAAGTCATATGTGTGTATGAATATGTGCTTTCCTATTCTCCCAGATCTGTCTGAGCTAGCAAAATTCGGCTCTTAATTTGTTTTCTATTCATTGTTCTTGATACCATTATAATTGTTTTATCTACTGTAGATTTTAACGGGATTCTTCCTCGTGTTCATACAGGTCCTAGTTTGGAAATAGAAATCAGCAGATATGAAGCCCCTCTGATGTTAATCCATGTTTGTTTAAAGGGAATCTAGGTAAACTTGCTCACCCGTCAGTGGGGAGCCATAACCCGGTGCTTTCAGGTGTTTTTCAATAACAACTAATATCATTTTTCAAAGCTTGTTAACAGCGGAGCAATGAATAGTGGCGGTGGAATTTTGCATTCATTTGTGCACTGGGGCGTACTTGATAAAGGTGGGGAACCCTGTGTATTCAATTGTGTCTGCTCAATGATTCTTTTCGACTACAGTACATGGAAAAACACATTTGTTGGTCACAGAGAGCATGAATAGCATTTTTATTCCCTAAAAACTACTTACATAATGCACAACGAGTACCAGAATGTTTATTGTGACATAGGTCTGTGTTGCTCACAAAGATTCCTAGAAGTAAAACCTGAGCAAGGTGTTTCAAATTTTTTGAAATCTGCATTTTGAATTAACAAAAGCCATCTATTCCTATGTACGTGCTGTACACTACCTATATATGTTTTACACTATCTGGAAAAAGAGGGATCAGTTTGTCCCTATGGTACATTACAGTGTAAGAATTTTACTTTGTTAACATATCTTCTATCACTTTCTAGTACTGTAATGTTTTTTAATATTCTTTACTGGGTACATTATCTGTTAATACAAGTTAGCATCTTCTAATTTATATGGCAAGATTAGTATATGCTGTACTTGAGTTTCAACAGAATAATAGCAGCAATCTTGTAAAGTGACTGCTTACATCAACTGCTGTTTTTAAACTTGGTTTATATTAGATTGCCAAATTTTTGTTAGCAATTCATTATAACCAGTATTATGTTATTTGCCATTTCTTAAAAATTACTCTTATTTAAGACAGTCGACTGTTGTAACAGGTAGAGGAATTTTCTCTAAAAATGAACGATTCTTGCAAAAACTTATCAAGCTTTCCTATAGACTGAAATCCTGTTTCTGCCATCCTATTATCGCGACTGTTGTCATTAGCCATTTTCCTGAATGACAACCAGTGTTCAGAGTTACAGCTCACAAAGGACGATTTGTTTGGCAAGAAGCCCATATTAACCCGGCTATGGTAGAATTATGGGTTTTGGTTATAGGTTTTGGTGCTTAACGGTTTCACATGAATGCATGCATCTGTATTACAATATACCTCCATATTTCATGTGGCAAAGTAGGTAAGATTTACTTGATATCTGATAACTATTGGAACGTTGTTTGTGGTTGTTTTGTGCGTAATATTAAATTTAAAAGTTGCAGACTTACGTTACGTATTTACCCAATCATATTATGATTACACTCTGGTGATTTATTACCATACATTTAAATGAATGATTTACCATTTGTTTACATAACTCTCATCTTAATGCCATGTATGCTACACATCTGCTTATTTTATATGTACATATAAATCTAGAATCCCTCTCAAATTGAGGGCGCTAAACCGTTTATGCTTACCTGTCTAGTGAATGAACAGATGTTCATAACAATTATATTTATTTGGAATTGATACAGTTAATTGGCATCGTTTTGCTTTTGATAATTTCACAATAATTGAAGAATTAGGAAGAAAGTGGTAAAATAATCCTCAGATCTGTGTTTCCGAACACAAATAGTCATCCACGGTGAGAGAAGACAGCAAATATTCGCAAGATCTTTTGCAGATCTGACATAAGGAGAGTGAATAACCTAATTACATTATTGGCCCATCCTGCTCTATTCGTTTTCTATCAAGTGCAGGAATGTAATGTTGTTCGATTTTGCTCCTAAGCCTCCGATCCATATACAATTCAAGATTGTTTTGCTGCTGACTGTCTGCATTGATAAAAAAAATTATCTGTATAAGCGTCGTGGTAATGAATGCGATAGTGCTCTACTGTACTTTGGTTTTCAATTAGCATCGTCGATTTGTACAGAGCTTGTAGTTTAAAATATTGTAGATGTTTTACGTTCATGTTCACGAAATAAAGATATTCACCACTATATATTCAAAGGATTGAAGTAACTCGTCAGTGGGGCGTTGATATTCTCTATTTACAGTTTCAGTTAGCTAGCTATGTTTGAATGATAAATCAGTTGCAGTCGGAGATTTCCGAAAATTGGGCGACCGCTGTAACACTTCAATCCATCTGCTGGTCCGACGTAGAAATTCCTATTGTATGACAGAATTGTTAATAAGATTACATTTATACTAAAAGATACAAAAATATACAACTTTTGATCAACATCCTTCGTTTCCTTTATCTTGCCAAATAAGCTTATTAAGCTAGGGCGGTGGGTAGTGATCAAGTCAGTTCTATGCCTTGGATTATTTCGTAAGGCTATGGTGACTGTCATTTGCTAAAGCATAGTTTTGTGATTGTATACGACTATCGAGATTTCTATATACTTTAGATCCGTTCACGATGGATTAACAAGACACTTCGCCTAGACCTCGCAAACCAAAAACATCAACAAATTTTGTATTTTACCTTGACTTTTATTTACAAACGGTATTAAAATAGTACCTCTATGCATGTTCACACTTTGAAACTATAGCTGTCTAATTCGGAGAAAAATTGTCGGCGATGGGCGTATTGAATTCACAGTGTGCCATGCCTCCAGAAGTCTGGAATTCGAATATTCAAATGACGAGCAACAGTTCAAGTGAAAAAATATGAAGTTAAGCTGCGCTTCATTATTTATATTTTATTCGACAACTGTTACTGTAATGGCTTTTATAACCCCAGCAGAGGAGGCATTACACAATTCTTGTCTTTTCGCTGGTACGACAGTATTTCCCGCCATAAGGTCAATACATTAGGTTTTTTTTCTCGTTCTCATGCCATGCTCACGACTGCTTTGTCGTCTGGAAAGCGATGACTTTCACGCGATGGTGTGACAGCAGCTGGTTCATCGCAACAAAAGATTCTTTTCCAGACCTGCAAGAGCAGCTGGAATAGTTCTGCCAGTGTAACGATACTTGTTCCCAACCACAAACCAAGCAGACCTCCTAAGTCACCTATAATGCGTACATGATGTTTTACGTGCTATCGAACTGAGAATTACATAAAGCTAAATTCACAAAAATTCATAATACTTATCGTCCCAACTTCTGTAACAGCCTTTGCCTGTACCAATGACTCGTATACCAAATCGCTATAGTAAATCTCTAGCTTTAAATGATTTTCTCGGTATACAAGAATAGGCTTCAATGTATCGAAATTGTCGTTAATCGGATCAGTTTCGTTGTCATCGACTCCATTGTAAAGGTAGTCTGAGAAAAAATTATGAAATAGTAGAACCTTTCTCGTTTTATGCACAAATGAAACATGTGACACGTCGTACCTAGTCCAATGTCTTCCTCCATATTTTTGATAATGGTACTTCCAACAAAGACACTAGGAAAGGAAGCATACGAGATGCTCATTGTATATTCGTCTATGTCGCATTGAAACTGACAGCCACATGCTCGTGGTTCAACATCTATATAACTGCGAACTGCGAGTTTGGTTTTACTTTAGAATGCGGTTTATATATTGTTCTTATATTGGGTAGTATGTAACATACTGAAGTACTACAAACCTTCTGCTTGTCCGGAACAATTGAGGATGTCCCATAGGTCGCATTCGTGACCTACGAAGTTGTTGGGTACCCAGTAAGGATGGCAGTCACATGTTGATATAATGTAGTCAATTCTGGAATATTTTGTGTGCTCGGAACCGTGATTATTGTTACCGACTAATACATTTTACCATTACTTCAGTACTGTACCTGCATTCTTCCATGCAGTTATGCATATTGTACAATTCAAAATATTCCAATTTTTTCGGATGTTGATTACAGATTCCCCAAGGCTCATACATAAGTTTCATCTACAATCGTAATGAATTTGCATGATTAAAATGTGACTGAGCAATGGAAATGGGAGATCTTTTTAAAACCTTCTTGTTGTGTAGAGCGACGAATGAAGATTTTCCCGGCGGAATTGCAGTTGATTTCGGCAAATCAGGCAAAAATCCTCTTGAAAAAGCTTGTATGTAAATTCCAGCTTCAGATCTCCCTAGTTCTGGATGCTCGCTATATCTATTCTGAACATGCAACATGTAAATATTCTCGTTTTAGTCAACTCTAAATCGATGTCCTGCGTTTCACTTATTTCTATACATATCATTTTTAAAGAAAACACCAAGAAGTTTTCACAAAACAATGTAACCCAGATTCGCTCACCGAAACTGGTTTGGCTTAAATTTAGATATACCTGCAAAATATCAATGGTCATTTTCAGGCCCTGTCCTATGCCAGGATGGATTTGTCGTTTGCCATGTTGCGGTGTAAACGTGTAGCAAATTCCAGATCTGGTAACAAGCGCAGTGAAGTTTGCTGCAGTGCATGCTTCTCCTGAGAACTCACAGCTTAACAACGACTCCTTCATGCTCCAGCCCGCTGGCTTTACTATGTCTCCATAATGGGCATGCTCATTATGATCCCAACCATTTTCATCGAAATACTTTA
Source organism: Halocynthia roretzi (assembly GCA_013436055.1). Lineage (NCBI taxonomy): Eukaryota > Metazoa > Chordata > Ascidiacea > Stolidobranchia > Pyuridae > Halocynthia > Halocynthia roretzi. The sequence continues at coordinate 7,849 of QRAM01000731.1, read as the reverse complement.
CGACGTTTTGGTAATGTGCCGCGTTTAATGATGCATTGCGGTATGGACTGCTTGCGTGATCGAGAGCATCGGCAACCAGCAATGCAGAATCCGAAATGTTGAAAAATCTACATAACGTTGAAAATCCTATGTTACATATATTTCATAAAAATAAAGTAATTCGATCCTCAGTGCCGGATGTCGATCAGACGGGCCTGGCGCATTCATTCTGGAGATAGATAAAGGGCTACTATGTGATTCTGGTAGACTTCGTGCAAGGTGTGATATGAAGTAAAACCAAGATTAAAATGGATGTTTACACTAAGTGACCTCGCATCCAATACTTTCATATATAACTTTTACTATGCACAAATACAAATTACATTTGTAAACTTAATTTGTCTCGCACTTACCTATTAAAATTACATAGCACAATCGAAGGGTATTCGATTAATGGATCAAACACCGTATTGTGCATAGTTGTGGTGTCGAAGGCAAAGTATTCCTCCAATTTGATGTAGAGCTCCCATACCAGTCCACAGGTCAGACATAATATGAGCCACAACCAAATGAATCTGCCATAAAGACAAGTTAAAGATTCTACTTATGATGTTATTGTATCAGATAACTTACCTTGTACCAAATGCTCTATTAGGTGCAATGACTTGAGACACGCCATGGCATGTAGTATTGGATGCGCAAGAAACGAACAACTCCTTAGAAGACGACATGATCTATGTTACTACACTAACTGAATTCCCAGGTTACGATTCTGAACTAACTGATGAAATATTTGCAACCTTATAAAAGTATGTAGTGACGGTTCCGTGGAAGTCGTTTCCCGTCATTAAAATTCATGACGGAAATCGCTTTGAAATAAAGATAGTACTGTTTCACTGACAGCGAATTTGTTTCAATTTAAGGTTAGTGAATATTCATATAAATAATTGTGAGAAGTGAAGCAGCCATCAATATTACACGAGGCGCTTTGGTAGCGCTATTGCTCCATGGAAGTTTGTAAGTTGCATTTGTTTCCGCATGAAAACACTTTAATCTTTAAATAGTTCATTATAACCTGTATGTAGCGGAATTGATTTGATGCGTAGCCACAAACACTTTTAGTAGTCTACATTCTAAAGTCTACACTACAGTATATGTCTAAAAAGACATTTTGGTCGAATGTTAACAGTTGCTTTATAGAAAATATTGTGGTAAAGTTGAACTCTTTTAAATTTTTTTAGCGCACTCTTGCCCTCTCTAATCGCTGGCAAGATTTTATGGTTCTTAAAGTAATATTGGGTATCTATTCTTTTCTATATTTTAATGCAATTACGCAATACAGTTAAACTATATGATTGACTTATATTGTCTTTCACAGGGTCACCGCACTGAACATGTACGAGATTAAACGAGCAGCCTGAAACGCACCGCACGTCCCTATCAAAAACTCCAAATGTGGTATTCAGAAGTTTATTAGATGGTATTACCATGATCACTGACAGGATGATGCGGAACCCAAGAGGTTATTATAATCTCATTCAAAGTCACTGTACTGTTATCGCTGCAATGACCCTAGCGATCCCGATAACTTACTTACACAGCTGTCTCGTTTAAAAATGTATCTCCGTCCTGTATATACGGTAGTTATGCGTTATATTGTACAATATAGTTATATTATACAATATGGAAAAAAATTGTGCATAATCCATTTCCACTGCCACTAATATAGCCCTTGCCCAATTAATTTTGGATTTTATTCATCTTTTGTTATTTCCACGAATTTAGAACTTTTCAAAACTTTTATGTCGAAGAGTCAACGCTATCAATTAAAAGTACGACCATAGTGACTGGTACGATAAGTGCGAGGCAGAGACGGGAATTCTTGATATTGAGTACAGCGCAGTTCTAGTCAATAAAGTACTAGAAGTTTCCACGTCAGTACGTATGCTTACCTGAGGTACGTGAACCGTCTGAGTTTCTAGCCGCCGGTTCATTGAAGTTAGAATGGATCGGTCCCGGTTATTTATATGCGTTTATAGATCAGTAACCCGGAACCGATCCATTTTAACTTCAATAAACCGGCGACTAGAAACTCTGGCGGCTCACGTACCCCAGGTCGTATGCCTAAAGTAAGTTGCACAACGCAAATGATAAGTTATTTTCTATCTGTACAGCCTGGTCTAATTTTGCATCAAATAGAATTGTTGTCGTAGTTAAGCTATGTCGGATTTCCAAGAAGTGACGTATGAAAATCCAGTGGAAGGACAAATAAGGGTTCCTGAAACTTTTCAACCACAGGAAAATGAAGATGAATTATCCACTTTAGACGAACCCATAAGATTGACTTTTGTAAGTAATTTATCACTTCTTTCCTGCAAATGCTTATTTCCTATTGTTGTAAAACGTTGTTAATTGAGATAAATGTCTTCCTCTCGTTCCATTTACTACATGAAATATTAATTTGACAAATAGTTGTAGTTAGCTGGAATTCATTTCTTAAATTACTGATTGAGAACGCAGTTCAATTTACAACCAATGGTGTGAACAGTATATATTTAATTATGCATACACTTACTTAGCCTTCTACTTAAGATCCCAACCCAAATGAACTCGCATATTGAGGTCTTATACCCCACTGCTACAGTACACATTGCTGTTATAGGGGTCAGGTTTACACTCCACTAACTACTAATTGAATTTGGGTTCAGATTCAAAGGTTGATTATATCGGTTACATGCGTCTGTATTGCAAGCACACACTTCACCTTCTATGTAGTGATCTATTCGGGTTTGAGATTAGAACCCGGACATGAATAAATACAACAATAACACAACATCATTGATTGTCAATATGACATCTGCGAAAGAATAGGACCAATAATATGGACCACTCGAATTACATACTCCAAAAGCTATTACCATATCATCCTTCTTCATATAATTTACCTGACTATAATGAAGCAACATACACTGAAGGAATTCTTTGACCATAGCCTAATTAAGGATGCTGGAGCAGTACTTTTGGTGAATGTGATATTTGCGGTCAATGATATTTGCACACCCAACAAATTCTTCGCAGGAGTTTCTGTCACATGTATCAATTTATAGCTTAGAAACCACATTACACTGTTGATATTCCATTCATCCTTATTTCTTTTTTTGATGCTGATTTTAGCTTCGGGATGTTAGAGCAATAGGACAGAAATTTCTTCATATAGTTTATCCGAAGAAGGATTCTAGTCTACTAAAAGATTGTAAGCAAATAAACTATTACTTCCCATTTCCCAAATGACCCTTTAATATATCCAGATGTCTGTAATTAATTTGTTTAATCTATTTTAACAGGGGACCTCTGGGGTCCACTTGTTCTTTGTGTGTTGATGGCACTGTTTTTACAAGGTATGTAGTTTTTAATCCATAGTATGTCATAGTACCACCAGTGAATTCTGTTAAGTTTGAAAGTTATTTGAAATAATGATTTTAAAATTGTACTGCCGTACTGTAACATATAATATAAAAGTTTTTGTCTTACATTCAGCTAATGTAGATTCTTGGTGACTGAGTTTGAGTGTTACTCTGACAGTCACAGTAAGTTTGCATTGTTCATGAACTCATGATTTTTGAGTTGTTGCACGTTTGCTATGCATAGCATGGAGTAGGTCATATTACCTTCATATGTGCCACTGTAGGTGGACAATACTAATACTCGAAGTACCAGCAGTATCACATGTATAACCTGTACTAGATGCACCATTTGTACCAGGAGTACCACACTCTTATTTACCTTATTAAACTTTCCCACAATCATTTTACCGGTTATTTAATTTTTTTAACTTTTAGCACTTAAACATACTAGTACTGTACAGCACAGCATTTATCATGAAATAAAATGCGTACGATATTACATTAAAATACATACAATACAATATTATATAAAATCTGCGATGTAGTGAATCCACCAAAAGTGAAACGCCATATAGGGAGGGACGACTGTACTATAAATGCTGCTGTAGCTGACATCTTATCTGCACTCGGGTGGTAAGGCTGTTACTGCTGGTACTTCGGGATTTAGTATTTTCCTTGTAGGTTTTTGGTTGGAGCTAATTATAAGGGAATAGGAAAAGCAAGGCTCAAATATAAGAAATCAGAATTTGCCCACAGCAATAGTGATAACAATTTATATCTTATTCAATATGATGGTCCAATTTATTTCTAATATTTGTGTAATCTCTGTTATTCTCGTTTTCTAGGCGCCAGGGATGAAGCGACAGGGTCTGGTGGCCCACAGTTTGCGGAAGTTTTCGTCGTAGTCTGGCTTGGAGCAGCTGTCGTGACTTTAAATTCTCAGTTGTTGGGTGGAGAAATGTAAGTTATTTGTATTACAGAGAGAACAGATTATTACAGGCAGAATTTAACTTGAAACAATTGAGATTTCACCAATAATCTGGCTGAAATGTTCCTGCATTAGTACTTTCATTATCATACTAACTATCAATCTGCTCGAAGTGTTGCATGTAACATTAAATCTAACTTCATTTTCCTATCAGAACCGCCATAAGCACATTTTTTTTATAAAGATTCATTTTTATAGTAACATAACAGCAGACACATTCAACTACAGTTTGATCATTTCTATTCTAAAAACCACTGAAATGCACATTTGATTTTATCGCTGACATTGTTGCCTGGTGTTAAATATGCCGGAACGCTCCTTTCTTATTTGATGTGATCTAAAATTCTGGAGGGTCATTGTACGATTATCACGCTCCCTTGTACTCGCGAAAGTCTGATTATAGTACACATGAGTCACAGGTTGAGTTATTGAGATGAGCTGCCTCGGGTAAGGTCGATTCATTAATGCTATCGAGGGCTATTTTCGAAAATTTCACTCCGTACATCTCTCTCGTTTAAAAAGATTGTATAATGTAGCGTATATATATGTCTCAAGGTATAGCAGACCAAATAAATTCTTGCAATATGCTGGATGTGGCCTACAGGCCATAGATTGGTGAACCCTGTTTTAGACAATAGTGGGGAGAGTATCTACCAGAACTAGAGGTTTACGTTACGTTACCTCAAGTCTTTGTATACAGTATTGTTTGTTTTTTTAAATCAGTCATCTATTGCTTCATATTTATCATTGCGTTTCTCCCTAGATCATTTTTTCAAAGCGTCTGCGTTCTTGGTTATTGTATGTTTCCGCTCGTTACATCTTTATTGTTCTGTTGGCTCATCATCAAACTTGCTCCAGAAAACTTGGGCTTCTTTATCGTGCGTTTTGTTATTGTAGCTCTGGGATATGGCTGGTCAATATTTGGTAAGAACAGATAGTGTTTATTCTAGTAGTTAGGTATTGTTTATTATTTGATTCTGATCATGTCCTCATTTACAGCATCAATTGCCTTTCTCGGTGACAGTCAACCGCCTAAGCGGAAAGCATTGGCCGTGTACCCCATATGTTTGTTTTACATGGCTTTGGCTTGGATGATTATAACATTAACATAGCATAGTTCTATAAAGTTCCACTCTATAGTTGTCAAAGTCGTGATGAAGACCATGGGGATGTAGATCTTGTGTTTGAGAACGAAATTCAGTTCTGAGTATCGTTGTTGGACTAGTTTTAAGTAACTAAAGAATATCAGTAGTATATTTTGTATAGATATCTGTATACTTATTTCTTACCTATAGTACTGGTTGGGAAATTGGGATAAATATGCAGTATGCTAATAATAATAATGATCTTCTTTTATTTCGGACATGCTCCATTTAATTGGGTACGGGCAAAGGGTATAAATTTGTATGCAACCATGATGGTGACAGCACTTTTTTAGGCCTAAAGTGATGTCTACCCACTAATTATTATTATTATCTCTTTTGAATTTCCCTTTCCTGCAATATCTTGAATATACGGTGGCCGTAAAGTCTGGACTGTTTTTAAAAAATTCGTAGCCATAAATTCCTTGTGATAGAAATTGTTCATACTGATGACACCTTCCTCTCAAATTCCACATAGCACCTTGAGACTTCACTATTTTATCAACACCTATCTTATTTTATGAACACCCCCTCTATATTCCATACGTTAATGTTATACAGTACATCCATCCCAAACAGGTGTGCGGTTAATTAACGTTGCTGGAATACCCTGACATGATGCAAAATCCCTAATTTTGCTAATTCTCCTGTAAAACTGGGATTCCTACTACCTATGAGCCTTTTGGTACACGAAAATAAGCTTCTGACATTGAGGAAATAAAGTTGTCTTATCGGCCAGTTGTCCAAGATTTTATCTGGGAATTAACTAATGTATTACGCGAGTATAAATGCTTTAATTTTTTTTTTAATTCTTGATTATTATATGACTATTAATAAAGTGTAAGATAGACAATTATGTATTTAGCTTAAGTGTATATGTATATCATGTTTTGCCATTTAACGTTTGTGTGTGTTTCCTCACATAGTTTAAATAACGTAATATTTTACGGTACTTCTTATCTAGTATTTGGTCGAAATACAAGTCTTACTCAAAAAGCCTTATGTTGGAAAAGCATCACTTTTCATGGAAGACATTAGGAATTTGAAATTTAGATTTAGATAGAAGTTTAGTAAGAAGTTTAGTAAGCTTTTAATCTAGATATTAAGCACACTGCCTTTACATGCAACTCATATATTATAAACCGTCTTCCAAATGAGATACGTTTCTGCTTTCTGCATATAAATAATGAGTGATGTGATGATGTCATCGCTTCTTGGATAAGTAGGACTTGATATTAACCAAAACATTCACCCATTCTATGCAATTGACCACCCAAGTCCGAGACTGCCTGTATTGACAGTGCTTGTACCCAAGCTTGTAATTCATGATCTGTCATCCACAGCAAACCCACTAAACTGCCCTGATATATTTTGATATAGATTAAGGTCAATATATTGGTTTACTTGTGATTTTCCATGTGACGCCTGTGATGATACAAAGTATGCAGTGTAGATAGCTTTTCGGAATCGAATTTTACATTGTCTTATCGTACTTTTATTTAATTCGAGCAGAATGTTGCACGTCATTAAGATAATTTCGCTGAATATGTGCTTTTGTTGCGAGTAATGCATTAATTTCTGATCAGTTCCCCACGATGACTATACAATTGGTCACATTAAGAAAATGTGTTAATAAAACATCATTGACTCGAATTTTTTGCAAGTGATCCGACTACCTTGCAGCGGTTCACATTATGATGTCTTCTACAGAGATTGCCGTTATATAATGAAATGTAAGACTATGCATGGTTGTGATATTTCAGAGGTGTTGTAATCAATTACGTTATTAATGCGAAAATTATATAATATTATTATATATTTTTTCTCGTTCAGATAACCTCTGAAATAAATAAATACTAAACACTCTAAAAAAGAACTGTCGAGACCAGCAACCAATGCATCTAAGGCACACACAGTACAGGACTTTCAATTCACATTCAAGGTAAATGATTGTGTTTTACATGACTGCCTTTTGCTTGATCTTGTTTCGTTTGTTGGCAATTTNAAAAAAAAAGTTGAAAAATATGCCATTTTTTGACTTTTCTCCAAGGCTATATATAGCCTGTCGATTTTTAAAAAAATCGACCTTTTTTCGAGATTTTTTTTTGCTCAAAATAGTGTTTTTTAATGCTAAATTGCATATAATACGTTTTAACGCATTCTGCAATGAAAATAACACGAAATAAGCGCAAAAACACAAGTTGAAAAAAATGACATTTTTTGACTTTTCTCCAAGGCTATACCTGTCGTTTTTTCAAAAAATCGACCTATTTTTTTCGAATTATTTTTTTGCTCAAAATAGTGTATTTTTAAGGCGAAATTACATATAATACGTT
>QRAM01000730.1:0-30114 GCA_013436055.1 Halocynthia roretzi | reverse complement strand
TCGAGTATTTTTCATTTTATTTGAGAAATGTTCGCGGTAAAGTCGCTGTTGTTCATTCGTATTTTTAATTGAGGCTTTGAGATTGAGAAATTAAAACAAATAAGCGTTTCATGAGGGATTGAACGAAGAACTCACCCGCATATACCTCAATGAATGTTTTTTATAGATGCTTTTTTACGAAAAAATCTGGTAGTCAGAAATGCCCATGTATTATGTAGGGTAGTATTAACTGTTAAACCTTTACAAGGAACCGAAACTGCAACGAACGCTAATTCCAAGTCTGAGCGGTGTGACGTACCAACAACCGATAACTACGTCATAGTCATTGTTGTGCTGGCAGTAGTGCTCGCACTCTGCCTTGGGATAATTCTAGTCATTTTACAAAGGTAATTATACTTAGAATGTACATGCAATATCGGAATCCTTATACAGTCGTTCCTCGCTATATCGCAGTTCACTTATCGCGGATTCACTAGGCCAAGTACTTCGAGCTAACCAACGTTAATATATATTTAGATTCAGAAAACGAAGACAATCTAACATCAATCATGCATCTATCAGGTATTCAGCACAAGAAAAGAGGGTGCATATTAACCAATCACAAGCGAGAAACGACATATCGACAACCAATCAGGAAGGAGGTCGTGAAATGGTTGTCAATCAAATCTATAACATGTAACTACACGGTGAATTCGTCAGAAAATAAGAAGATGGAAGACGGAATTTAGACTACGCACCCACCCGCATTATGTCTCATGAGCGTCTTTGACCTTTTACACTTATGGAATCGTAATGGATGGAACTATCGTTGTAACTAACTTTAAAATATATAAGAGCATGGTTTATTTTTATAAAATAATATTGACACCCAGACCGGCGAATAAGCAACCTTATTAAGGTGGCTACTTTCGAAACAGCTATCTATATGAGTATAATTAGCGGTTCATTATCATAGCGCCTACCTTTGGATATGGTTCAATAGCCATATTCCTCTAGTGTGGTGATATTACTGTTATGACACTCGCTATGTAACATGTTGATGGTCGGGAGGTATGGTTTAAAGTTCTACCCGTAAATTTTTCTAGTTATACAGTATAACACTGTGTTCAAAGGATATAACAATGCAAACACTCACTGCATGTGACCTTAACCTCCCGATATAGATAGCGAACGTTAAAAAACAGGATGTTGCGCCATGCGCAAGCTCTTTGCCAGGAAGCTGATTTGAATAGACTTTTAACTGCGAGTTTGTAGCTGAATAGCATAGAGGTATGATGCCATCGATGTAGTATACTGTAAATGCTGACAGATTGTTACTGCATCTAGATTTTTACCTTGTATATCAAAATGATCTTCTTTAATATATGCTAATCAGTTAGTTATGCAAATGAATATGGTGTAGTCAAATAGTTTTTGAAGTGTTTTTTATAAATGCAAGGGAAAATATATATATGATATTTCACACAGTGAAAATTGTTACTTTATAGTAAAATGTGTGTCTCGGACCTATGACTATTGTAGGACATACAACAGCTTAGCATGAAGTGATTGAAGTTGTCGTGAATGCTAGTATATAAGTTGAGCCCTAAAATAAGGCAGCACCAGAAAGTTTAGAGGGAATTATTTACGTCGAGAAATTCTGACTGCAATGTCAGAAATAGCATCGCATAGCGACTAAGTTCTTGAGACGATTAATACGCTCCAGAAAATAATATATAGCCTGTACATATTGTCTTAAATCTAGAAGATCTTAAAATCTAGCTAGATTCATAGTCACCGCTCTAGTTGCTCCAATTTGCAAATAATTGTACAGTCTGTACCACCTTTGAAGGGGAGAGCAATGGAATCTTACTGGATATTACTTCTAGTGTTAATAGGTGAGTTACATCCTACTGATATACTATTGAAAGCAGGTTTTCCGAGAGTAATGTTAACAGGCGTTACACTGTATCTTTGAACACTTTTACTTTTACAGTGTGCATGTATAGACAATAATATACATGCAAAACAATTCTGGGATAACAAGGAATTCCCGGTCCTGTTTGGACATAGAGGCCCGGGTACAACGCCCCCCCCCCCCCTCTCACAATAAAAATAGTCACGAAAACCTAGATCATTGAGTCAGAGCATTTCAAAACGGAGGGACATAAAACCGCGGCAGGCTCTGAAGATAGAGAAAAATAGTTAAAACTAAAAATCATGCCGGATTAAACAATGCCGGAAAATCGATGTTCAACCTTTCTAACAATCATACATCGATTATAAGTAAATTGTCATATTCTTTCACATCTTTGAATTCTGACATAAGTTGAAAGTTTTGTGCGGCTAAGATAATAGTTGAAATATATCATTACTAGATGTTAATACAATTGGAATATTTTTATTTCAGCTGGCCTCGTACAAGCTATTGATGGAAATTGTAGCTGTAACATATCAGCGATAGATAGAACGGGCTCTCTAAACGACATTCAGTGTGTTACAAATAATGCAGAAAATTGTTCATGGATATTCCCGAATGGAGGAGACAAGGATTCCATTCTAGTGATCTATTTAAAGGAAATCAACTTACTGGGTCAAAGTCGATTGAAATTATCAGGTAGGCTGATGATCCTCTATCCTCTCTAAGGACTGTTCCATGTTCCAGTGGTGTAACGGGGCTGTTGGTTCGAGCGGGAGCCCTATCGTAGAGGAGCGGTGCCGAAGGAGTCGTCTACACTGGGCGGCACTTTAGCTGCGTATGCATCATAAATACGAGATGTGATGGGGAAGCCAAGGGAAATTCTGATTTTAAATATAAAGTTGTGGTTTTTATAGCTATGAGATTTATATCTTTGTATAACCGGATTATTATATTACAAAGAGCAGGAAATCCTGCTGGTCCGTTCTCTTTGTGGGCTTGCTTTCTTTCTCTACATTTTTATAGTTCATTAATCCATCATTTCGCAAAGAAACGATATTTTTATGCCCAAGACACCTAAGCTTGAAGAACCTTGAAAAATTTAGTACCGTACTAATAATGGGAACCTTTAAACACACAGGAATACCCGAATGGCGAAACCGGAATATACCGTTCTGCTACGCAATCCGAAGAACAGAAAATCCCTGCACATTTGCTCAAATCTCTTTGCAATTCTCCCAAATATCATCCACTGAGTGCCAATTCAACGCTATTCACACAATCAATTACGCAAACGTGACTCTACTCTACGACAAAAACGAAGGCAAGAGTAATTTTACTCTGCAATATAAATACGCGAAATGCACAAAAGAGGAAACGACAAAGGAAACCCCAGGTACATTTCAAAAAGCGATAGCATAAACCATTTAGAAGAGAGCGGTTACTGTACTTTTACCAGACCAGGGTCCGGGTCCGAGCTTGCTAGCGTGAGGGAAGGATCAAATCCTACTCAGTATCGTTTCAACGACTAGCAAACAGATTAATTATCCATATATTTATGTATATCTATAATACCGTAATAATTTTGCAACTGCTAAATGTCATGGAATATCACATTATAGTATAAAGTAAGGAGTAAGAATTCCAACACACCGTAAGATTTTGAGCACCAGTAAGAAAAGTGTCCCTGTAGGAATTATCTGTAAAATAATGTCTGGTTCTCATATATTTAGCTACCATTTAACATTTACATTTAGCTATTTTTTATTTATTTAAATGCTCACACGGGCAAGGCCAGGCAGGTGTCGGGTATCTCTGTTAGTTCTATACTTTTAGTGAATACAGTGAAACCCTTGCTAAGTCGTTATTTTCTCCGACTCCGCCAGGATTTACTGTATTTTATTGCATTTAATACTATGTGTAGTTTACAATGTTTAAGTTCGGTAAGTGGGATTTGAGGACTGGTTGATGAGAGCTGCCGTCGAACACGAGACACCAGACATGCTTTCTAACTAACTGCACTGAAAACACAGAACAGGCTCTTTAGTGTTTAACCACTGTTAGAATTTAATTTCAATTTTTAGAATTCCTTTTTTTAGAATATAACCACTGTTATACTGAAGTTACGCTGTTGTACAAATACATTGCGTGAGCTAACTCGAGAGAAGCATTTAAACATAGAAATACACGTCCATATAAGTATTAATATGAAGAAAATAATTTGTGTGTAATATTCATTACATTTTTGTCCATCTCAAATAATATATGAAATAAGGTTTTAATGTTTACAGTATCTTCGACCAGTATACATGAAACGACTACGAACAAAATGGGTACAAGTCTCACTGCTGGTACAAGTCTCACTGCTAGTACAAGTCTCACTGCTGGTATGAGTCTCACTTCTGAAGGTATGAATTTGAAGCTTATTTCCTACTGTATTTGCCTCTTGTGTTTATATGCAAGATATCAGTTACATTGTCATACAGCAGGGCTTCCCAACCTCTTTTCGGTGTGGACCTCCATGTTCTGATTAAGCCAGGATTTTTTGGGGGGATGATCAAATTATACTACTTGCTGCTTAATATAACTACTCAATCTTAGTTTACTTAGTATTGTATATAAAATGCGTACAAATATATTTTAGTTTATCCAACAACTTCCATGAAATGCACCATTTTAATATAATGCAACATTTTTCTGGATTCCCGATCCCAGACGGTGCACCTGGACCCCGTTGGGAATCCCTGGCTTACAGTGAATGCCCGTTCGGGTAGGGGGGACGATAATCAAAATTGACGAATACCATTTGCGCACGCGATCCAATGCATTATTTTCTATCATATCTGTTGATCATTCGTATTTTTCATTGAGGTTTGGAGATTAAGGAATTGAAACAAATAAGCGCCCCATGAGAGTTTAAACGAATATCTGACCTGCATATACTCCAATGAATGTTTTTTTCCAAATGCCTTTTTTACAGAAAATTCCGATAGTCAGAAATGCTTATTCATTATGTAGGGTAGTATTAACTGTGAAACCTTTCCAGGAACCGAAACTACAGTGCACGCTAATTCCAAGTCTGAGCGGTGTGACATACCAATAATCTACGTCATAGTCATTGTTGTGCTGGCAGTAGTGCTAGCACTCTGCCTTGGAATAATACTAGTCATTTTACAAAGGTAAATATACTTAGAATGTCCATGCAATAAATCGGTATATACTGTACTATAAAGGCAAAATATCGCTGAATAGGTCTTTGAATACGAACAGGGGTTTTTAGTGTCAGAATTTCTACAGTAAGTGGGATTTTAAAATCGTCAGGGTTGTAACTATATCTACAGTATATACAGTAAAAGCTCATTAACTCGAAGTCGAGCTAACCGAAGTTTATTTTACCTCAAAGAAAGTCTTTTCATTCCAGTAAAGTAAAGTCCAAAAATGGGCCTTCAAATGTTTCATATATTTACATTCAGAAAATCAAGACAATCTATCATCAACCAAGCATCGATCAGGTATTCTGCACAAGAAAACGAGGTGCAGATCATCCAATCACAGGCGAGAAACGACATATCGGCAGCCAATCAGGAAGGAGGTCGTGAAATGGTTGTCAATCAAATCTATAACATGTAACTACACGCTGAAGTCGTCAAAAAATAAGAAGATGGAAGACGGCATTTAGACTACGCTCACGCATTATGTCTCATGAGCGTCTTGAACCTTTTACGCTTATGGAATCGTAACGGATGGAACTATCGCTGTAACTTTCAAATATATAAGGGCATGGTTTATTTTCATAAAATAATATTGACACCCAGACCGGCGAATAAGCAACCTTATTAAGGTGGCTACTTTCGAAACAGCTATCTATATGAGTATAATTAGCGACTTCACTATCATAGCGCCTACCTTCGGATATGGTTCAATAGCTATATTCCTATAGACGCTGTGGTGATATTACTGTTATGACACTCGCTATGTAACATGTTGATGGTCGCTACCCGGAAACCGAGCAAAGACCTATAGAATTGTAACTGAGAAATGATCGCAGTAACTAACTTGAAAATGCATAAAATATTATACACAAGAGCTGAGTTTTTATTATGAAAATTCTGAACTGCACAAATCTTTAAAGCAAGTTCCATGACCTAGAGAAATCTAATTATGTCTAATGACTGTTTTTAATATTTCCTAAGTTTCAAGTGTTTTCAATAATTTCAATTTGCTTCATATTCATTGTCAATAATACTGACCTAGTCTAGTTGTCCAGGTTTCTCGTTTTACTTTACTCGTAATCGATATTCATTGTCACATATCAAGGGTACGACTAGTGCTTTGAGAGGCCTAGTGTGGTTGTAAATATCCATCACTATATCATATGTAATTCAGTAAATGGATCGCGGAAATAATGGTTGGAATCCTAATATGACATCTGGGTTTTCATCATAAATTTCAGCACTACAAAATTAGATTTAAATCTATACAAGTCAACTGAAGTATAAAATAAACCCTATATAAAGGTTTGTGTATTGCGAATTAACTTTACCGCATGAAAACCAGATCTAAAATGAACCGGATATATCCGTCATAAATGCAATATATATAATAGGTCTGCGTGGATTTCTATTTTGACATATATTTTGATTTCATTTCATTTATTCAAGAAATATCAATTTTTAAAGTTTGCAAGCAATAAAACTTTTCATCTCACAAATACACTCTATATAAGTCCATTGCTACTAATATCATCATACCATTACTCTATAATGACGTTACAACTTTTATATCAATTTGCCTCAGGAATACAGTACATGCAATCCTCGGCTTACCAAATGCAAAATTCCATACCAGAAAATGTTAATAGACACCAACAGCTGCAATATCAAAAGATATCTTTGGCTTAGGCTGAGACCAATGAGCTACAGTTTCTGTATTAATCGATAATTACCAACTCAATGCGATTAAGGAGCAAAATTCTCGTAATTTCGGATCCTCGTTAAGCGAATTTTCAAAGCGCAAGGTAAATAAACCTAGAAGGCATGCACGTACAGACATACTTACAGACACGCATCAGTTTTTATTCACAAGAACGCAAAATTACTGAGATTACGGAACAAAATTCTCGTAATTTCGAAACCTCGTTAAGCGAATTCTCGTAAATCGAGGATGTGTTGTAGTCAGGTTACTCGTTGGAAAAAAATCTACACTATTCCGAAGCAGAAGCTTGTCATGCTATTACTCATAAAATTTATATCGGTTCAAACGACGCTTAATTAGTGTTTGAACGTTTGTACATCCGGATATACGTGTTGGTGTAGGTGTTTTTTTTAATTCTGGAAGATAACGCGGTAAGGTATTATTCCGTATTGCAGAAGGCGTATTTAAATCATCATCATAATGCAGTTCTTGTCTTCCGAACCACATACAGTAATTATTATATTATAACATTATAACAACATCTGAAAGCAATATAGCTTAGGGGATAGGAATAGGTTATGAGATTGTAATAGTCAACGAAAATTAAGATATTTTTTGCATTCTCTTTAGACGTGAAATACGAGTCATTTGAAGCACTATGCTTAGCTGCATTGTAGTACAGCCATCTATTATCTGTCTATCTATATTTATGAATTTATTCGCGCGAATACAGTTCTAATTAGGTATACCGTTATCAGTGCAGTATTGAATAAAACTTTTATTCTAGCCATCGTGGTACTTTCAAACAGAATTTTGATTTATCACAGATAGCGTATATTCTACATATATCTGAATCATGGCGTGGATCACGTTCCTTTTATTATCAGGTAAGAATGCAAAAACACAGTGGTGATATTCTTAACGCCAGGTTTTATTATACATAGTATATACCGATGTATGTACCAGTCGAGCTTCGAAGCATTAAGAACTGCCCAATAACTAGGGGTTAATTACCACACCGAGCATAATGTTGCCGATGGGTGGAGGGTAGAGACGAAAATAAGGCCGTGACTCCACCAGCAGGTCCATATCCATTTAGTAGTGTACTAATTCTATCATATTAGTCATGTACCACAACTGGTATAAGAGATCAAACTTTTATTAACCACTTGCATGTAAAGCTGCTGGTTAACACGAACATATTCTTGAAAGTGAGATAAAATTGGTGCTGCCTTACATTCGGGATCGACTTATCCGGCGAAAATAGGCTAAAACTTGAAATACACTTCACAAATATAAGAGGGGAACTTTAATAATAATACTTTCTCGACTCGAATTGCGATATTTTTGGCCTTGACTTGACTCGAGTCATACATCTGAACTGACTCAAGTTAGCGATATATCATAACTCGACTTGACTTGTTATTTAAGTTACACTGTAAATGTCATATATGCAATCAACAGGGAAATTCGAAACAAAAAACATTTGACAAACTTAATCAAACCTCACATCAGCTGATCGCTAATATTATATTTATTATTCAGTACTGACAGCATTTGAATCAGCGAAATCACAAGGTTGCAGTCCATCTTTGGGAAATAATTCAGCAGGAGATATTTCCTATCAAGGCTCTGAACCTTTGGCCACATGTACATGGACATTACCAAACGTCATTACGGACAATCATGTCTTGGTTCTTTATTTGAAGCGAATATCTATGCTGAGATATTTTGATGTTTTTCGTGATCACGCTTGTCTCGGTCATATATACTTTCCAGGTACGTAAAATTACAAAGCATGTTAATGAGTAAATTCAAACCAGGAACTTATTATCTAAATGTTAGTTGACTATTAAAGTAACTATCGTAATTACACGTTCCTCTGAATACTAACAAACAAACCATTATTATAATTATCAAACCGCTGCGCTAAGCGACAAAATAATGTGATAATGACTAAAAAGTGCAAGTATAATGATGCCGCTATCGTCCCTGGTTACAGCTAAATTAACGTATTTCACAGGTTATGAAGGTAGATTTTGTGAACGGAGGCCGTTCTGCCGAGTATACATAACAGACCAAAACAAGAAATGTGGATTTCAGAGTCTTTCAAAGCATTTACAGAATATTTCTGAAGAATGCAACAGCAACGCAGCTATATTTACAGGGTCATCACTACCAACAGAGCTGAAATTTGAAGCTGTGTACACTTCAGACAAGAGCTTCATGTTCGAGTACAAATACATTGAATGTACAGAGGCCGCAATTCCTATATCTTTAACTACTCAATCAATTGGTGAAGGGAATAATGCAACCGAGAGCACACGAGCTCCTACATCACAAACAAGTAATAAAGCTGAGTCATATATGGTAGTTAGTAATTACTCTGCGAATTAACAATTTGTTTATCATTTTAGATGATACTGGAAGTTACATAGCTGGTATCGTTATAGTGATGATACTACTGACCCTTGCAGGTTCAGCTATAGTATATCTAGTATACAGGTATGTAATTGAGATATAAAGTTTGTCTTATACAGTGATACTATAACCGTTCCAGTGTTTCATACAGTGAAACTCCGCTTAAAGACTTCATTATGGCGCTTGATAGCAACTCAAGTCCCGCAAATATAACCAGTCTTCAATCAATATCAAGAAGCCAATAAGCCAAAACCAATCCAATAGTTCTAATCAGTTCCGGATTAAGGCTCTGCTGGCCCTAAGGCATATTTTGATAGGTGACCTGAAAATACAGGGCAACACAGAGTATGAAAAGCCTTCAAGTACAAACGCGTAAATGAAGAAGGGTGCTTGACATTTATTTACATCAAAATAAAGGAGAGCATTCTTGTCATCACCTGATAATTATCAATTTTTTTGTACTTTATTATTTTTTGGACAGGATTTTTAGCTGACCCTAAGACACGTGCCTTATTCGCCTAATGGTTAATTCGGCACTGAATACATCATGTACCCAGTTATGGTTAATCCGATACTGGTTCTAACGACTCATTTGATACGCTCAGTTAGTCATCGTCACTGATTTACGCGGAGTCTATCAGTTCATTATTCCATCGTATCGTGAAGATAGTTATATCATAAACACCTAGTCTTGAAGATGGTACAGTTATACCGGTCACTCATATTTTACATCATATACTAAGACGGAAAGGGGGCGATAGGGTACATAGCCCCTTGTTAATAGTTGTATACCCCGTTGTAACGAATTTTCTATTTAACGAATTAAAAAAATCTTGTCCATGTAGCGTTCAGTTCTATATCGTGGAAATGGATCAAAGTGCATATCATGTCATTGCTTATGCACGTGCAACAACCATTATATGTATCACGTAGCGCTGTTGAGATCCCTTCTCACATTGTCTATGCAGCAATAAGCACTGGTTATCTTAGTAGTAGAAAAAAATTAACTGCAGTTGAGTTTCAGCCATAAATTGGCTTCCATATTAAACTATCAAATTTAAGATACACGGAACCCATGTCCTAACCGTATGATTTAGAATCACGATATACTATTGTAATCTACATTGTATAAAGAATCTTCACAATTGCTTTGTAGATAGATCTTTGTTCAAATGACCATCAAAGGTTTAAAACTGTATTTCAGCAAGAAAATGAAGGAAAGAAGTCACTCCGAAACTAGAGTCGATAATAATCAGCAACTAGGAAGTTATAATGACGTCATAGCTGTGGAAGATCGAGCAAACTATGTGAACCAACCATCTCTTGGCATTACTGTCAATGCAGAAAACCAAGAATACGCATCTGTAAACGCCATCACCGATGATACTACCTACGCAGCAGTAAAAGGAGAAATTGTCTTCAACGATCTTTACAGAATGAATAACGACTAAAAAACACAAACTATGAATAGTTGGAATATTGCAATACAAACAATAGTATGTATGTGTTTTAAACCGCACGTGTAAAAGCTTATTCATTATGGGCAGTGGTGGAGTCCCATGTCTTTTTAAGGGACCGGTTCCATTCTACTTCACATCACCATATGTTTTAGCGAAGCTGGAAAAAAGGAAACTTCAATTCTAAGACCATTTATGAACTGGTTTTACAAACTTTTGTAATTTTAGTGACCAGTGAGAATCGGCTCCACACTGTTTAATGACCAGTGTGATCATGATTTGAGTTGGACTTAACGAGATCAATTCCAAAGATACACTGCACAGATACACTATATTATTGCATTCCCTCATATATTGAATCTGTGATTTGTTTTCTTGTTAAAGATTTCATATATACCATCGTATTTTTCTCAGTGTACACAATAACCAGTTTAATTTGTTATATACTATTTTCATTTCTGTAATTTCCTTCCTTCATCATACCAACGAGTAAACCTTGTACAATAAAATTCAGTAGTAAACTATAGAAATAGAAAGTCATTTGAAACCAGTACTGTACAGCATTTCAGAGTAGTTCATTTTATGAATTGTAATTATTAGCATTTCATTGCACTATTTTTAAACCCATAATATGGAATAACACATGCTTATAATGCCAGTTCGTTTAGTGGGAGGAGTGAGGAGTGAGAAGTGAAATTATTAAAGAAATGAGCAGGAGCAACAAGGGACAAACCTGTATACCACACATGATAGTAACTTCCGTGTAGTGCGTCATATGGTAGGTAATGAGTAAGTGACAGCGACAGTGAGGCGTGAATTATGTTTCTAGTAGCTTAGGATATATAGGTGAAATAAGATGTTCAAAGTAATATTCGAATCTGTGAAGCATAGTCAGGATTTTATATTCAAATACAGTTTATAATGGTGCATGGTGGTCAGTGGCATAGTGTGCAGTGCTTTCAAATTCATTAAATGAATGTATTTATCAGGTTCTAGGAAAAATCATCGAGATATAAATGTAGCAGAATGATATTCTACCATTATACCAAAACTATAATGAACTTGTACTCTAAACTAGTGGTTCTCAACCATTTTCGGCTTGCGGACCGTTACACTTTAAATAAATGCTTTGCGGGCCAGTAACATAAACGTGGTTATTATTAGCAGTAACCGAAACCGAAAGTAAGATCTATGATTGTTGCAAGACCATGTTGTCTAGTAAAGTTGTTTTATGATAATACAACAGTATAAGCTTAATTCGGTAGTGAAACCACGAATGATAACATGCAATTATGCGGCAGTTAAATTTTATTTATTCAAAATCAGTGGGAAATTTGCTGCTGCTTCATAGACAATATGTGAGATACGCGCGGAACTGACATCCATTTGATTTCTCTGTTTTGTTTTGATAAGACATAGTGGTGAAAAAGTCTTCTCGCACGAATAGG
The DNA here is from genome assembly GCA_013436055.1 of Halocynthia roretzi. NCBI lineage: Eukaryota > Metazoa > Chordata > Ascidiacea > Stolidobranchia > Pyuridae > Halocynthia > Halocynthia roretzi. The sequence continues at coordinate 17,977 of QRAM01000730.1, read as the reverse complement.
TAGTCGAAAATATCATCAACAGTTTGATTGCTTTGTCACTGGGAGTTGGATATTCGCTTTCAAGTGATATCGACAACTGTGGCAGTGATTGCATTTTATGCTTTATAGAGATATAAAGGGTGATGTCATAATGCCTTAGTAATCATAATCAGTTTGTAAGCATGTTTCGATGCTCTAAGCTGTACGTACCAGACTATAACTTCTCGCATTGTACAATATTTTCAACATACCGTAAAATATACACCTACATATGTAACATATATACATACATATACGTCATTGTATTCTTCGTTCTGTAAGATGTGCAATATTCGTTTTGTAATTTTATAAGCTTGGTGATTCACGTGTAACTATCATAAGTAAACATCACATAAGTTACTCGGCTTATTTTGTCGCCATAGCTCACGTTGCAATTAGAAATAAGGATCGTTCCGGCCAGGGGTCGACAAACTTTGACCGTAGGCCATTTCCGGCCGCCTATTTTTGTACGGCAGTATTTAGTACGATATTTTCAATATAACGTTATATATACATATGTCATTACAATGGAATAATCTGTCATAAATTGTCAATGCTAACTTTTATCATTAACTGTGAATGCAACATAGATATGCTCAAAACTAATCCCGACAATCTAAATTCTAAACAAACGATATTGGAAAACTAAATATTATCTCGCGATATTCTACACATTAGAACACTTATATGTATTCACAATCGTACTAATCACGACAATCTTTGAAAAGTAAACATTTTATCGCAATATATTTTCATTTTATTTTCATTTTCATAATTTCAAAGTACGCGCCATAACTAACTGCGCTCGGGCCCATGACATCGTTGTCCCAGCTGATCACACGCTGCCAAGCAGTAATGGCCCGGCAGCGTTTCAACTTCTATCACAACATTCTGCGACATTTTGTTCTAGTGTAGTGTAGTGTGGTGCCCGTGTATATCCATCGTACCATTTTTTGAAATAAGAGAAAAGTTGACTCCGAATGTCGCAGGCAGAGTGGAGCTTGAATTAGTTTGTTCCCGAATTAGATGACAAAGCACTTTGTGCTTAATATACAATAGGACTTCAACTGTATAATAGCAGTTTTCGACTTCGAGTTTTTGTTATCACAATAAGCCGACTCACCTAAATCGATTCACACATAAACTGCCCATATCTATTCCTAAGCTGCTTGTGACAATTACGAAAGTTTGGGTTATACTCGGGCTGTGAGTGTTCATTTTTCCCGCGAGATGGAAATTATAGCCAGCGATCGGTAGAGGGTTTTTACGGTTGAGTTTCTGTGGTTCTTTCATATTTTGAATTTTCCGATGCTTGCCGAATAAAATATAGAAGGAAAAATTTAAAAGGAATCACAATCGAATATACGCCCATGGTATATGAATTTTACACCGAAAACTCCGGTATCTACTTCACAGCAGTATAAATTAGATACCGACAGATCCGGGGTAAACGTTACGAAATACTGAATTTATAATTACTTTTTCGATCCATCACATCTCGCCAATCATTACAGGTAATACCATCTAGGATTCTGTCTTTGTGATCAAGTGAAAGGAGGATGTTGTTATTTTAACATTTATTGGGCAAAATGTCTTAGCAGTCTCTATTTTAATTTTATTCAGAATGCTGATATTTTGATTACCTTTACAAATCTATTATAAAAACTTTGAAGGAAAAAGCTATTCGAGAATCATGGAAAGCATTCGGATATTACTACTGCTCTGTTCAGGTTAGGAAACAATTCTATATAGTGGGTGATATAACCTCGCTAGTTAGCAAAGTATTATTTAAATTCTGATTTTATATTTCAGTTTCTATAACAATCAAGCCAGTGCTGGGACAAGGATGCAGTACAACTTTCAAAAATCAATTTGAAGGAAAGATTTCTTACAGTGATCGGAGTAAATTAGCCAGATGTAAATGGTTCTTACCGGACATCGACAACGACAACTATGTTCTGGTTCTTAATGCAGAACAAAATATTCCAATTTACACGGAATCGGGCAGACATTACTGTTCCGGAATTCTGCAGATCGAAGGTAAGAAATATTAGCTCATAGCAGATCGCAAATTCCGCGGATTTGGTATACAAAGTGAAAAGAAAAAATGAAAACACAACATCAACTGATAGGCTGACTGATAGGAGCACCGAGACAAGAGTGACACCCCCAAAATTTAGTGACGTGGGTCATGATGGGTTACGTTTTATGACAAGCTAAGCTCTTGTGTGAAGATGACGTCGACGAAATAAGTTTCAGTGAGTTACTGTATGTATACCACAGTCTATGTATTGTTTTTTCATATAGATAACTATGTATCCTGTCAGTATACGAAATACTGCAGAGTGTACAGAGCACATCAGGATACCCGATGTATCTCAAAAGATTTAAACTCGCTTCTGGTCAAAGTATCTGAACAATGCAACAACAACATCGTTAATGTATCAACGCTACCACGAAATGTGAAATTTCGGGCTCACTATAAAATATTAAAGACCTTCACCCTCGGATACAAATACATTCGATGTCCAGAACCTGAGACCTCCACCGCAACGGAAACAATCACTACAACAACGAATGCGATCGAAACAACTCAAACACAAGAAAAATCAAGTTGGTTATCATACGTACAAATGATCTTTGGTGACGAATTTCAGTTTCAAATTTAAATTTTTGATTTAAATCGAGGGAGTGATTTAGTCAATATATGTTATTGATCGAAATTACAATTATTTCAAAAAAAGAGAAATTCAAAGGGTTAGATGCAGTACCAAAGTAAAACATCAGATTTCGTTATTAATTATTATAACACAAAATTTTATTTGATTCCCATACATTCTCTTCCTCCGAACGGGCTGCAGAGAATATGCTTTATATATAAGATACATTGTATTGTGCATATAGCGTATATATTTACATGTTAAGACATCATCATGTCAATCTTTAAAGTATGATTCCGACACTACATACGTTACGCAAGGATCATTGCTGAGTGTAATCGTTACAGTTTCAAAATGGATTTAAATGACTCCAAACTATATCTAAAATTGTATTTCATTTATACATAGCTAACATGGAGACCAAAGAACGTACTAGCACTTCCACAATCACAACAGAAACTACAGATCAGAATTATCTACAAGCAACTAACATAGCACAGCAAGGAACATCTGGTAACGAAGGTTACATTGCAGGAATTGGGATACTCTGCGTTCTGTTGGTGTGTGCGTGTGCTGTCATTGTATACTTGTTGTACAGGTAAGCTATAAGAAATTCCATTCTGAAGTTTAAATCTGAATCTTAAAAGTATTCGAAATATTTTTGTTCAAGATTTTGGGTTTGGAACATCATATAATTATATAGATATAACCATATCACTTCTACAGCGGACCACACACTATCGCAATGTACAGCAGTAGCAATCAATTGCCTACTTTTTTACAGCTATTAACTTTCATATATAACTTATACTTTATGTATTGATATCACAGACAGAAGATTTTGAAAAACAAATTAGCACCAGACGCTCCTGAGCCAGAACGAGTAGCCTACGTGAATCAACAAGCTGTGAGAAATGAATACAGTGAAATCCAGAACGACGTCAATGTAAACAACGGCCAGCAAGACGAAAATGCATATGATGTTGCTATGAATCCCAATTTACAACCTCAAGACAGGGAAATGGTTTATAACGCGTTATACAGAATGGATACCTGATCACTTATTGAGTACAGGTCACAGATCATTTATCCGCAACCTTTCAGAACCGGATTTATTTCGGTTTCCGGAATTTGTCGGATTTCAGAATAGTAATTTATAAATAGTGTATACATCAAATCTATCTATAAAGTCCACATCCATATTTAAGATTTAATCCCAGTAAACAATATGACTAGAAAAGGCACTGAGAGACAACTGACATAACAAACCTTAATGTCGTGGGTCACGCTGGGACATAAATTGCCAAACTGAGGTTTAGTTTGGAGACTACACTTTCGAAAAAGACTATTCGAAGTCCCGGTTTTCAGAATATCGGATAAAACATTATCGACCTGTACTTCACAAACATACCGGTTAAATAGTTTCAGTTAAACGAAGATTAAGTTTTCAAACACTGTGCTACATTTGTGTCAGTGGAAACTTATTAAATATTATTATTATTAACTAATATTAATTGCTAATGATGATTGTTGTAGAATTGCTATGACTTCTTAAAAGATCCTGATTGATCTTATGTATTCCGGTTAAAAATTCCTTTTCTCAATTACTTTTGAATATGTTATTCGCATTTTTCTGATTGCATTGAGATTATGCATTTTCCATTGATATTTTACATGTTTAATTTTACTTTATTCGATATATACACTGTCTTAAATGAGTTTCGTGATTTGTATTAAATCAATTATTCTATATACAGACATGGTATCATAATTGTATTAGCTATACTGTTAGTCAATGTATCATATAACAGCAGAAGTGATTTAGCTAATCTCATATAACCTTTATTACTTCCTCTATAAAGACGCCACGAGTTACAGCAAAAATAGAAGCAGGAATAAATGTTATGCAAATCTTGACTTCACTCGACTAACGTCAGCTGAACTGACTAAAGTTAGCGATATATCTTGACTCGACTTGACTTGTTACTTAGGTTACACTGTATATGTCATATATGAAATCAACAGGGAAACTCGTAACAAACATTCGACAAACTTAATCAAACCTCACTTCGGCTTATCGCCATCGTTTACAATATTATATTTATTATCCAGCACTGAATAGTTGGATTATTGGAATGCGAACAATAGTATGTTGGAACCGCTTCTCTCCAACATGACATCACTATATATGTCGATAGAATTGATGAAGATTATTGCATTCCCTTATATAATGAATCTGTGATTTGTTTTCTTGTTACTTATTTCATATATACCATCGTATTTTTCTCAGTTTACACTATAACATGTTTGATTTGTTATATGATATTTTCATTCCTGCAATTTCTTATCTTTATACAATATAATTTAGTAGTTTGTGTATGTAAATTATAGAAATATAGTCATTTGAAACCAGTACTGTACAGCATTTCAGAGTAGTTCATTTTATGAATTGTAATTATTAACATTTCATTGCACTATTTTTAAACCGGGAATATGCTTATAATGTCAGTTTGTTTAGTGAGAGGAGTGAGGAGTGAAGTTATTAAAGAAATGAGCAGGAGCAAGGGACAAACCTATCTATATTTACCACACACAATAGTAACTTCCGTGGCAGCTAATGAGCAAATGACATCGTAGTAACAGTAAGGCAGTTATGAGTGTAGTAGTATATGGTATACAGGTGAAATAAGATGTTTAAAGTAATATTCGAATCTATGAAGCATAGTATATAGTAGTTCATAGTATTCAAATACAGTTTATAACGGTGCATGGTGGTCAGTGGCATAGTGTGAAGTGCTTTCAGATGGCGGCAACTCACACATCAATCAACAGATCTATGAGTGTTGCAAAACCATGTTGTCTAGTAAAGTTGTTTTATGATAATACAACACTATAAGCGTAATTCGGTAGTGAAACCACGAAAGATAACATGCACTTAAGCGTCATTGAAATTTAATTCAAAATCAGTGGGAAATTTGCTGCTGCTTCATTGACAATATGTGAGATACGCGCGGCACTGACATACATTCGATTTCTCTGTTTTGTTTTGATAAGACATAGTGGTGAAAAGGTCCTCTCGCACGAATAGGTGAGTCGAAAATATCATCAACAGTTTGATTGCTTTGTCACTGGGAGTTGGATATTCGCTTATAAGTGATATCCACAACTGTGGCAGTAATTGCATTTTATGCTTTATAGAGGTATAAAGGGTGATGTCATAGTGCCTTAGTAATCATAATGAGTTTGTTAGCATGTTTCGATGCTCTAAGCCGTACGTACCAGACTATAACTTCTTGCATTGTACGATATTTTCAACATAACGTAACATTTACATGTCATTGTTCCTTGGTCCACACTAGAGAGATAAGATTGCATTGTGGTTAGTGGCATAGTCTGTAATGTCTCTAAATTCATTGAATGAATGAATGAATATTTATTAGGTTCTAGGAGAAATCCCCGAGATGTAAATGTAGCAGGATGATATTATACCATTAAACCAACACTATAATGAACTTCTACTCTGAATATAATTATAACTTCAGCCGTACCACTGAACATTCTGGAATTGAAAGACGTTTTCACCTACCATATATAATATCCTTAACAAATTCGGTGTTACTGTAGTACAGGGATCGGCAACCTGCGTCTCTTTGAGCTTCCTCATGTGGCTCTTCGAACCCTAAATATTTTACCGAAATAGTTTTATTTAAAAATGTGTAAATTAAATTCAAGTTTAGTTTGATATGAAAGATATCTTTAAACTCAGAATATAATTGCCTCATGGTTAAAGTCATCAAGTTACTGCTGCTACTTTTGTGGCTGCCTAAGCAATTGCATGTTGTGGAAAACCTTTTTCAGGTGGAGAATACTTGAAAGAGTGTTCATCTTTAGAGATTTTCAAAACAAAAGTTATGTTATTCATGTTACACTGGATGCTTATTCAATGAAGCATATCATGATATTTTTTTCATATGGCTCCTCAATTTTTTAAACTAGATCAAAATTCAATATTTAGCTCTTTGTCATGAAAAGGTTGCCGACCCCTGGTTTAAGTAGCACTTTTTATTTAATAGTATGAGGCCTACGGGGTTCAGATTAGGGTAAGGGTTACGGTTGTAATTCGAATTCAACTACTATAGTAGCACCCCACATTCAAATGTAAATATAACCTGTGTATGTATGATTCTAATTCTGGCACTGTAAGATATTTTCAACTTAAACCAATATATGAAATGTCGAAATGCCAAACTGAGCTTTAATTTGGAGACTACAATTTCAAAAAAAAACTTTCAGAGGATTCCGGTTTCCGAAATATCGGATAAAACATTATCGACCTGTACTTCACAAACATAACGGTTAAAATAGTTTTAGTTAAACGCGGAATAAGTTTTGAAACACTGTGGTAAATTTGTGTCAGTGGAAACTCAATAATTGCTAATGATAATCAGTGTAGAATTATTATTGACTTTTTGAAAGATCCAGATTATGTATTCCGTAACAAATTCCTCGATAACGTGTTTTGCTTAATTATTTTTGATTATTTCATTTGTGTTTCTGCAGTTGCATTAAGATTATGCTTTTTCCATTGATATTTTAGATGTTCAATTGTATTTTATTCGATTCATACACTGTCTTCAATATGTTCTGTGAAAACATTGGTCCTCATAGGAATGTATCTAGATAATAACCTTGACTGGTTGGTTCATATTGATTATCTGAATATCTACGTAGTGGTTCAATTCATTGAAATATTATTGAGTATTGAATAGATTTAAAATTGAAAAGAATTGCGAAGTCTCTAATAACCGAATAAACCGTGCACTATCAATTTTGATTATTTCATTTGTGTTGTTTCGATTGCATTGAGATTATGAATTTTTCCATTTACATTTCACATGATTAATTGTACTTCATTCGATATATACANTAAAGTTATACATAGTTGAATATCCGATCCCATAACGCTCATACAAAGTGCACAAGTTCTTGCAATTGTTGTGGTGTTGTGCATGTGCCATGAGTGGGGATAACAATAATTGTGAAAGTCAGATGAGCAAAATACAATACACTACTCTAAGTAAACCGAAAGCATAAAGTAGAAGTACTATATGACACAGTTCCTGGATATAGATATTATAAGCAGATGATATTTATCGTTCACTGTATTAAAGCCAACCCCGATCTTTCGTTAATAAGAATATGTTATGTATTGCTGCATTATATAAATTGTTTAGATGGAGATAGTATGTTTATAAAGATTATAGTCTATTTCCATGATGAGTTATAGTTACAGTCAGTGGTAATGTCTTAGTTTAAAGCAGAGGTGTGCAACATGCAGCCCACAAACCGAATTTGTGCAGCCCACGGGAAGCTGTGGTTTTTGAATAGAGTACGGCGTGTAACAGGAATTAGGAGCCACTGTTTTTGATGTTATAGCAATAACGAAATGTGAAAATTATTCAGTACTGTATACGCCGTTTTTTTATTGGATGAATAAATCAAATGGAAGAGGCATGCTAGGTTCCAGGATAGGAAACAACTCTATATATAGTGGGTGCTAAGACCTTACTAGTTAGCAAAGTAATATTTGAGAGCAATTATACAAAATAGATAAAATTTAATACAACATATACTCACAACTGTACTAATCCCGACAATCTTCCAAATCTAAATATTATCTCGCGACATTTATCACGTTAGGCCGCGAGATTCACCATTTTCAAAATCTTCATAATTGCAAATTACGCGCCATAACTATCTGAGTCCAGGCACATATAGCTTCGTTGCCCCAGCTGATCGCACACTGTGAAACAGTTGATTCGACAGCGTTTCAACGTGTATTGCAGTTCGGAGACATGCAATAGAGTGTAGTATATATAGTGCATTACCCGTGTATATTCATCATGTCATTTTCAAAAACTGAAAAGATGAGAAAAGTGGACTCTGAATGTCATGCTCTTAAGGCAGAGTGGAGTTTGAGTTATTTTGTTCCCTAATTAGATGACAAGGCACCTTGTGTTTGATATGAAATAGCATTTCAACTGAATAGCCACAGTTTATATTATTTCAATAAGCCTGCTTACATAAATAGATTCACAGATAAACTTCACATATATATACCTAAGCGGCTTGTGACTATTACAAATCTGAAAGTTTATTTGGGTTATATTTAGGCCGTGAGGGTTCTTTTTTTTCTCCAAATTGGAATTATAGCCATCGGTCGGTATAGGATTTTTACGGTTAAGTCTCTGTGGTTCGTTCGTATTTTGAATTTTTCCGGTACTTGCCGATTAAAATATGAAAGGAAAATTTTAAAAGAAATCGAACAATCGAATATACGCCCATGGTTTATGAATTTCTACACGGAAAACTCCGGTATCTATCTCACAGTAGTATAAATATTCATATACTACACATATCATACACATCAAGGTAGCCTACCTAAGCTTATTCGATCATTTTTCTACGGCAATGTAAGACAATATAAAACTTTTAAACAACTTTTATTTATTTTAATATCCCCTGTCATCATCGTCATTGATAATGTCGTCAATGTCATTCTTGAACACGAGCTATTGCAGTTTGAACGTTAATGGTATGGTAGGGAAAAATGTAAGGCGCGCAGAATGATGAAAAAACAATATACAGTAGAACCTCGAACTACCATTGTCCGAGCAACTTGCTTTACGAACGGCCCATTCGTGAGTATTTTTGTAAGCCGCACGAAACGAAAAAAAAACATGCCATGAAAAGGTTGCCGACCCCTGCTATAGTATGTGGCCTACGAGGTTCAGATTAGGGTAAGGGTTACCGGGTTATTCGAATGTGCTATCGAATATACACCCATGGTATATGAATTTTACACTGAAAACTACGGTATCTATCTCAAAGAAGTATAAATTAGATACCGACAGAGCCGGGGTAAACGTTACGAAATACTGAAGTTATAATTACTTTTCGATCCATCACATCCCGTCAATCATTACAGGTAATACCATCTAACATTCTATCTTTGTGATCAGGTGACAGGTGGATGTTAGTAATTTAACATAATTTATTCAGCAAAAGTCTTAGCAGGTTCTATTTTAATTTTATTCGGAGGGCTGCTATTTTGATTACCTTTACAAATCTATTATAAACACTTTGAAGGTATTTCTTGCCCAGTCAGTAAGTGAGTATCCATACGCCCACTATCAAAGATGTAGCTAGCTCGTAGATAAACAAGCTATATGAATATGATACCGGCATTACCGAGGTCACCACCATCTACGACGCCGTTTTTTATTGGATAAATACATCAAATGAAAGAGGGATGCTAGCGAAAGTTCTAAAACTTCAACAATTCAATTAGACAAAAGGAAAAAATATAATTTGTCAATTTCATTTTATTTTTAAAATTAATATTAAGGTTATCTTTGAAAATATTTAAAAAAAAATATTCGAGAATCATGGAAAGCATTCGGATATTACTACTGCTCTGTTCAGGTTAGGAAACAACTCTATAAAGTGGATGATATAACCTCGCTAGATAGCAAAGTATTATTCAAATTTTGATTTCATATTTTAGTTTCCATAACAATCGAGCCAGTGCTTGGACAAGGTTGCAGTACAACATTTAATAACCGTCATAATTTGGAAGGACAAATTTCTTACGAAGGTACCAGCTATCTGGCCAAATGTACATGGATCTTACCGGACGTCGACAACGACAACTATATTCTGGTCTTTGATGTGCAGGAAATAGATTTGTATTACAACAGTGTCTACTGTAAAGGATATCTGTATTTCGCAGGTGAGAAATGCTATCTCACTACAGGTTGCCAATCCTTACCCGAAATCATCGGGACCGGACAACATGGCAATATAAAAAAACTGTTAAAGCAAATCAAGGCCGATAGGTCGATCCCCAACTTTAAGTTTTTAGCCTGAAAAGCATATGAGGTACGTCTAACTGGTGGAATTACACATACTGACTGACATAACTAACATCGTTACAAACCTTAGTGGTCACGTTTGCAGAGTTTTTTTGTGGAGATGAGACGAAATAAAATGTATTACAAGGGTGTTGCAAGTTTCGAAATTTAGTATTATCGACCTAGAGTTTTTCTACAAATTATGCATATCTTGGGTTACGTATTGTTTTTCTTCACAGGATATCAAAAATCATGTGAACCAGCACCGTACTGCAGAGTGTACAAAACACATCAGAATACCCGATGTAGCTCAATAGATATAAACTCACTTCAGGTCAACGTATCTGAACAATGCAACAACAACATCGTTAATATATCAACACTACCACGAAATGTGACATTTGAAGCGGGATATAATGGGAATATAAAGAAGTTCAGTGTTCAATTCAAATACATTCGATGTCCAGAACCTGAAACCTCCACAACAGCGGAAACAATCACTACAACAACAAATGCGATCAAAACAACTCAAACACAAGAACAAACAGGTTAGTTATCATACATTTACTTCTTCAATATTAACCATTTCCTCGGTTTACGCGTATTCAGAATTAGAAGTACTACTTATCTTCATTAACTTGGTAAGCATCAAATAATACAGAAACAGTGCTACATATACCTAAGATTAGAATTCCTGTATATACCGTATTTATTCGATTATAATCCGCGGCTTATATATTGTTTTTTTCATCACTTCGTGCGGCTTATAATCAAGGGCGGCTTATATTGTGGTTTTTTTTATTATTTCGCGCGCCGCACAAAAATACACACAAATAGCGGCTCGAAAAGCAAGTTGCTCGGACAATGGTAGTACGAGGTTCTACTGTATATTGTTTTTTTTTCATCATTCAGCGCGATTTTCCCTTACCATACCATAAAGTTCGAACTGCAATAGCTCATGTTTAAGAATGAGTAAAAGGCGTGCGTACACTGTGATATTTAGAATGGAGGTCGTTAAGTTCGTAGAAAAGCATTCAAATCGAGCGACAGGCCGAAATTGGATGAGTCGATGGTACGCCGATGGTACACCGATGTTAAAATAAATAAAAAGTTTATTAAAGTTTCATATTGTCTGCTGTTTATAACATTGCTCAAGAAAATGATCGAAAATGCTTAGGTAGGCTACCCTATGTTCTAGTGCGACTTATATATATTTTTTCATCATTTCGTGCGACTTATAATCAATATCATGAGACTACACTTTTACTAATTACCTACCTCCCAGTAACTCAGTAAAAATGCGCTTTAAATGACGAATTTTCGTCTCAAATTCAAATTTATGATTCAGGAAGTGTTGTAGTCTTTATATGATATTGGTCAAAATTATATTTATTTGCAAAGAGACACGCGAATAGCATAAATTAGATGCAGTACCAAAGTAAAACATTAGATTTCATTATTAATGAAACACAAAACACGAAATTGTATTTGATTTCGATACATTCTCTTATTACGAACGGGTGATTGTGGCTACAGAGAATATGATGCTTTATATATAAGATACATTGATATAAGACTGTAGCGGTTTCAATTTTTGGTAAGTGTTTATATTGTACTCTTTCGAAGTAACCACTACAAATACACTCCTGCTAACAAAGGAGGAGCTCCGCAATCGTTGTCCAAATATCAAAAGGTCACGTAAAAACAAACGTAATACTTTGGTTATATTTACAGGTTTAATTAATCAAACACAATTGTTGATATTACAATGATCATACAGGCAAGCATTAAGCTCACAATCTCATTATTAAAACTGTTATCAAATATATTTTACACTCCACGTCTCAACCTGTCATGTCACTTATTTCATTCTTTCTACTGACTCCTTAGTCAGCCTATCTCTATATCGTCAGTCTCCGACTGTAACATTTTTCCATCGTTCAATATCATGTATAGGAGGTGATACTGAAGCATAACATATATATCTAGGGTATTATACGTCAGTATATCTTCACAGTATATCATCACCCGTTATCGTCAGAATTATTACCTTCATTGGTTGTCTGTAGAAATCTACTCCCTATAAAACATCATATTCTCTGTAGCCATGAAGGGTTGGCATCATATGCCAAGCTTGAAGTACGATACCGCCTCTAAATACGTTGCACGTGAATCACATCCTGATTGTAATCGTAAAAAGTTTAAAGAGGATTCAAATTACTCCGAACTATATCTAAAATGTATTTCACTCATAAACAGCTAACATAGAGACGAAAAATAACGTACTAGCACTTCCACAATCACAACAGAAACTACAGATCCGAAAATTCTACAACCAACTAACGAAGCACAACAAGGAACATCTGGTAACGAAGGTTACACTGCAGGAATCGTGACACTCTGTGTTCTGTTGGTGTGTTCATGTGCTGTCATTATATACTTGTTGTACAGGTAAGCTATAAGAAATTACCTACTTTTTATTACAGCTATTAACTTTCATATATAACTTATACTTTATGTACTAATTTCACAGACAGAAGATTTTGAGAGGCAAATTAGCACAACACGCTCCTGAACCAGAACGCGTAGCCTACGTGAATCAAGAAGCTGTGAGAAATGAATACGGTGAAATCGAGAACGACGTCAATGTAAACAACGGCCAGCAAGACGAGAACGCATATGACGTTGCTATGAATCCCAATTCACAACCACAAGACAGGGAAATGGTTTATAACGCGTTATACAGAATGGATACCTGATCACTTGTTGAGTACAGGTCACAGATCATTTATCCGCAACCTTTCAGAACCGGACTTATTTCGGTTTCCGGAATTTGTCGGATTTCAGAATACTAATTTATAAATAAAGTGTATAAATCAAATCTATCTAAAAAGTCCACATCCATCTTTAAGATTTAATCCCGTTAAACAGTCTGACTGGTAACGGGTAACTGAGAGACAACTGAAATAACAAACCTTAATGTCGTGGGTCACGCTGGGACATAAATTGAGCCAAACTGAGCTTTAATTTGGAGACTATAATTTCAAAAAATAACTTTCAGAGGATCCCGGTTTTCGAAATATCAGATAAAACATTATCAACAGTTAAAATAATTTTAGTTAAACGCAGAATAAGTTTTCAAACACTGTGGTAAATTTGTGTCAGTGGAAACTCAATAATTGCTAATGATGAACATTGTAGAATTATTATTGACTTTTTGAAAGACCCAGATTATGTATTCCGTAACAAATTCCTCGATAACGTGTTTTGCTTAATTATTTTTGATTGTTTTATTTGTGTTTCTGCAGTTGCATTAAGATTATGCTTTTTCCATTGATATTTTAGATGTTCAATTGTATTTTATTCGATTCATACACTGTCTTCAATATGTTCCGTGAAAACATTGGTCCTCATAGGAATGTATCTAGATAATAACCTTGACTAGTTGGTTCATATTGATTATCTGAATATCTACGTAGTGGTTCAATTCATTGAAATATTATTGAGTATTGAATAGATTTAAAATTGAAAAGAATTGCGAAGTCTCTAATAACCGAATAAACCGTGCACTATCAATTTTGATTATTTCATTTGTGTTGTTTCGATTGCATTGAGATTATGAATTTTTCCATTTACATTTCACATGATTAATTGTACTTCATTCGATATATACACTGTCTTCAATAAGTTCCTCCATTCGCATTAAATCCATTAATCTATATACAGACATGGTATCATAATTGTATTAGCTATACTGTTAGTCGTTGTATCATATAACAGCAGAAGTGATATAGCTAATCTCATATAACCTTTATTACTTCCTCTATAAAGACGCCACGAGTTACAGCAAAAATAGAAGCAGGAATAAATGTTTTGCGGTATAAATGTCGCGTGATAATGCTGATGATAATTCTGCAAAAAATCCTTGCAAAATTCCTCCCGAGACATTTATTCCGTTTAGCTACAACGGAGTATGTACACAACAAAAAATTACGTTAAATAATTGAACTCTTTGCGATCATTTATATCTCTCCATCTGTCATAACTATCTGTCATAACTCCAACTCAATATGAGCACATAAGATTGACATTTCATTGCTATTCTTACGGACGTAAACACATATTTTCAGTTATGGATTTTACTAATCTAAAGTTTACGGTAAGGTCAACATGAGAAGTCGACAATATATTTCCGATATCACAACATGCATGCACAAGGATGAACAGAACTATACCCTATGGCCTACACCCATACATACACAATGTAGTAGGTAAGAATATAAAGACAGCGTATATTGCAGAAATGGATATATAAGAAGTATCTCGGGTAAAGAGCGTTTGGCCTAGGAAAATTGATTTATATATTTATTCATGAATCACAGAAAATACTGGACAACAGAAATTAACCTCTAAGGCAGTGGTTCCCCACTTGCGGTACGTGGTACACGATTACCTTCGGAACTTTAGTTGAATTTACAAGCAAAGTTTTTAGGCAATATACATAGAATGGTGATACGCGATAAGAAAAAGGTTGGGAACCACTGCTATAAGGGAACCTAACTTAAAAATCCACTTATTCGTCATTCCATAAAGTTATACATAGTTGAATATCCGATCCCATAACGCTCATACAAAGTGCACAAGTTCTTGCAATTGTTGTGGTGTTATGCATGTGCCATGAGTGGGGATAACAATAATTGTGAAAGTCAGATGAGCAAAATACAATACACTACTCTAAGTAAACCGAAAGCATAAAGTAGAAGTACTATATGACACAGTTCCTGGATATAGATATTATAAGCAGATGATATTTATCGTTCACTGTATAAGCAGTGGAAAGTGTAGCAGTGTAGCAGTGTAGCAGTGAAGTGCTGCATTATATAAATTGTTTAGATGGAGATAGTATGTTTATAGAGATTATAGTCTATTTCCATGATGAGTTATAGTTACAGTCAGTGGCATTATACGATATTTTCAACATAAGGTAACATATACACATGTCATTGTTCCTTGGTCCGTAAGATGTACAATATTCGTTTAGTAATTTTATAAGCTGGGTGATTCACGTGTAATTAACATAAGTAAACTGTACAAAAGCTACCAGGCTTATCTTTGTCGTCATAGCTCACGTTGCGATTGAAAATAAGGATCGTTCAGGCCAGGGGTCGATAAACTTTGACTGTGTGCCATATCCTATCCTGCTGCCTATTTTTGATCCGGGGTAAATGCTACGAAATACTGAAGTTATAATTACTTCTTCGGTACATCACATCCAGTCAGGTATTACGGATAATACCATCTACCTTTTTGTCTTTGTGAAAGGAGAAAGGAAAGTGAAAGGAGGATGTTAGTATTTAAACATATTGATTAGGCAAAACTCTTAGCAGGCTCTACTATAATTTTATTCAGAAGGCTGATATTTTGATTACCTTTACAAATATATTATAAAATTTTGAAGAAAAACGCTATTCGAGAATTATGGAAAGTATTCGGATATTATTACTGCTCTGTTCAGGTTAGGAAACAATTCTATATAGTGGATGATATAACCACGCTATACGGCAAAGGAATATTTAATATTTCGATTTTCTATATCAGTTTCTATAACAATCGAGCCAGCGCTGGGACAAGGTTGCAGTATAATTTTCAATGACCGTCATAATTTGGAAGGACAAATTTCTTACGAAGGTACCAGCTATCTGGCCAAATGTACATGGATCTTACCGAACGTCGACAACGACAACTATGTTCTGGTTCTTGATGTGAAGGAAAGTAATTTGAAATACGGCACTACTTGTAAAGGATATCTGTATTTCGGAGGTAAGAAATATTTCCGCCCTACAGGTCGTTTATCCTTATCCGAAACCATTGGGACCGATCAACATGGCAATATAAACAAACTATTAAAGCAAATCAGCAGGAGTAACTATAAGTTTTCAGCCTGAAAATCAGATGAGGTCTGACTGGAATCACGGAGACATAACTATCGTCGTTACAAGTGGTCACGTTTGGCGCCAAGTTTTTTTTTTTGTAGAGATGAATTTGTGTTTGGTGTTGCAAGTTTCGCAATTTAGTATTATCGATCTAGAATTTTTCTACAAATTATGCATATCTTGGCTTACGTACTGTTTTTCTTTACAGGATATCAAAAATCATGTAAATCAGCCCCGTACTGCAGAGTGTACAAAACACATCAGAATACCCGATGTAGCTCAATAGATATAAACCCGCTTCTGGTCAACGTATCTGAACAATGCAACAACAACATCGTTAATATATCAACACTACCACGAAATGTGACATTTGAAGCGGGACGTAATGGGAATATAAAGAAGTTCAGTGTTCAATTCAAATACATTCAATGTCCAGAACCTGAAACCTCCACAACAGCGGAAACAATCACTACAACAACAAATGCGATCAAAACAACTCAAACACAAGAACAAACAGGTTAGTTATCATACGTTTACTTCTTCAATATTAACCATTTCCTCGGTTTACGCGTATTCAGAATTACAAGTACTACTTAACCTAATTAAGTTTTTAAGCATCAAATAATACAGAAACAGTGCTACATATACCTTAACCTAAGATTAGAATTTCTGTATATACCGTATTTATTGGATTATAATCCGCGGCTTATATATTGTTTTTTTCATCACTTCGTGCGGCTTATAATCAAGGGCGGCTTATATTGTTTATTTTTTCATTATTTCGCGCTGCACAAAAATACTCACGAATAGCGGCTCGAAAAGCAAGTTGCTCGGACAATGGTAGTACGAGGTTCTACTGTATATTGTTTTTTTTCATCATTTAGTGCGACTTACATTTTCCCTTACCATACCATAACGTTCGAACTGCAATAGCTCGTGTTTAAGAATGAGTAAAAGGCGTGCGTATACTGTGATATTTAGAATGGAGGTCGTTAAGTTCGTAGAAAAGCATTCAAATCGAGCGACAGGCCGAAAGTGGATGAGTCAATGGTACGCCGATGGTACACCGATGTTAAAATAAATAAAAAGTTTATTAAAGTTTCATATTGTCTGCTGTTTGTGACATTGCTCCAGAAATGATCGAAAATGCTTAGGTAGGCTACCCTATGTTCTAGTGCGACTTATATATATTTTTTCATCATTTCGTGCGACTTATAATCAATATCATGAGACTACACTTTTACTAATTACCTACCTCCCAGTTACTCAGTAAAAATGCGCTTTAAATGACGAATTTTTGTCTCAAATTCAAATTTATGATTCAGGAAGTGTTGTAGTCTATATATGGTATTGGTCAAAATTATATTTATTTGCAGAGACACGCGAAGGGCATAAATTAGATGCAGTACCAAAGTAAAACATCAGATTTCATTATTAATGAAACACAAAACAC
>QRAM01000073.1:76135-323719 GCA_013436055.1 Halocynthia roretzi | reverse complement strand
GTTAGATAACACTAATCCTACTCCTCACGTGAACCTGACCAAATGTAACCGGGGTTTTGAAGATACCACACTACTACTCACTACTTACTTGAGGTCATAAACCGCATCCTAATTGGATCGATTAGGATTAGATGTACAGCACTAATATACAACTCAAGGGTTAGTGATACAGGTTGTGTGTGCCAGCAGTCTCGGTACCACAGGTAACAAGTTTACACAATATAATTACCACCATCTGCATTCTTGTTTTAGGGAAATGTAATGGCTTAACTGATTGCACAAACGTTCATAATGATTGAATTATTTCATAACGGTAAACTTTATTAATCCTTTGATTATTAATAAACTTGCACCACACTTATATTCTATTGCATTGGTTCTCGATCAGGGGGAAATTTAGTCTTTCAGGGGTGGGATTGTAATCACATGTTAGTAGATTCAAACATGAAATGTAATCTTCATCTGGATTTTCAGAATAATCTGAATTCCCCTTTTGAGGCAAACAAATTTTGAAAGTGGAAAGAAAGAATGAGACAAAAAGGTTGAGAACCACTGATCTATTGTATAATATTTTCTCAGGTAGAAATGGAAGCTAGAACCCAAACAAGCAGTGTTTAATGTAGTTGGAAAAAAACTACCTGTGGATCCATTCTTCGAAACGACAATCTCTATTTTACTAATTTATATCATTACGAAATTCAGTTGAATAGCAATAATAACCTGATAGAACAAAAACTAATAATCAAGATAAAATAAATTATTTAACATCAATTAAACGTTCTTGATTAATATTAATCTTTGAATCGCGTATTTTTGCAATATTGCCGCGACGAGACTACGAGCCCAACTATCGATGGAGCGTAAAATAATCTTAACCTTTTTTTAAAGAGTGCCAATATATTAAGAGAGTTATTATTATTCTATGCTGCATATTTAATCAAACTTTAACGAATTATTGTTAACTTCATCGAAAATTTATATTCACTAATGGTCCAAAGCTTTCTCAAGCACAGTATTTCAGGTTGATGGTATCGTAGCAACTAAGTACGCATTGTTGCGTGACTACAGGCGCTAGAGAGTAAATTATGTATTACTACAATTACGAAGTAGTGGGTGATTGTAGAACCAAATGCATCGGATATAAAGTCACAGTAACTAAGGGAATTTTCCATATACTGAGTTTTATAATGTTTGAATTAAAATATTGCATGCATATGTATATTTGTGATTAGACTACTTCTCAGCGCGAAATTTCTGATTACCGAACATTCAAAAATTATATCGTACGACTTCTTTATCTACCGCTTTAGCGTCCCTGTTATTGAAACTGAAATATATATAGCATCTGTACTAGGATTTCAGTTGATTATGGAAGCTTTATCTTTAAACTCTGTAGTGAAACTAAACCATAAAAGTGATAAGTCGGAGGAGAATATAACCAAATCGTCATGTCATGGATTTTCCGTGGTTTTATACGAAAATGTAACGAATCTGAAATATCCAACTAATTTCTGATTCCAAAGATCCTTTTTATATTGCATCATACTTTCAGCTTCTTCCCGTTCAAAGCTTTATTAGTGCATATAAAACTTTACAGATCGTCTATAATCTATACAATGTAAATATAAGCATTCACCATTATTAAGTTTTAATTATTCAAGCTAAGAAGCCCCGAGGATAGTTTGATTATTTTCATCGGCAGCTTAACCTCATTTTTCGAACTTTGCTAACATTAAAAACTAATTGTGCTCCTACTACAGTAATTAAATATATTCTATATAACCATATACGTTTTTCAGTATTATGAAACTTACTATATATTCAATATGCAGTAAGTAAAATATTGAAGTTATTAATTAGGCTGCCCAAAGAATCTATATATAATACAAAACAATCAACACGTCAATGTCTAGAGAATAGGGTGTGCTTTTTGTATCTCTGTGATTTCATCTAAGCCTCATCACCAGATCCAACAGGTTCCTCCACAATATCTTTGATAACTTCTTCTGTAAGAAAGTGTACTTTGTGAATGAAATGAACATGGAAAATATTGCATATGTTGTTCATCGCCGATAAACGAATAAACGTCTTCAGAGACGTAGTAGTATAAATTTGCAAGTATATATAGCCTGTATACAATTTTAGATATTAATATAAACGGTTTTGCGTTATTTAATAGGAAAAGTGATGCGCTTTAAGGAGATGTTGAAATATGAGCCTGATCAAATAATTTGTAAATGTGTGATCCCACCCCAAGGCATCTCGCGTGTTGGTAAGTGTGATATAATGTTATGATAAAGACATACTGCACAAAAACAAGGCATAAATAAAATATGAATGTCAATCAAAATTACCAATTAAAATAATCAAGTTGTGGCTATTTCGGAAAAACAAGCATAACATGACTCTCTTCTCTAGATTTATGAGGAATTATTAGTTCTACTTACCACGGGGTTTCTTGCAGTCTGAAACACAGGTGTTGCATTCCTTAATCTTTTCCATCTTGTCTGGGGTGACAGTAGGGCAGACATCCATACAGCTTTCCTGAGCACTAGCGAAGCAAACGGGGTCTGCGCATACGAAAGAGTTAAAAACATCTTGTGATAAGGCTATATATTTAAAACTAGATGAAAAAATGCACTTCTGAAGTAATAATACTTTCTCGTACCAGTTGTTAGATTTTCGCATTTATTCTTCATGCAGGACTTGCAGCTTTCCGGAGCTATAATCATCGCGATTTTCATCAGATCGTTGTTCTGGCATTTTCCAGCAGCCACACATTTCGTTACGCACCTCTTACCCTTTCCTTCTTTCTTCTTTTCTTTCTCGGAACCGCTGGTAGGTGCTTCGATTGAAATAATTTCAGCCATGGGACCAGATGGTTTGCCCATACTACCGGCTTGATTCATTCCCCACGGCATGGAAGACAGCATAGAAAAAGGATTTTGCACTTCAGACATTTTATTCATGCCAGAAGTGGAATCACTACCGAACGGCATTTTACCACCCATCAACATCTTCATTAGCATTGGATTCAGTCCCTTGAACATTCCATTTGAACCTATGTATCGGTTTTAAAAGAATTACCACATATCGCTAATAAAAGTCAGGTAATCGTCCGAACATAATCACATACCTATCTTATCGCTTAGAGATTTTCCTATTTTGTCCATTGCCATTCGTTGCAGAAATTGCAGATCATTGTTAAATGGCATACGGAATCCTTGGCCGCTAGGATACGGCATGCGCATCATATTCATAAATGGAGGGATGCTGGGGCGTTTCCACTGTCCGCCGTATGGCATTCCAAAATTCCCGTCTCCTCTAATCATCTTTCTCATGAGCATTTCTCTCACGAAAGGCGGAATCTCTGGTTGATCGCGTGACATTCCAAACCCTCCAAATTTTCTCGCCAACATATTTTTCACAAAATCGGGTGGACCAAATGATCTATCTTGATACGTGTCAAATCTTCTAGACATCATATTTCTCATAATCATTTCTCTCACGTAAGGCGGAATCTCTAGTTGGTCGCGAGACATCCCGAATCCTCCAAATCTTCTCTCCATCATTTCTTCCATGAAATTAAGTGGGTTATCTGATCTATCCTGAGACATACCAAACATATTAGGCATGCCGTAACGACTGAGCTTATTTCTAATCATTTCCTTCACGAAAGCTGGAGGTCCGTATTTTCCACCGACCATGCCTGATCCCCCGATCTTATTTCGGAGCATTTCTCTCAGAAAAGGAGAGATTACTGGTGATTTATTGAATGGAATTTCGCCATCTCCTCCCAGAAGCTTCTTCATCATCATTTCTTTCCCGGACAAAGGAGATCCAGAACGCGCTCCAGGTCCCAAAAACAACTTCTTAATCATGTCCCAGCGAGAAGATGCTGTACTAGCGCCCCCTGCTTGTTTAGCAAGGTCCACAACCAGATTATTCTTGATACTGTTCATTTTATCTATGATCAAAAAGTCTAGTTTAATTACGATCCTTTGCGTAGTGTATTTCATATTACTATATTTTCGATAGTGGACTCACTCGTGGATCCCATCGGACCTTCTTCACGACCATTCAATAATTGCCCGAACTTTTGCATCATGCCGGCCATCGGTCCTGGCTTCATTCCATTGTTCGCTTAATATTTCAAGAAGACATTTTTTAGTACACAGTTTCATCTTAATTTCTGTTACTATCTTCCAAATCATAAGTATATCTTTATGTTACCGAATATAGAAGCTAGTAATTTATCAGGTCCACCAGCTATACCCCATGGGCCAGGAGGTTTTTGTCCACCTAGAAAGTGGTAACACGAACAAATATTCAATATATAATATTGCATTGGTGAGTTAAGAACAGGATAGAATTCGAAATACCGAAGTTCATGTTGAAAGGGGAAGGCCCTGCATTCATACCGGGTCTCCATGAGTTCATCATCGCATCACGATTGGGTTGTTCGTTACCTTTGATCAAAGCAAGACACTTTACATTACGAATGGTAACATACTACAGGTTGTTCAACCTGTCCAACATGGTTTAATCGGAATCTCGTTTAATTCAGCATGATTGGTAGGTACATACATGTAAAGTTTATTCGATAAATTAGGAACAGTAAATCATTGAAAAGAAATATAATTTAGAAAATCTTTTTAACTATTCGTTTCTGTCAATTCCCATAGCATTACTAGTACCGAGTACTAACAACGTCAATATTTTTGCGCTTTAGGGCGTCCAGGGCTTCGATACCGTAAACCACAATGACGCATGTATCATCCTGTATCATTCACACTTTTGTGCTTGATATTTATTTCTAATTTATGTTCATTGGTCATTTAATTTTATTTTAAAAACATTTTTGTTATTTTAGACATATTGGAAGGTGTGAAATAGGTAATGTAATGGAGGTTTCTCCATATAAACTGTTTTTATTAGAATTACAACAATATGAACATAATTTTGAACATTTGCCCTTGACATTAATGTTTCGGAAATTTCTAACGATATTTCAGTATGGTAGTTTATTTTAGTACCGGCACGATACACATATATTTTTAACCGTTGAATTTGAAAAACAGCTAAACCAGTGTGATCATTCACCACAAAAAAAGATTTGAGATACTATCGATGTTCCTCTTACACCTCTGGCGCTTTACGCCTCCATTTCCAAGTAAAGTAATTGGTAAACTTTTACACTGTGATCTCACCCATTAGTGACGCCATCGCCATCTTCACGACGTCAGCCATGCTCGGTTTTGGCGACCAGTTGTTTCCTCCGGGGCCTTGCTGTAGAAAATTGGGAGGACTTACCGGTGGCCTTTGTCCTCCTGCATATACAGTAAGCATTTGTTTAAATTCAAAAATGGTTATCCAAAGAATTGGCATATGGGTTTATATGCTGAATATGTCTACAAAATATTCAAATAATAATAAATAACAGTAAAAATAACTAATCTTGATGCAGCAATTCGAAAACTAGAAATATATTTCAACTAAACATAAAAAGGGAATTACTTGTATATCCAAACCAATCAAATTTATGTGATCATAGTACTGAATGTTCATGAATATTATCGTGCAAGGTTGGAGGGATATTTGTCAGGAATGGTGTACATCTTCAACATGCTGTTTTCCCAAATGTATTTGTACTGTCGCAACACAATTTGTTACGAAATAAAATTTCTATTTCTTTGCACCATATTAAGTAACACTATGTCACTATGTAACATGATGCCTCACCGAAATTGATGTTAATGAATTTCGATGTGTCATTCGTTCCTTGTGCAGATTTTCCAGCTAATGGTAAAGAAATAAATCTCAGGCAAATACTTAACTGGTATTTTATCTCAATTCATTCCAAAAATAAATATTACCAAAAATCGATGCTAAGAATTTGTCGGGACCTTCATCTGACCCAAGTCCCCATCCTTGGAAGGGACGTCCTCCTGTGCAGAATAACTGTTATAATAACCCGATAAGGGTTTTATCGCAAATTACCGTACCTGTTAGAGCACGAATCAGATTGGATATCTTCGATGCGTTGTTTGGACTGCTTAAGAACGCGGGCGGTGAAGATACACCTGCCATTTATTGAAGTCCGATATAGATGGATCAATTATGTGTAAAAAGAACAGTAAATCAAAGCAAAAGGGAATATTGTAATATAATAAGCATCGTACCAAACGTCCATAAGTCAGCAGGATGATCGTTGGTGCTCGTTCTGTTAGCAGTACGTGCTTCTGTACAAAATAACTGTTATAATTTACTGGTAAGGGATTTGACCACAGAGCAACATACCCGTTAGAACTTGAAGAAGATTGGATATCTTCGACGCATTGTTGGATTGTTCTATGAGCGCGGGCGGTAAAGCAGCACCTGTTATAAAACATAATACAATAAATAAACATTTACAATTCAGTTTCTGCCACCAAATAATAATATTTTTTTACATACCAAGTGCGGCAACGCAACTGCAAATCACGAGGATAATATTCAGTCTCATATTACACTACTATATATCACAACTATAGTAGACTACACAATATTAAGAAATTTGGTCAATGTCAGTGCTTGGTCTAACCTACTTCCTAAATGACCGTCTACAAAAAAAACCTATAGCAGAGGAAACTTCTTAACGGACTACTAACTGGACAACCATATTTATACAAACGGAAGATAAATTTTTACATCTATAACAAATCAATTGCACATTTACGTTCTTCCTCCTTTTCTGTATTTTTCTCTGGTCCAAACACAGATCTATTTTCAGAATATGTTAGAGAGATCCTCTTCTCAATTAATTCAAACAAACGAACGCCTTGTTCTAAACCCTGTGCTAAAAATGTTTTGCAGTGTTTGCTTGGCTTTATACCCGGAGGCTAAACATGCCGGGATTGTTAAAGGTAAGTTGAGCTGACCTGACCGTATGTATCACTCACTACCTGGCTCCAAGGCTATGTAATAATTGCGTGGTTTAATTCTCTTTATAAATAATTATAAATAATCGTAAGTTCGCTCTGGGAGCAGCGAAGGAATATGTTGGATGCCGAGGAGAAAAAAAAAACAATAACATAGAGCACTACTTCTAAAGCGATCGCAAACATTTGGACAGAGTGTAAACATAGTGTTATGTAAAAAATAAATTTCTAGCAATGCTTTTCCCGAATGTAAAAATCCTTCAACGCTTTATTAAATAGTGCAGGACAGTGTAAATAGTGAGTTCCACTCACAAAGAAATAAAAGGTTATCCTATGGATCAGTACAAAATTAACTGATGACTGTTAACGGAAGTACTTCAGAGGGCGCCCAAGTTAATTTTGCCCAATTTTAACTCCAAATCTACCAATTACGACACATATTGTGAAGAGAAGAAAGTTAAACTACAAACCATTGGTAGAACCAGGTAGACATCTTTCGCTTTCAACGATTTTTATTCGAACACAGCAACAACACTCATGCCATATGTTTATAATCATGTAGACGTGACGTCGAAAATGATGACAATCTCGGAAATTTCGAGATCATATCTGTAAAATAACAAGTACATTATCTGCTTTGCATTTTCGCGTTCAAGTTCAGTTCTTACTGAATGTTAACAATCGACATTCTGATAACCTACAGTTCACTTCATTCAATTATAAATTCTGTCATTGTTTGTGTTACACACATTAATATACAAAATTATTACATTATAAACAATAGATCATATGAATTACTCATTTTTCAATATTGGTTGTGAATTATTTGTGCTAAACATAATTTATCCTATGCAAACTTTTATACCTTGATTGATGTGTAGTAAAATGCAATGCAGTCACTATACACTAATTAATATGATTATTTGCTTTAAATATGCACCATGTATATTTTCATTTCATACTATAGTCCAATATGATGTTTTGGAAAAGTTCAATGGACTGGAATTAATATTAAATTTGCTTCTTAACTGCGCTTACATTAAGATTCTGAAATCATTTCACTAGAACACCGCGTAAGACAGTCGGCGGTGTGCCGTCAATTTTTTATTCGAAAAATACCTAAATAACGTTCCAAACTTAAGGCTAGTATTTTTACTAAGTTACAATTTGATTACGAAAGCAAATGTGCTGCGTCGAAAATTCGCTTTGCAACATGTGCCGTGACTCATAAAATTTGGAAAATCAATGCGCTGAGAATAGAACAAACTACATACTTATACTTACATACTACTTATATTTACGATGTAGTGTTAGAATATAATTTCAATTAGACCATGGTAAAACACAAGTGTAGCTAGATTAGGTTTACCCCGTCTAATAAAGTAGAAACAAATTAAAGATCTGAATTCTATTTTCATTCCATAAGATGTTCGTAGATGCCTTCTGTGATGGGACGAACTCTAAAATTATTAATATCACACAGTGTTACATATAAAAGTCAAGCATGTGACGTAGGACCGCTCACAAGTAATTCTAAATAAGTTGCAGCAGCAGACAATTACCAATTCATATAAACCAAGAAACATGTAGTATTTTCAAACATGTAATCTTTAGAACAACCTCAATAGTGCTATTCTACATTTGTAGATATAAATAGGACGGGATGTAGCACACTCAATTATCCCTGCCAAAATAGAAACCCTGTGGAAATAAAATGTAGGCTATGTCAACGTCACAGCTATTTCATGACTCAGCATATTCAATTTTGATCACATGAGTGTGGAAATATATATACGGCTGGTGCAGTCAAGCTATTTGTCCCCATCTTGTTGTTGATAATTTCGGAGGAATTTTCATACGAACTGAGGATCCAATATCATCCTCCAATATCCCAGAAGATTTCTATATAATTATATTACCAATGTTTAAAGTGAAAGTGTTGTCGGGATTTAACCAACTAAGTATCCTTTTATTACGCGTATACTGCAAATATGCATTTATATATAATTAGCGGACTTCTCCGGCGTTACTTTAGTAAAAAAGAATTAAATGAGGATTGCTGCCATTCTTGGATATCTCACTTCGTGATGGGTCATCTATCAAATCATCCATGAAATAAAGGACCAGTTTCAAACCCATGAATGTTGGCAATTTTTTGCGAATTATAGGGGTATATAAAGTTTAATGTCGGATAAGCAATCCTAGACCAGTTAACAACAGCGAGTTCTACAGGTTACTGGGTAAGTTGAACAGCGTCTTACTCGAAGAACAACAAAAATTCCTTTCCTTGCTACGTTGTCCCATAATCAGTAACAAGCATATATTTCAAATCTCGCGCGTCTGCTATTTTTAGGATTTTATACGTCATCAATTCTATTTCTACCTCGTATTTAGCCTTTACTCTCCTATGCACTACGTTCACACTTGAATATAAACTAGGCCACAAAGCTTAGCGTAATTTTAGACAATCTTATTGTAGTCGGGGTGTTAAATAAATAGAATACTGGAACGTCAAGAAAGATAAATTTAGAATCTGGTCGAATTTTTGATATTTTTTCACTTTTACTCGTGGGGGAAAAATTGGATTTTTGATTTCGTAGCTAAAAATGTCTAGCGTGACGTCACTGGTGTTTCTCCAACTGTAGGACTTGCAGATTTTGTTTAACAAATAGAGATGGTCTTAGTCCGCAATAGGATTTTAAAGAAAAAATGAAAGAATATTCACCTACAAATTTCGTATAAATAGGGCAAAGCTAGACACTTTCGACAGAGCGCTCAGTCGAGAGCATCTCAGCTTATATAGATTCATCTCAGCAACTTATAAAATATATCTTAAGTTGCGATTACTGAATCTAATACCAACTCATATCACTGAGTAGAAACGAATATTTATTGAGCAGTGGAAACCATTTTCACAGCCTTCTCGTTAGCGCTTTTGTATGTTGTGGACTAATGGGTGGTAGATAACCGGGCCGGTTTTAAGGCTCAGTCTGCTACTGCCCTCCACTGATCAATTGTATACACCCTTTTTCAATTTTAAGTACATTGTATATGGGAACTGGGTATACTGAACAGCTCATTTCGCTCTTTTTGAATTGAAGGCTGAATGTGCCGAAAGACCAACCAAAACTTTTCGAGTACAGAAATACCTTGACTTCTGCATAAGCCTGCACTCACGACGAATTGACAAGACTATAGTGTGCTTTATGCTAATATAGCTGCAAGAACTTCGGGGGTTTTCTGTACAGCCTTTTGACGCGCCTTTATTCCCTATAAAAAAGATGTTTTTATTATTCCAGTTTTGCAATCGTAAAGTATTACACACATCTCAACAATGAAGATACTTTTGATATCAGCGCTCACTCTCTATCTACTGACTTTGAGTAAGATTAATTTTCTTTCAGTAATCTGACTTAAAGTATAGATTTGTTGGGTAATAAACTCTAATATTACATTTTCTCAGGTGCCGCATCACCTTTCGATTTCCTTAGGAAAGCCCAGGATGGTCAAGGCCCACCGCCTCCCTTTCTCAAGAAACTTATGGGAGGTCATCTAGCTGACAGACTTGGAAACAACGAAGGACCGAACATCCCATTGCCTCTAATTCTGAAAAAGCTTTTAGATAGCAATGCTGACCATAGCGAAAGCGGAGGTGGTCCACTTGATTTCATTAAACACGTCGCTACTGAAACCACCCCGTTCGATTTCCTCAGAAGAGCCCAGAATGGTCAAGGCCTACTGCCTCCCTTCCTCAAGAAAGTTATCGGAGATCATATAGCTGACAGACTCGGAAACAACGAAGGACCGAAAATCCCGCCGCCTTTATTCCTGAAAAATCTTTTGGATAGCAATGCTGACAAATTTGGTCACAGCAAAGGTGGACCACCTGATTTCATCAAAAACCTCGTCAGTGGATACGGTGACAGTGCAGATCCACAGGTGCCCCCGCAATTTCTCAGAGCAGTCATTGGAAGCCGTTTGGCCGGAAGGTTTGGCAACAATGACCAATCGGGAGGACCAGCTGCGATTTTCAAGTCTCTGCTAAGACGTCGTATGGCGGGTAGAATTGGAGATAGTGACAGACCAAGTGAACTGCCTCAATTTCTCCGCCCTCTTATTAGGAAACGTTTGGCTGATTACTTTGATAACCACGGTGAACTGGAAGGGCCGCCTGCATTCTTGAAGTTCTTGATGAGTAGCTTAGCTGGTAAATTTGCAGATGGACATGAAATGAGAGGACCACCTCCTTATCTTAAAGCACTAATGGGAAGCCATCTGGCTGAAAAATTCAATGACCAGGATAGGCAAGAAGGACCACCTCGAATTTTAAAGGCACTGATAGGACAGCGTTTTAGCAACGGTCCCAAAATCCCACCACCATTCCTCAAAGCACTTATTGGACGTCGATTGGCTGAAAAGCTTCATGACCAAGATGAATCAGGAGGACCACCGCGGTTTTTGAAGGCGCTAATACGACGGCGCCTATTTGGTGGATCCGATGATAGTTATATGCCACCTCCGTTTCTCAATGGCCCAATGAAAAATCTCCTAGCGGATAAATTCGGCGACAGTGACACATTCGGAGGACCCCCTCAGTTTCTAAGAAACATTATAAGCAGTTGGCTTGCAGATCAATTCGGTTATGACGAACCAGAGGGACCACCTCCATTTATAAAAGCGCTCGTAGCTAGTCAGTTAGCTCATAGATTCGGCAACAACGATACACTAGGGAGTATACCTTCCCCTCTCAAAGCTCTTATTGGTCGGCGCATTGCTAGTGAAGGAATTCCACTTCCACTGATAAAAGCATTCATACAGAGAAGGCTAGGCGATAATCGTCCGTTTGACTTCCAAGATTTCATGGGACGAATTCCACCATACATGCGTCTGAAGCTTATGAGAATTGTACAATATCTGCAACCATTTTCCAGCGATGGAGATGACTACTACGGAGGGTTGGACTGGTGAACGACAGAAAACTTATAACACTGGCATCGAATTAAAAATTATACCATATTTAGACTATCATTGAATAACTTGAATAACTATCATTCGAATGCATCTCTATAATTATCAGTATATGTACTAACAAATCGAACATGATAATAAAATTTCAGTAAGTAAAGATATTGCCATCTTAGTTGTGTCAGATTCAAGTTTTAATATCTGCAGTACATCGTAATCTACAGCGTAGTTGACCAGATGTTATCTATTTTGAAGGACACTGCGCGAGGTCAATGACGGGGCAGATTTAAAGGCGCTATAAACAGTAGAGAGTTAGGTTGAACAAAAGGCATAACTACTCAAGTATAGAAGACAGGCATCATCATGGAAAACTACAGCACGTGGACGGAAAATTTTTCCTGCAGCTTGTATTTTACAAATTCGTATCTATAAACACTATGCCACTGCCCCCATCTTGGTCATTTAGTAATTCGTGATCACAGGCATTTGTTGTAGCTTTACACTGTTGCATAAGTTTATTTTTCGTGATCCACAGGAACTAGTCTGCAAGTTCCAGCAGGCCTTTAACAACCGACGTAGAATATCATTTTTAATCAACGTGGTCCGACCATCGATTGGAAGAAGTGAAGTGCCGGCTAAAAATTTATTTAATCAACAGCTGCCCGTCAATAAACCATTTGTTTTATTGCACAATATTCTTGATCGTTTTTCTCCGGCTAATTAAATCGAGGATATAAATAGCAGGGATGATATTTAATTCTAGCTATGTAGGAGGTTTGGAAAATGCTGTAGGAGTTATTTTCCTTGGCAAGGACACGATTAATTTGTTGTTATTCTTGTCGAGAATTTAACTCCCAACTGATAAACCGTAATTTTCCAGGCATAATACGCATTTGTTTCCGCTTTGTCTGGGTGTGTATTATACATGGAGATAAGAGAATTCAGAAAATTTTCTATACGTGCCGGCCAAACTCAACAGTATGATAATGCTCATTTCGACTATGCTTTAATGTTGGCCTCAGCGTTGAATTAGTTCATCATACGTAAAACGCTTTTAGTCTCACTTCAATGTTACCGCTAGCTCACTTGTTCAGTCGATGAGTTGCATCTACCGCGCGATCTGCGCTTGTACTTTTACTGCAATACTTTATTCAACATTAACAAGCCTACATACCATGCGTCACCAGGTTTGATTATGATGGCTCGTGGATGTGCGGGGAATTATTAAATTCGGAGAATTACGATACTTTTCAACTATTTAGCATCTTTGAATATTATAGGCAATAAATATTAGCATGTCTTCATACGAGAAGCAAGAAGAATTTTTGAATAAGGTTATTCGTCTTTCGACTGAAAAGGTTTGGAAGGAGTCACGCGATGTTCACGCTCCGGTTGTCCTGTTTAAAACGCCCGGCGAATTAGAAGAGATACTGGAGCTCGGTCTCAACGAAAAGCCGACCGACGAGGAAAAACTGTTTGCACATTGCGAAAGCATAGTATCTTACAGCGTTAAAACAGGTTTCAAATATCATTTCAATGTTTACATAGCACAACGCAGTGTTGTAATGATATCATTTTTCTTCACAGGTCACCCGCGATTTTTCAATCAACTCTTCTGTGGTCTTGATACTTATGGTTTTGCAGGACAAATACTAACAGACGCATTGAATGGCGCAATGTAAGAAACATAACTTCACTGAATTAAATAAAACTGTACTCTAGGTGGCGCCAAAGCAATATGTGAATGATATCAATGTCCAATCGGTGGGAGAGTGGCTCAAGCACGTCTCGCACTCGAGAGGTTGCGGGTCAAACCTCGCCAAAGCCATCTCCGTTCATTGAGCAAGACACGTGCATCAGCTCACAATCAACCCTGCTGTTAAATAAGTTACCGACAACGCCGGGGTCACTGCAGCAATGACGGTGACCTCCACCAAGGTTATAGTAACCTCTTGGGTCCATCATCATCCCGACAGTGACTATAAGTAATACCATCTCACAAGCTCCCGAATAACAACCAGGGAACATTAAAAAAACGCTAATGCCCAAACAATTGTTTTGAAATAGGATTAAATTATTGAAAGAACTTGGTGGTTATCGAAAAATAGGCTATTTTCTATTTGAATATTACTGTATCTTCTCCGATTGATGTTGTGCTATTGTATTGTATGTGATTTCTGTTTATAACCATTTAATAACCTTATATCTCGTTACAGGTACACTTTCGAAACTGCACCTGTATTCATTTTGATGGAAATAGCTGTTCTTAAGAAAATGAGACGCTTTGTTGGGTTTGACGCCGGTGAAGGAACCATGTGTCCAGGTTAATGGAATGAAACATATCTATAAGGTAACGTGGTGACTGCAAAAAGCTCTCTAACGTTTCCATTTTTAGGTGGTACATACAGCAACATGCTAGGTATTAATCTTGCACGATTTCGCAAATTCCCACGAGTGAAAAATGAAGGAATGGCATCATGCGGTACGATAGTCTTATTTACGTCGGAACAGAGTCACTATTCCATAAAGAAAAGCGCGTGTCTGCTCGGTATAGGACTTGATAATGTGATAACGGTTGAGTGTGATGATAAAGGCAAAATGATTCCAGAGGATCTCGAACAAAAAATCATGGAATCCAAAGAAAAAGTCAGTAAAAAATTAAAACTCTTCATCTTAAATCCACTAGTATTACTTTACGAGAATTAGTACAAAATGTTTTCTGCAAACTTAAAACCAATAAGTAAACAACTAAGGATGATCCGTGAAAACAATGACCAATAATATTCCAATGTAATCAAAATGCTAAATTGATTTGGTGTGATAAAATAATTTGAATGCTTCGTCTCATTTTTTACAGGGACAAACTCCATTCATGGTGAACGCAACAGCAGGGACAACCGTTCTCGGAGCTTTCGATCCTATAAAAAGCATAGCAGCAATATGCAAAAAGCACGATTTATGGCTTCATGTTGATGTAAAAACTCTTACTTATCATTAAACTTCAATATGTACACTATTACTAGAACCCCCCACAAATTATTAAAAAATTGCAATATCTCACACAGGCTGCGTGGGGAGGAGCATGCCTACTCTCAGAAAAACATAAACACTTATGTGATGGCATTGAAAGGTGCGTTTGTGGAATACAGAAAATTTAAATTTGGAATGTTACTGTTAATAATGTAAACATTTCTAAATTATAAACTTTACCGTGATTATTACCACCGCCTTATAATACTGTAATGCATTTAGGGCCGACTCCATTACATGGAATCCACATAAGCTAATGATGGTACCACAGCAATGCTCTGTTTTCTTGGTCAAGAAGAAGGTAAACGGGCAATGAAATCTTCGTATACGTTTTGCGCGCTTACTAAAAACACTACTCCTGCTACTTTCAGGGTATCCTGAAAGAATGTCATAGCGTCAACGTACCATACCTCTTCCAGGCCGACAAGGGAGCATATGATACTTCGTTTGATGTTGGAAACCAAATCATACAATGTGGGCGCAAGGTAATAAATAAGTCTAGTTTAAAGAGAAGGGAAAACTTTCGTAACACACTGCATTGCAGGCTTGATATAGGCTTATTATAGCACCTGTAGCTTAGAAATAATTCAACTCCACGTAACTAATTTTTTTCGGATAAAGTAAGTCGATTTTGATTGGAAAAAATGGACAGTGATACCTAACATGCCACCAACTAGTAGCTAATACGTTAAGAGATTTTCTCAAGTTTAGGCCTACTCACAGCAATAAGCAGACAGCTTTAATGAAATGTGTGTAAACTGTAAAGGTGGATGTCCTCAAGCTGTGGGTGATGTGGAAAGCAAAAGGTACCTCAGGATTCTGCGCTCAGATAGATAAGGCTTTCGAAAATGCCCAGTATTTAACAACTCAGATTAAACTCCGTTCTTGGTACAAGCTGATTGTTGAAAAGGTAAATTAATATACGTCCTTATGTAGTGTCGTTACTATTGTGATTAATATTGTATTGTAAATCTGGATTTTACTGCTTTTCTTATCGTTGTCGTGGTTAAAAATATTACGAATTGGAATGTCAAGGTCGTCTACAGTGGGTGAATGATGACCAAATGACCAAAATTATTTCGTACACTTTGATTCACAAAATTTAATAATAATTAGGTGATCAGTGAGCCGTTAAATATTTCTATATAGAACCTTGAATAGCGCTGTGAATCGTGGCGCATCTGTTACATCATTAGAATAAAAATGTCTTTACTTGAAAAATAAAGCAATTTCATGGCTAATTTGGGTCCTCAGTTCGATAGGATGCAACTTGGCATTGAGCTCTCTTTTCCGTGAGTCTAACTAAGCATCCTTTCTCCTACAGCCTGAATGTACAAACGTCTCATTTTGGTTTATCCCACCCAAGCTACGAAGCTGGTGCACTATTGGTAAAGAAGGTGAATTAATCCTACCGTCCGAGGACAAAAAGCAGTTTTGGTACGAGTTATCACAGGTGGCCTCAGTAGTAAAACAGAGGATGCAAAAAGCCGGCACTATGATGATTACGTATACGTCAGTTGGTTCAAAGGTTAATTTCTTCCGGATGATTATAATCAACCCGATCGTTTCAAAGACGGATATGGATTTCGTTCTCGACGAAATAGAAAAGCTATCGGTAGATCTATAGTCTGTTTACACAACTCTCACAACTAAATAAGTCGTAGTCAGTTTAGTCATATTTTGCTTTTCCGTAATAACCAATGCAATACTGTACCATAATTACTGTACTGTACAAAATGTTATATAAAAAGTAAAGCAATCCTCACTTTAGTATTTATATGATTGTATATAAGAAATTTTCAATTCTCAATTATTAGGAGAGCTGTTGGCTTAGGAGCTTTTAGGTGAATATATTGGACATTTCTAGCTGTGTATGGAGAAGTAATTTGATGTGTTCTCGATTCCCACTTTCCTAGAAGCTGTCGAAAGATCATACATGTCTTAGATGTAAGCAGTGGTGGGATTCAACTGGTGCAGTCTTACTCTTACACCGGTTACTAAAATTACAAAACTTCGCATAACTAGTTCCCTACTTGTTTCAAAATTAAAGATGGCCCTAATCCAATGTATTCTTAGGTACATATTTTGGGTTATCAATTCAATCGACAAGAATAGTGGGGATATAAAGAACCGTTTCTTAAGAAACTTTCACTGAAATCGAAATTGTGTAAGATTTAGAAATTCAATGTACTGTACTGAAATCGAAATTATGTAAGATTTAGAAATGCAATGTACTGTACTGATACCGACGCAATATCGCGGGGCCAAATACTCCTCTACGATACTGTCAATATGCAAATCTCTCAGTACTGAGCTGAACGTGTTCTTTTGAATTTCGTACTTGTTTCGCGAACTGGATGCGTGAATGGCAAAGTAATAAAGGCCACCTGACTAAAATAGGCCGCAAGTGATATTTTGGAGGTTTTACGTTGCCTTTGGTGGTTTCCGAAAAACAGAATGCCTACGATGCGATCGCATAAAAGCATTTCCGGGAATAAGGAAGTATGAAACTATGACATGCTCGCACTCTCAGGTATGTATATATAGTAAATAGTCTGCGGTAAATATTTGTAGATCAACTATTGCCAATATATAGCGTTACGTGTTAACATTCCTCATTAGGTCGTGAGAATGTAAGGGAGTATCCATAATATCGAAATCTCTAGACATAAATATAGATTACTCACATTGTTCAGTTATATTGGCACAGTAACCACGAAGGCGAAACGTCTCTTTGGCATTTAACCATCAAGCAGTAAACATCGTTCAGTTTTTGCTAACCGCTTTTCAACTTCATCCCGGGATTCTTTTTTTTAATTGTCGTCCATATTGAAATCTAAATTCAAGATGTCATCTAAGTCAAATATCCAGTAAACACCAGAGCCAAAAAATACTTGGGAATAAACAGGCTATGGCGAGGGAAATAGATAACGAAGAAGTTATGCCACTTATTCATCAGCCAATGCATTTTATATCATTATTGGTCTCCAAAACGATGAACCATATTTCAAACTCGTATGACGACAAAACTCAAACACATCTTTGATCACACTATACACAGAATACTGTGGCAAGAAGTAACTTATTCTGTTTTACATCACTCTTTCACTATAAAATATTGTCGGAGTCATTTAATAGTCTACAAGGCAACGCTTCGACGGTTGAGAGGAGTTACGTCATGCACTACGCTGGATCGGTAGGGAGGAGTTACGTCATATACCTCTCAGTTAAATGATATACATAACAGTCCTTTTACATCTACCTTCAACGAGGCGCCGCATTGGTAATATAGTCACTTTATGATATATTCTACAGGCACTGCAGTAGGCTAATCCCATCCTGATATTCACTACATACCGTGTTTTTTACATGTTGTGCATGGCCAACGTCATCACTCACAAAGAAAATATTGTTTTTTAATATGAAAACGTGACTACGCTTGGGGATTTTCTATAACCTCGATTAGGTCACAGTTAAGAAATCGTGTTTGCGATGCTTGCTACCTATTTTCGTTTCGCGGAAAACCAAACGTAAATAACGACAAAAAAATCACGCTATTTTTTTATATTGTGAAGATCAGAGCAAAAGCGATACTAATATGAATATGTTCATGAGAAGTACCAAGCTAGTTGCCCAGTTGCGTCTTAGGCATTCGCTCTTCATGATGGGAAACTCTAAAATAATATACTGAATATTCAGGAGGAACAGCTACTGATTTATGAAAATTAAACCAGTGAAGAATGCTTCTTCGAGAAGATATTTCAAAAAAACGACCCCGGAACGTATAAATCGAAAACGGAGATAAGCAAATACCCATGGTCATTATATCATATCATCAATGATCCTCACATTCCGGCTGCCTAAAATGACCACAAACGACATGGATCTATCTCGTGTTTATATAGACTATAGAGAGTATTACTAGAATTTAAAAACCGCCGAAGGTGAGATTTGGAGATTTTATCTGTCTGTAGGCACGAATTTAGGCAACAACCCGTAACTGATCCCGCTGTGTCACTACGTACCTTAGATCAATATTTTAGAGTAATTGGAGTTTACTACAACTGATATTACAGTACAGTAGCATGTAGTTTAGCGGTCCAGTTAACTCTTTAAAATTTCGTAATATATAAATGTACTCGGCGATATAACAGACGCTACAGTAAGGTGAAGCCAAAATGGTTCTTTCTGGTATATTTGAGTTATTAGTTTTGAAAGAACCGAAAACCAGCTAATAATACATAATGCAGTATTACATCAGGAAATCTTTGGAGGTCCGTTTTATTTATTGTCTTTGTGGTATAGTCCAGTTCAGATATCTCTTGTTTAGCAGGGTTAATGGCAGTGGCGATAAGCCCGTGATAATCGAAACTGTACTAATCCAATATAACAACCAACCGAAGAAAAACTATTAATTCAAGAAAGAGTAAATTATATTATATATATTGTTATATATTAACAATAAAGGAGGCTATTGGAGCCGTGATATGTTGACCATCATATATGTGTTTTTTTATTTTACATAACTTTTCCGTGGCAGCTAACAATCACATCAATCTACGCAAAAATCGTGTTCGTCAATTGTAAACAATATTATTTCCAGATCGGTATTCAATGACATCTGTATTCTGTGTGTGGTTTGAATGTTTTCAGAGATAGTCATGTTTATAATAAGGTATTATCTGTTGCAGAAATACACGAGCTCATGGTTTTGCCTCCAAAGTTATTAAGTTAGTTAAATCTCTAAACTTGAGTGCTGTAGCGTGCGGTCCACTAGTATGGAGTAGACCAAGACGCTGCTCTATTATACGAGTTTATTTGGGTTCGGGTGAGGTTTGGGATTTGTGAAATCAATAACTTATTCTATATTTATTATTATACATATTATAATAATCGATATTATTTTCTTCAATCATAAACTCATGAGTGAACATGGATGTAGACCGCGTAATAAGGCACTAGTGGATCTTATATCAGTAAGCTCTCGGTCATTCAAGTGAGTAATCGGCTTATTTTTGAAGTAGTGTCTGAGAATAATCGGTACGTCAAGTCAAAGTTAGTGCTGCGCGTGCGATTCATGTTCAACGGGTCTATAGAAGATTCGTATTCGTAAGATTTCGTATCAGTAAGAAATTTTAATGCTAGACGTGTAGCGGGTTACCGCGAGCCAAAAATGGAACAATTAACCTAACTTAGTCTAATTAGAAAACCCGTAAATTCCCTTTGAATACCGAATGAGCCAACAACGTGATAGAATAATAATGGAATATTACCGCAAAATTAGAACGTTACAGTTTTCAAGGTGCTAGTCTTGTGGCATAACTTCGATTGTAAAATTATTATAGTTTGCTTTAAAGTTATCTATTTATCTAAAACGGCAAGAACTAGTTGGTAATTTATCAGTTAACAGATAATAATTAGTGGAAAAGTGTTTCTCGTTACTCATGTGTTATTTCGCACATTTGCTGAAAAGTGCGTAATGACTGGCGAATATGTAGTTGTCCTACAGCTACAGCATAGTTTCAAAAAGTGAAATTGCATCCGTACGGATCCGATTTCACACTTATGCTACATTGCAAAATGCTTACACTGTAACTTACAACTTTTTATGTGCGTTTTTACGAGGACAAATTACTTCCGTTCCGGCTCTTAGTACGACTTTCACGGACACAATAAAGTCTTCGGAAAACGGCAAACGGCAAACGGCACGCGGCTGATTTTGCCAGTGGCAATACATACAATGTTAACAGACAATAAATTAGAGTTCATTAAAAAAAATGCTATATTTTCCAGATATAAATAGAGTGGAATGTTGTCTATACCGTAGTACTGTACAGTTGTTTTGTATTGTTATTCCAAGCGACAGGTTCGAAACAG
The DNA here is from genome assembly GCA_013436055.1 of Halocynthia roretzi. NCBI lineage: Eukaryota > Metazoa > Chordata > Ascidiacea > Stolidobranchia > Pyuridae > Halocynthia > Halocynthia roretzi. Next base: position 302,927 of record QRAM01000073.1, on the reverse strand, counting down.
TGAAAATGAAGAAATTGATTATACTCTTGCTTGCGTCTTTGCTAAACGCTGTCAGCACACAAGGTATGTACACTATTGCTATGCAAATAGGCGACTACAATACAGCCAATGAACGGAGTTTTCAAAGCGAGCTCAGTTCCGACTTGAAAAATGCATACTCACGGGCGTGAAATACATGGTAGATTGATAAATTGATAGATATAGATATTTTACTCAAGGATTTCGAATCATATTGTATTTTTCTTATTCCTAAAATTGCATTCGATGTAGCCCATCCATATTAACTTTTTATGAAAGTGAAAACGTGAAACACATCAGAGTCAGAGAAATGGTTTCAAATTCTTCAGTCGATATATGATTTTAATTTAAAGGGAGTAATTTGAATAATAATAATTGAACTATGTTATAATTACATTATAATTTAAACTTTTGTGTAATTGTTAAAGATTTGAATCACAAAGTTTCTAACTTTTTGTTTCGTTCATCCCTACCTATCCTATCCACTGAACGGACATAGTAATGATAGACAAGACCGTCCAGGGTGAAGTATAAGTAAAGAATTGTTGTAATATCTACCTAAGAGACGGAAAACTCAAAACCAATCGGAGTGCATTTCATCATATCTTATGTATTTAAAAATAAGTTGGTTTGCTTGCGTTAGGGGATACGTTTTCCAATAGATTATTCCGTCTAAATCACGCCCCCAATTTAAACGGAATCAAGGTTGCATGTACAAAACATTGTATTTGGGTATGCAGCACCAGCAACGATGGTGTGCTATGTATACTTTAATCTTAATGTGTGTTTCTTGATTAAGTACTACGGCTTTTCAAGTATCACTTCCCAACTTTATGTTTTCATATTCAGTTACCTTCACTAGTACTTGGTCGCCTGGACGGACAACCTACGGTGGAGTTAAAGGATATTTCCAATTCAGCAATCTATATTACGGTAGCTGCACGATCCTTTTGCCAAGACCAGTAAAACTTTTTCTGGTAAGTCGATACCAACTTCAAGGTAAAGAGTGTGGACGTAAATTAGTTGAAGATATATTTTTGAATTACACTACTAGGGTGAAAACTTCGATATAGTTCCACAAAAATCAGATCGACAGATCGGGAAATACGTCATCGCCGCCCCTCACAAACCACACTCAGACGATATATTCAAATTTATGATCAATTTTTATCCTGGTCAATACTTTACTGAAGACGAAGTGGAACGGGTTTGCGACTCCGCGAAAGAAACAAAACGTCAGTATCACGTGACTATTTACCTTGGTTTCGTGCAAATGAATGAAAAAAATAAGAACAATAATATATAATATGGTAGCAATTTAATTCCCGATATTGGTGTTATTTACAGTATGCGTTGGATCGTTCCCGAATTCCCTGACGCAAAATCAAGCATATTCACATATTTGGTATCCTGGTTTGAAAATGCGAAGTGAACTAACAATACATTTTCCTCAGCCTGTCGGGGATTTTGTGGTAAGCCTTTTTCAGCTTACTTATTTTGTTGTACTACACTATTTCAACACTCTAAAAGTTTCTTCATAGTCATAGTTACAATACAGTATTACAAAATAAATTTCGAAAATGTTTTTTTTCACCAGGCGTACGGAGCAGACAGAACCGTAAAGCGAAGCTTTATGACCTATGTATTGTCTGGATTTCGTCCAGGACAAGACGAGGTATGATACTGATTTTTAAACACTTGGCATTTAGAACCAAATAGCCGGAGACTAAATTTGTATATTATTCTCAGGTGTGGTTCAATTTCCGTTATTTGAAAACGAGGCGAAGGAATAGAAAATTCGACGCTACTGAGATAACAGTACGGGAACATTATTACCCTTACAGAAGAAGGCGGCAATTATCGGCTTTCTACAAGCGATAATGGATTTTAGAAATAAGCGCAGACACCACAGAGTAAATCATCAGTGTTATATTTTACCTGATTACTGAGCAAAAGCTGATTATTAGGTGATAATCATAGTTTTTGAAAATTTCATTAATTTCGTTCTGTAGCCTTATGTATTTTACCGGCATATTTCTCTATCGTTTGATTTGCCGGTAACATTTAGTAAAGCGCTTGGAAAATAGAGATGAGCGCGCAGTGCATCTCGCTATCACAATTATACGAAATAGAATGGAAAACACAATGTTAACTTGGAGCAATTTCCTTATTCCCCATTATCCTTGTATCTATTTTCTCTTATTTTTTTTAAAAAAGGGATCTATCTATTATCGTCGAAGGCCTATAGTTTAGCAGACATTGCGGACTAAACTATACCATCGCAGACGCTAGCCTACTGATACTGTTGTATCAATATATTTATCTCTGTTGAATGTTACGTTAATATAACAAATGTATGTAATAAAACAAACTTACGTGTCATATCCCTGCTTTACGTTGTTCAACAGGACGCAATGTTGCACGTTTTCCGAGTTTCCTTAAATAACTGATTACCATCCCCTGCACTCATTCCGGTGTTCACACATCAGCGACGTAAGTCTGACTCTGATTAGTACATACCATGAACCATGACCTACCCTAATATGCCAAAATATCGTAGTATTTGAAAGTATTTTAATAAAATATTAAAGTATTAGCCGACGCAATCGCCCCCCTTAAACTAGAATCTGACTCTTACGCGCAATATTACCATAGTGTTTAAAGACTATGATATTACGATGGTAAAATGCGTCACCTTGGCGCCAACTAGCGTCGAAGAATGACATAAAAATGGTACTTTCCCCAAGAAATTCCGTAAGGCTTGGAACCCGTTCATGTGTACAGTATATTGTTATTCTTCTTCTAAAGTATGAAAATTGTCATATGTGGCGGCGGAGTGATCGGTAACTGCTTGGCCTATTTCCTCTCTGAACGTGGCGTTCACCCTATCGTTGTCGAAAAACACGTAATTGCAGGGGGAGCTTCTGGCAAGGCAGGTGGCTTTTTAGCGCGTGATTGGAATCGGGGCTGTCCCTTAGACAAATTTTCCGAAATTAGTTACGATCTGCACCTAAAACTTGCAGCGGATCTCAACGGAAAAGAAGAATACGGCTTTCGAAATCTCGAGTCGTATTCCGTAACTTTAGAAGATAATGCTAAGGTTGGCGACGAAAGGATTGATAAATGCGAGTGGTTAGATGGTAAAATCGTTACAAACACGGTTTCCAAAATTGGGTCAGTGGAAACGACGTCACAAATTCACCCATATATGTTTTGTAAAGCATTGCATTCAGCATCTGCCAAACGAGGGACCGAGTACATTACAGGAACATCGGTAATGAATATAGAATGTGTAGATCAACACCGGGAGGTGAAACTTAGTGATGGACGAACTCTGACAGCAGATTGTGTGGTCATAACCATGGGTCCTTGGTCTGGTACGGCAAAATCATGGCTAAAGTCAATGCCCTGTACATACGGTCAAAAAGCCCATTCTATAACGGTAATTCCCAAGGACCCAGTGCCGCCGGAGGCCGTCTTCACCACCTACAACCACTTATCGCCCGAAATCTACCCCAGGCCTGATGGAGAAGTGTATGTCTGTGGAATGGCCGAGTTTCCTAAACCCTCGTACGAATTGGACAGTATCGAAAATGTATCTGTTACAGCAGGATCTTGTGAAAAAATTAAAACGATAATGAATGATACTTCAGCGGCTCTGAGAGACGGTGTTGTGAATATAAAGCAGGCGTGTTATCTACCATTGACTGAAGATGGGTTACCGTTGATAGGAGAGTTGAAAAAGGATCGCGGGGTTTATGTTGCAGCAGGCCACGGTTGTTGGGGGATACTTAATGCGCCCGCAACAGGACTTGCTCTATCCCAGTTAATTATTGATGGTAAATCTACTCTTTTGGATTTAAACCCATTTAATCCCAATCGTTTTAATGATTAATTCGAACATCATACTTCTTCAAGGACTTAAAGAACACTATTATAAGTCAATTATTTCTGTCATAATTCATATGATAAGGACTGAAAATTCAAACCTCCATTATCTGATACAGGTACACTGTATTACAACAATTATATAATACGCTTTGGTCAAGATGATATGATCGTAACAATCTCCATAAGCCTGGGTCCCAAAATTTACTTTTACATGACCTTTAGGAATGGCTTGGTGTCCAAAATACAGGAATATTAGAATCTTGAGCAAATCTCTTCAGGAGCCTTCACAGCATCAAATCAATCAACTACTACAATTACTATAATCAATATTTGGCTTTGTTTTGAATAGTGGATGTGTCATGAGAGTTGCTGATTATTCCCAAGAGTATACCAAAGCATAAATGAATTAGTGAGTGATATTGTAAAATTCAGTCTTTCAATTTCTTCTGCACTGAGTCAGTCGGCAATATACAGTTTGAAAGATTTATTCATTTATACAAAGCTATTTGCACTCGAGCAGTGATATTCAAAGCATCTAATAACGCCTATTAATTTTCATCGAACAATTAACATTCTCAAAAACTCTAGTAAGTTTTTACAAATCGACTCTGAATTAAACAAAGCTTTTAACAAAGCAGAAAGATCACAAAATTAATGATTCAAAACAGTAGCAAAATGCCAATAAACCTCGTTATATAGTGGCACAAGAATTACAGCCAATCATGATGGCGAACAGCCAGTCAGAAAAAAATCCTAGCTGGTGGTATCGGTAATGTAGCTGGGTGTAGCAATCATAAAGTTGTGTCGTTTTACAGAGTGTCAAATTGCAATAGAAAAGTTTTTTATCAACAACTGCATTGCAATACACGACACAGAAGTGGCTATAACTACAGAAGTTTTATACAATTTAAACAAAAGCAGTCCTAAAAGTACCAGTCTTTCAAACTTGCATCATAAGGTGTAGAATGGTGTTTCAGGAGTGATTTTACTGAGCAATGTAAGATACTTACACTACAGCCAGAATCACCACTATAACTGAATGCCATTTGCATTTCTTGATCTAAGTTTGGTAATTGTCAAAGAATTCACAACATCAGTGGATATCAACGAAAGTAATAAAAAGCATAATCAAGCACAGAAAGAAATGGTACAGTGACAAAAATAAGCGATAATTAGTGAAATTACGGAGAAAGAAAATTGAAGAAAATGTTGGTCAGTTAACCAATGGTACTGGTCAAGCAAATGTTGACTGCTGATGGCATGAAAATGAAATAAAGCAAAATGAATAAATTTGGTTTTAGTGAATAAGAATTTTGGCATGGAGATATCCGCATCTGATCATTGCTATGTTTAAATACCGAAACGGAATTTTTAGTTCAAAGGTAAAAAAGGGATGTGGAAGATACGAGTTGCTTGTCAAGCAGCACACAACAAGCAGGTCTACACAATCTTAACTAAGCACATGTTAAAGTTAATACAAATTAATGAAAAGCTTGATTAATTCACTTAATAATTACAAGAAATTGATTGGTTTTGGTACTTTCAGTAAAGGCCCTTGAATTAAAACTTTGAAAAATCAGGAACTTCTAGAAAAGGCACCGCAGGAAACAAACAAATACTTGCCGGTAAGGCTGGCCCCCCTTGACAAGGGATGAACGGATACAAACGAAATGGGAAGTGTCTTACTTGGAGGCACGAACAGAACAAAGGAGGTTGCTTCTAGTTCTATCCGTCAAGCTGAGATGGTAATGGATAAAAACAGGTTATTTCAGTGCAGATGATGAGTCTACAACATTGAGCTTGTTTTTGTTGCGCGGTGAAAGTGGTTATATGCATGGATGAGTAACTAACAAAAATTATTTATGTTACAGATTTAGCAAAACAGTTAGATGATGAAATTTTTTTTCAATTTCAACAGAGTTTAGTAAGTGTTATACAAGGCCAATCATGCATAAGTAGTGGGTTAGGTAATACTACAAATGTTACATGCAATACACTTTGTATATAAAGCTAATCAGATAACGAGTTTGTGAGAACGAGCAAAGCCTTAAGGGACAGTTAATGCTAAAAGTCTGGACTCGTTCCCTACTGCAACTGCTAGGGACTGTTGAAAAATAATAGGTATTTACAAAAATTAGACCAATAAAGTAATAAATGAGAAGCATAAAGCAAACTATTGACAATACAGCAGAATGAATCAAGTTCGTCTATAAGTAAGAATAAAGATAATTAGATGCCAGACGGAGGGTGACAGTGTTTTAATCGGGTCTGAGGACGTCGTCAGCAAAGTCATCCTGGTTGCTACTGCTGTCGCCTCCCTCATTGTCTAACTGCAAAAAGGAAATTTCTACCGTTTTCAACAACTTTACGGAACCGTGACCCTCAATGAATACGTATACAAATTATTTTCCTGCAAAGATTACTGATTATTCTATGCATTCACTTCCATATTTAGATTTCACTTTCGTCAGGCGATCCTGCTATTATGTAAAATAAACCCATGCATTTATTGCCAAAATTAAATACAAGTACCATTTTGTAGCACATCCATATTTTTTTAATATACTGGGTGTGTCAATTATCCCTCATTTAATTATCCTATATCATCCTTCTAGTTAATACAAATTAAGTTCAGTGTCAGTTCAAATACATCCATGTTAAAATGTAAATTATTGTGCAATATATTAAGGAACGGAATGAAGAAAAAAGCAAAGTTACTTCTACAATTTGAATCCTAGGTAGCTACCGTTGACCTATGGAAAACTACACCGAAATTCATCCGGATTGGAACGAAAACTTTGCACGCTTTTTTTCAAAGCATCGAAGAGATCGAAGAATCTAAACCTAAGTAATCTTGAGCAGGCTAGTTGCAAGTGACTTAAATCAATGACTTTGTCAGCCTATGTTTTCGAGCAGTGCCAGGGCATTATGATACAGCAAATGTGCTTGATAAAACTACTAGCTGAAGTACATTTATTTGTCCAGTGGGCTAGTCGGGCTGCACTTAATCGGTAACAAGTAAAAGGTCCAGACAATGTTCTGTACATACCAATCAACCGGTAAAGATTAAACCTGCATTAACATTAGCGATGGTAAGATTTGTTGGAAAAACCTACCAGAAGTTGTGAGGCGCTTACAGATAGCTATGATATAGATATAGGGTTATATCAGTTGTCTACTGAATATTCTTTGGCAAAGTAAACTCCTAATGTTACCACCGTAACTCAAGAAGAAAAATAGACAACAACACACACAAAGTAAATGACTACACACAAAGGCACATCACCATTGAGTACGCTACAGGTTAGGTACATCGCACACCAATGACTGCCGACAAGCATAATTTAGTATTTAGTTGAATAAGAGGATTTCTATAAAGACCATGACGTACAGACAGGAAAACATTCGACCTGGATAAACCCATTGTATTGAACCCAATTTCCGGGCAAACAATCCATGCTTATGTACAGGAAGCCATTGTAGTGGAATACATCCATGCCAATAGACAGGTAGTGACAATGTACAACATGAAACAATCCAAAATAATCAAGTGAGCGTGAAACATTTTTCAGAGCTGAACTGAAATATACAGAGCTGCATGTGATTGCAAACATATAGCTGTAATGAAGGAAATTGTGAACCATCAGCAATTTCATAATCAATGCTCATAGCTTACAAATGGAAGTTGAAAGCTTCTAAAGGAACTTTATGTGAGAGGCTGTACAAAAGGAAAGCTTGGAACAAGCGGAACAACTTAAGATGAAGAATGTAGGAACGTTTGACACCTGACAACTTCTCACACCTTACATAGCAATAAGAAAAAAAATCGTTCAAGTATAAAAAGCACTTCGAGAACTGCGTAGCGCAAAATTCGAATCTCGCGAAAAATTATATTTTTTTCAAATCATTGAACTGAACATTTTTCGCAAAATTGAATCTTTTATGTTCAATATAGAAATTAGTTATTTTTATACATCGTTCTTCCAAACTCCACATTACATATATTCTCCTGATATCTATGAAGGCTTGGTAAACATCCACAGATTAGATTAGTGTTATAACCAAGTTGAATCAACATAAGTAGACAATTCCTCTGTGAAATATATCCTCTACTTTTACAATATCAATCCTTCACATGAATAACTAGATGTTTGTGTGTTTAAGAATATTACGAAAAAAATTACTTCATCTTTACTAGTTAAAATTTGTTTTGTTTTATCCTAGAACAAAAATTGCAACTTATTCCATTCAAGTTCTAACCAAAAATAATGTTTTGCGAACTTTTGACTAGAACGATTGAACAGATAAAGTATTCAGACTATGCTGGTGTATGTATTCCACATTCTGATTATATATATATATTACTTAACCATCATAACTAGCTATGCTGTAAAACCTAATCTATAGCATACTGACCAAGCAACAGAGACACGTATTTGCAACAATGTTGATAGAAAGTGGTCAACTTTAACTTTACCTCAGACAGTTCCTTCTTGGTGAATATCTTCGGAAGCAAGAATCTTCGCAGGGGTACGGTCAGTAGCAGGAAGAAGGGAAAGGCGATGGAGGCGGGTGTGGACTTGACTACCCACAGTATCACAAGACATGCGAATTCGATGATGGTGAATATATGGATTCTTAATGGACGCACCTGAAAAAACCAGAAGAATAATCAAGTGCCCCTAAAGTTGCTTAGAGACTTATATCACTTACTGTTTTAACATAGTTGTAATCAGGGTAATGTTTAGCTGGCATGAAGAGAAGTACAAGACGGTCAATAAATTGCACACCAGCCAGTGAGGTTACACCCATATACAGGAATATGCCGAAAAGCACAGCGATTGGAATCTCTTTCAAAATTGGTTGCATCAATATGGACAAACCTTAACAGAGAATGAATTTTCATTGTGTGGTATGTAGCATAAAAAATCATCAAAACATTAACTCCACAATACTAACTGAAGGTATACTGTATATTTATACAAACTTATCACAACCTCAATTAACAAATTAAATTAGTGTTCAAGGCTGTAATATGGAATAAAGATATTTTGTAATCTTAGAATGCTTGACATACCTAATGCAGCATTAACGGAGAAACAAGTCATTCTCTGCTCTATAGTTGCCTCTATTCTTGGTTTTTCTCCTGGCGCAAGAGTCTTAGACATTACAGTAAGGCTGCAAAATTCAAAAATAGGCTATTTGAAGTATTGCAGTTACGCCTAAGAAGAGATCTTGTAGACGAGAATACCTGTTGGTGTGAGTGATGGATCGCACAGCAGCGGCACATACCCAAGGCAAGCCAAACAAAGAGACGACACCGTTCAGAACTCCTAATACTAGAAGGTTCAAGTGGAACCCTGTTCCTTTCTTGAGGCGTCGTTCCTTCTTACTTATTATGAGTCTTGGCAATAACAAATCAATGTAGATTAAAATAAAAAAACAACTGACATTACAGCATTAGTGAGATCTTTACGGAGGAACCGAGCGAAACAGTTCTAAAGGGTCACAAAATCAGCAATGACTGATAGGAAATGTAGTCGCAAGAGTGAAAAATCTTACTCTGTGATGTGGGATTCCATGAATATGAGAATGAACACAAGGAATGCAGGAAGGGCAGCACCAAACATCATCCAGATAGGCATTATCACTCCATTTTCCTCCAACGGGTTGATAAACCAACCACGTACTTCTGGTTTGGTCGGTGATAGTCCTTTTGGAATATTCAGTTTCTGAACACAATAAGGATACTATTATTATTACTGATATACTAGCTTGAAATTTCATGTACAGCATTAACTTTTTGAATTGAAAACAAAATCAAAAATGATACTTCTGATGCTATAGATGACTTCATCATAACAATTTTTAAATATATCAATAACATTTTCCAGTCCCGGGCATAGGGATTATTTCAAGAGAACCGCTCACTGCAATGATACTAGTGACTTTGAAAAGTGATAGAAAACTTAAAACAGAATATGCCTATCATATTCCATGACTTCATTTGTAAAAACCTGCGTATAGGTGTCCGCAATCAAGAAATCCAATAAAACCATGGCAAAGATTGCTATCGGCACACCGAAGTCGCCAATAGTTCGACGTACAGAACTGCGAAGAAATTTGCTATTCCTGAAATTAATTTACAGGTGTTAATCTATTAAGTCTTGAAATTTGAAATATCATGGACAAAATCTTTATTTTACCTAAAGTTCCTTAGATTCATTGCAATGAGATAGGTGCCGAACATCAGAAGGGTCGAGAGTAACGCGGTGTTAGGTTGATTGATGATAGCTGAAAAAGATATTGCAATAACACTGTCATCTATACTTCATACAACTTACTATATTACATACTGTGATGCACTTATCGAATGGGTTATCAGATGATAAAATGAATATCTGCCTCTCGTTTTTAACAGGCATTATGCAAGGACAGTTATTAAGTTATGAAGAAATACTAGAAGAATGTCTCACCAACAGCAGTATTTGTGGAGTTGTTATTGGTTCCATTCCCAAGCTGGGTTTCAATAAAGGTCTCTTCGACTGTACAATTATACGTGCTGGTGTAATTCGCCAATGCTTCAGCGTCAGGGTAAGTGGACAACAGTGGATGCGTTCCAAATATCTTCGAAGGTTATATTTCATTTATATATATATGTATATAAATACTATGTTCTAAATGTGAATCGTCATACCTTGAATAGTTTGTTGAATGTTTCATATATGAAAATCAATGATATGAGGGCGGCAAAGATCTCTTGAGTGAAACGCGAGACGAAGCGAATGAGAAAAGAACCTTCGAAGGCCACACACAGCAACGCTATTATGCATATCCATAACCCTACCCATACTCTCGTTGACAGAAAGGGCAGACCGTTACTCATGCAGAACTGAAATAATGATGCATTTATTGCGGTGAAACTATGAAACTTACTACTGTGCAGTGGAAAAAGTTTGGAGTATATTCAGAGTGTGATATGTGAGCGACAGTCTTACTTGATAGACAGCTTCCTCAAACACCAATAGCGGACCCGTTGAACCCACTATGAGGAACGGTTGACCGGAAAATAGCGCCATCATGCAGCCACAGAAGCAACATCCAACAACCATCTCTGATACTCCCATGAGGCCACCAGTTTTTTCACCTTGAATAAGCAAATAATATTTTGCATTAGAGCTTAATGACCATACCAAATAAGAGTAATCAAATCTAGATTGCCACAATATTATATACATCGGCAGTATGTAGTTGCATGCACAGGCAATCTTTGGATCTTGAAGTCAAGGGAACTGTATGAGCATCATTCCAAGCTTTCATCCCAGTATATTCCAATATATGTATAAATATTATTCGCACCTAATTTATTATCTTTATTTTCCATTTAGAAGCACAGCTTTTTAATATATATTTTACATTTGGCTATCACATTACTGAACTGATGAAGAGCAGTTTCGAAACCTTTCGATCTTTTTCCACAATGATCCAACCCCCATATATCATGACAAAAAATTCAAGAACAATAAATTTCAGGTTGTCAGAAATTACAGTTAGGGGGATTCTCGATTTTACATTGTAAAATTGAAAACACAATCTACTTACCAAGCAGGCCTCCAAAGGTGATAGCAGGAGACAAGGCAGCAAAGTAAATGAATATGAAGGAGGCCAGGCACTGTGCATTAAAAGCATCCGTTATGTCAGATAGATATAGGGGATACCGGCGCTTGACGTCCCGTATGAGTCCACCAAAACAATTCCTGGTTCGTCTGAGTGGGTCATCTGGTGGAGGCGAAGGTTCTTCAGGACATGAATTTCAAACATATTAGTATTTGTCAGCACATTAAATAGACAAATATGATAGATATACCAGTACCTTTCTCTGCCAACGCCAGTTGTTTTTTCTTAGCTCGCTGAGCAAGGTTTTTTTGATAGCGGGCGATGTTTCTCAGGAGTTCGGGATTTTCTAGTTGCCCAGGCGGCAGTACGATGGAATCATCCAGAAATTCATTGATTGCACGTAACAGATCGCCCCGTGTTTCGGCTTGGTAGGCTATTACATGGAATTCCTATAGATGGAATGGAAAGGTTTTATATATGGTTGCTCATTCTTCTAAATAAAACATAGCAGCCAAGTTGCTCATATTCTCTGCAGAATACCATGGGCGTTTTCGTGTTTTTGATTGATCAATCATAACCTGAATTTACCTGGATTTATCAGATTACCTCAAGTTATGGATACATGTATTTTAAAAGGTGAATAATATTTGGGGTTTTTCTAGCTATTGTTATGCTTTGTTGCAATTATATTATATGCTTCTATATACAGAACTTGTGTGTACTTGCATAGCATATTTACTATATTCTATTCTATATATAGCATGTTGCATATATTCTCTATTAGCTTCTTACAATAGATATTTTTAGGATGAAATTACGAACAATATTCAATAAGCCTAGTGTAATTTTAGAAATACAGCAATCAATATCTCACCTCATCTGCCATCAATGTAGATATGGATCGACCAATTTCATGGTAATCGAAGTCGTCCTTGCTGGGACCAAGAAGGACAAAAATGAAACGGACGGGAATGGGAAGTGCGACAACGTTTTCCAGGTCTACACCAGTGGACAGTCTCACGAATGCCATAGTCGGTTGTTCCAGGTATTCAACACAACCTATGCAAAACACAAAGGTTGTATAAGTTTCTTTATGGTACCTCATTTCCAATACATCTGAAACCAGGGTTTCCAGCGTTAAGTATGGAGAATATTTCCAAGAGAGCATGGAAATGTATAACATTCTCATATAAGAAATAAAAATAATAGAAAATCTGATGCTGGAAGACATGAATATGAATTGAATATGTATTTGTAACTATGTAAAGGCATTTTCTGATGTAAAATTCAACAACCAATACTAAATTCAAGTTATCGAATTTGTATTGCTTCCGAAACACCAGAATGAAACCCTAGAAGTAACGAAGGGTGTCTCATTACCGACTAGAACAGCAGTGGCTTCTGCGCCTTTCGGAATTTTCTTCATGATTTTGAAATCTCTCGTCGAAGGGCTGCCAACTTTTGGAGTCGACTCACCGGTTTTTCCTTTCTAATAACCAAAATAACGAAAATTTAAATTTTTTTATAGCTTGTAGGCGCGGTAGTAGAAAGTTCGCATACCTCAACATCAATGTTGCTGTTTACATTGAGCAAGGGCTGCTTCGTTTCGTATGCTGAAGTGTTAGTGTAGCTCACAGAAGAAGTTTCATCTTCGATCTTAGCCACAGAACTAGTCAAAAAGCTACCAAAGCTCGCTTGGGATAAGCTGTAAGCCAATCCGGTCTGAGGAGCAAGATGTCTGTAAATATGTACAGCACATATGACCAAAGTGGAATGTGATTTAGAGGAAGTGGAAGGATCATCGCGGAAATAAGGAGTGCATGTTCTGATATAGAAGTATAAATCTATTAAAAAACCAGATTCTATGGCATGTTAGTGCATGACTGTAACATTGTGGTTGCGGTAGGCAAATTTTTGTGATGGTGCCTTGTTTTTTCTATGATATATTTAGAAAAGAGTCCCTCAACTAATTCAAGCTTTTATAACATATAATACACATTATCTCGAGCAGTGTTAGATACACAATAACATGTTGCTGATTAACCAATGCATGGATATAAGTAATAGTCATCACTACATTTAATCAGCTTTATATTTAAAACAGAAAAGGTTATTTTTTGTCCTTTATTTATGAGACTAGAACCTTGGCTTATGAGTAGACCATCCAGTTAAATAAGACAACTTCATTATTAGCTGTATATCTAAAACAGAAGCATAATGGCCATGTGTAGAGAGAATGGATATACCAGAAAGTGAAATGGAACGCGAAGATCGCGCTATAACCAAGTTACACTACTATATATATATATATCATATTCATTCGTTGAGCAGAATCATGGAGCCAATTGTAATCAAATAACATGTATAATATTCTACAAATCATCCAAGCCAGATTCTGGAGATTACTTGAGACTATTATGGAGTAATATCATTTGCGTAATGCTAACGAAAGCAATGTGTGCAAATTGGTCGCGTCTTAACTTCCTATAGAATTTTAGCAAATACTACTAATACTAATACTAAGCATTTCTTATTAGATATATCTTTCCATGAATACCGTTACCCAGTCTGAGGCCAATGGAGTGTATGGTCATTCATAGCCCAAACTATTGCCCAACCCTGGCATTTGCCAAGGTTTTCCATTATGCAGTTTATGGAAAATGAAATATTCGAAAGAAAAAGGAAATGGATTCATACCATGGAGGGCAAAAAAACTTCAGCAGTGTCAATGGTGTGTGGATACATGTGTATAGTAGATACAATGATAAGCAGATATGGCAAAAATATTTTTGAATATTATTATAATAGTCTAAATATAAACTCTAAGGCTTAGTTCAAATGAAGTTTGAATCAAACTCAAAATGAAGCATAGACTAAAATATGACCAGTCATATTGGTCAAGCGTGGAACGAAAAAAAACATAAGACGATGCATGCAACATACAAATACCTGTCTGTGTGACAGTCATTATTTCTTTTCTTGCTTCTACAAGAACCTTGAAGTCTTAGATAATTAAAATATTAGATTTCGAGCAAACTGGAAATAGGCTTATTTTTATAAGCATGCTGACCGCGAAAAGGCAAAAATATTGGAATGAGAATCTGTGACACAGGCAAGCTGATTTATAATATAATTTGATCGAAGGAATGACCTAGCCGACAGAAATACCGTGAAAGTTCACTCACTTGTGCTTGGAGAGCAAGACTTTCAAAACGCTTCCTCGGTCTTCGGCTCGGATCTGATCGGAACGCACCATCTGTTCTACGACGGAATTTGCTATGTCCGTCAGGTTGTCATTGTCCAAGTCGAGAACGACGGCCCCTGAGAATGTTCGAAGGAAATATATAGTATAACGGGCATTACATATTGTTTCGCCAGAGAGAACTAGTTTGAAATACCCTTCTCGATAGTTCGACGAAGCTCCAGAAGACTGTGGAAGGAGAGCGACGCAACTCTAGGTTTTCCCCATTGCTGAGATTCTTCTACGTCTTCCTCAAACTTGATCCATCTAGCTGTCTCCTTCCACTCTCCAGACACTAGTTCATCGAGTTCAACAAATACCTGCGTAGTGGAAATTCAGCAACAGTTAAATCAAGCTCTACATGGATTATATATATATATAAGGCTTTCTCTCCAGGTTTAGCAATGACAATTGGTTTGTAATGCATTATAATAAAGTTATTGAACTTTATTGGAAAGAAAGTTTTCAAGCTACAAGCTACATCCGGGAACTCACAACAACACAGTTATGCACATGTGATAAGTTTTGTATTGAAACAGAGTTTATTCATAAATCAACTATACTATTTAGTGGAACATGGCAAATATAGTGCAATTATTCCCAAGCAGAATAATTCTTTTAGTTGTTGGCTTGGTCTCTTAGTTGCTTTTTAGCACTATACTAGAACTCAGAATCATTAAAGCATAGCAAGTATTATTCCAATATTTTTGGAATGCAGGACATTGGAATGTCTAAAAATGGATGCTACCACATTAAATATACATTGATCTGTCTTAGAATAGATATAACAATGCCTAAAATCTATGTACTAGTAATAACACACCTCATGCGGTTGTCTATCAGCGATAACCTTTTCTTCAAGTTCAGAGCGTCGAGTACGACGTTTTTTCACCGGTCTGTGAAGCAAATGTTTACGAATCCCTGGATGTTCATCATACCTATGACCTAGCATTATTGCAGTTTGAATAAATTAACAAATGAATTCCATTGTTAATTAACTTCCATAAATATAATTCATGAAACGTTAGATGCTATATTACTCTGTATATTCTCCAGGTTCGACTTGTCCATATCACTCGTGTCCGAATCGAGCATCGACTTCTTTCTTAGTTCTTCTCGAGCTTTATCAAGTTCCTGAAACGAAGAGATGTGCTTTTATATTTGGTAGGAATCCAGGAAAACATAATATATTTCTCACTTACCCTCAATTGCAGTCCAGATGCTCTTCTTTGATCAATGCTATCATGGCGATGTTGTTTCCGCTTCTGGTGCGCATGACGTCTCTTCTTCTTCCCTTTTTCAGTCTTCCCAAAGTCATCATCAGAGCTGCAAGGGAAAGAAGACATGATGATATTAATGAAGAGATGTGTTTTCAATCGAGTATGAATGTTGTTTATCCAAATGGCTGTACTTTTACATATCATCCTTGGGATCTACCTATTCATCTTCAATAAATACTATCATAAAACATGATCCTTTAGAGAAACTTAATTCAAGCTCCACAGACAGGTATCAAATACACTGAGATTTGGTTCATAACAATTACCTTCGGACACAGCTAGGTTGATAATAATCACCAAGTAATGACATAAAGCGAGGAATGCAATGTACATGTGGCATACACATGTAGTTTAACCTGTGTATGGACTACAAATTCCAATATAAACAAGCAATACAATATGATTAAATTACATACATTCTACTCCGGTTCATCAAACCAGAAGCCAATGGTGAAAGATTTTACTTAAATTTAACTAACCTTTTTCCAGGAACTTGAAGAAACCGAGCGGATTTTTCACCAGAATCTTTGATGCTTGGTTTAGCTGTGAACAAATACCAAATATAACTACTTCCGTATAGCTTATTAAATTACAAAATTGACTGACTTGTTACTAGCGACGTTACAGGTTGCAAATCCACTCTTGAATCATCATCATCCCCGACAGAGAATTTTGCCTGTGAGAGAGATATCAATGACTCAAACAGTAGCAGAAAAGATATGCTATTGAATGAAGTATAATTTAAAGAGCTCAAAATATACAATCATTTTGACATTCCCAGCTCCTTGCACTTCATGGACAACGTTGCTCTCGTGGGACGTTGCCTCATTTTCTTTCAGACTCGAGTCTCCATCCTGGATGTTAGATGAATAAAATAAGTAAAAGCTGTTCCAAAGCTCAACATTCTAATAATATTAATCCGATAAATACATACGTTATCCTCAGATTGTCTCCTGGAATTCGAATCACCACCCTTATCATCATCCGGCCCCTCACCTTCTTTACCATCTGCATCCGTGGAATCGAACTCTTCATCTTCATCCTGAGATTGGAATAGTAATGAAAACATGGTCGATCAAGATAAAAAATCTGATTCCTTGACAGTACCTCTTCTTCTTCTTCCTCCTCTTCGCTTTCCTCTTCTAAGTCATTTTCTAAACCCTGCATAACCTCCTCATCTCCTTCATCTTCCTCAGGAATGCTCAGTGTCCTTTGACGGACCTTAGCAGTGAGGGATTTGCGCACTCCCTGACAGAAATATTAAAAATGTTTAGAGAAGAAAAGGAGGAAAACTGATTTAGCAGGAAGCACCTACTTTTTTTTTCTTCTTTCCCCTCTTAATTTTTTCTTGAGACGGAGCATCAGATTTGCTCGGAGTCGTGCTGCCACTGCCGTGAGACGAAGATGACGATGAAGATCGGTGTCTGCGCCGCTTTGATCTGGCACAAAATTCTTAATATTTATCCGGAGTTGCGAAAACAAATAAAATAATGGTTGTCAACGGTGATTAGGAGATGTACCTTCCTTCGCTAGCTGCAGTTGTTGCCCTTGACTTTATTGATTTCAGTTCATGGCTGGACAAATGAGAGACCAATGGTTTCGAATGATGCCTGCTGCTTCGACGATGAGCTTTGAAATAATATGAAGTCATTAGACTTATGCAGTTAACAAGAGAAGTAGAAAACAAAACGTAGATAATAAAGCCATAGAATTGGATGATATTAAAAATTAGCAAAACTGAGAAAACAGTATTAACAAATAGATACATGAATAATCTCCTTCACTGAACCGCTGCTCTTGATATTGAGAGACTTCCGCAGCCATGTCAGGATCTCCGAAGTCCAGTTGGACATTGAAGGATGAAGAGGAAGATTTTTCAGATCCTAAAAACAAAGCTAAAGATTAGAAAATTGTAATTCTCTGCTAGACTATGTTTAATCATCTGTGAAAATTAAAAATAGATGGAGCAAGCACCGCATTTCTTCAGGATCGGGGTCTGCCAAAGCTTAAAGCAGGGACGATAAATCCTATTGAATAATTGCCAGCAACGATTTAATAAGATTGATAAACCTAATTTTAATCACTGTATGATAGAGAAATTTGACACTCCCTTTTAATAAATATTAGTCCAAAGTCATAAATAGTATAGGAATCAAGAGCTGTGCATACAATATCAAAATCAGTATCACCAGATTGTGACAGTAATAACACCTATCACACATGAAATTACAACTTGGCAAAGTTCAGAAATATGGCAACTACTGGGTACAAGGAACCTCGAAAGATTGAGAAAGGAGTATCGATAATTTTTTGATTGGTACTAATTTAATTGCAGCACTCTACTACTGTTTATTATATGCCACTAAACGATAGGGACACATCTGTGCCTTGCACACACTGGTCCCAGATAGTCTAATTGAACAGGTGTCCAAAGTTTATTATAACAAAGTAAACATGAGTACAGTAGGTGGACAATTAAGCAATGACAATTTTAATATTTAAACTCAATCTTTTACCTCTACCGATCATTTTAGCATGGTGTTATCATTAGTTATTTGATAAGACTGACTAACTAACTAAGATATACGATTAATTGCATTCTTGTGTCAATAAATTATTATTTGATAAAGTCATACCATTGCACTACATATTAAGGCCGATTATCATTAGAATCATTTTTTATTAAATATCTTATCACAAATGATTAATAACCATGAACCATATTAAATAATAATGGTGAAGCATTAGGAGAATTAGGAGATAAATTTTAAAATTACACATACCATGATCAAACACCTTCTCAATGTCATCAAGGTGGGAGCTCTTCTTATAGGGTTTGTTGGGGTACATTCCAACGGAATCAGGTTGATTGGCAGAAGCTGAACATCTCTGGAAGGATAAGGCAAAGACATACGATTATAGAGCATTGTAGTTTAATGGTAAAGAAAATATAAGTTAGCTATAGGTGAATGAGCTCTAAACGATAAGATCTAGTACATAGTACAACCACTATTCCCCTTGTGGAAAAGTTTGATGCTAAGATTCAAAATACTGAAGGTCATTGTGAACATGCTTGAACCTGTGTCATGTCATGTTCATAGCATGCAAAATTACTTCACAAATCTTTACATCCGGTAAGACACGATAAAAAAAAATCTAAAAATATAATAGAAAGACTAAGATCTTCACACCTGAAATATCAATATCAGCAGCAGTTGAATTGGAACTTTAACATGACTAAGGATTTAATGCGGTTACTTTATTGCGCGTGAAATGCCATACTGGTAAGGCAAAGTACTCTTCTTGAGGTTTTAATAATACAGTAAGGGAGTATCTTGGTACCATGTACACATATACTGAAAAAATTCAACAAAATGACACTTGATGCATCATTGACAATAATCAAAGGGTATCTACCACTTACCATACTATCAACTGACATTAAAACAATGCACCTGGAGTATGGAAGAAATTTTGCACAAATCTGAGTCACAAATATTCAGGATATATTACACATCATGAGACAATAAAAATAGGCAAGTCGAAAACTTATAAAAACCCGTATAAATTCACAGCTTGACTATTATGCATACCCAGCCTACTTTGTCTAACGCAGCTGGAGTGCAGTAACCTCATGGTAAATGTGACTTGCAATGAAGTAATGAAAAACCCAGAGTATTTTCTACCATGTTCAACAGCAATAAGACTATTGCCTGGAAATATTTTACATGGCATTCCTTCCATGAGGCTGTTGGGCTATAATATTATTACGATAAAAAAATTCCCTAACAATGTTCCAAACTTCTGACTAAAGTTCTACATTGACCCTAGCATGTCAGAACTTGTCAAAGTCAGTTTATATTATGTAGAAAAAATACAAATATATATACCAGTGGTTAATTAAACAGTACTATTTTAAATTTTGGAATCGATTATTGAATTGCAGTCATTTAAGACCTTGGAAGTCAAGTTTTTTTTTTCAATTAGGAAACATAGCATACTCATGCTTTACAACAATATTTATAGTGTTCATTGCTGGTTCTCATTGTACCAGAGGAGATAAAAAGTTAATACACTATTAACATAAACTTGTTCCACGTTTAGCACGTTTTACATACTGACTGGAAATTCTTACCGGCTTTCAACACCCCGTAATAAATTAGTAAGTAGAGGCTCGCATATAACTGAGAAACCAAAATTAGAAATTTAAAAACGCTAAGCTAATGACATATGCTAATTGCAAGTAAAATTTTAGTATAGGGGCCACATTATTTTATATACCTACACAGTTTATGTACACCCGAGTGTAAATATCTGAATAGTTGTTCTGAAAGGCTTTGGTTTTTTCACTACCAGCAAACCAGCCCCCTTTGTTGAAGAGAAATGTAGGATTAACTTTTTAGTTGGAAAGTTCAATGCAATCTCTTTTAATATGAGAGAGCAAATGAAGCATATTATAAAGCAAGTGAACCATGTCAGTTAGCGATATAGTACCCAAAATCGAAGAAAATGATGCGTGATAAAGTTAATGTGTTTACCAAAACTGCGATTTTACTGGTGCGCAAAAGTATGTATATCACATCAAAACTGTTACTATTATTACCTCTATGGAGGAACTCACACAAGTACTCTCAAATTTTACTCGCAAAAGCACATTGTTTCTTACAATCAGATCAAAATTTGCTTAGATCAAATAGCATTGAACAATTGAAAAAAATTTCCCAAAGCAAGGACAAAAATAACATTGTTGCCAATCCTTCTCTTTAGTTTTCTCTGTCAATTAACAAACAATGAGTATTTAGACACGTTGTGTTAATATTTAACTTTGACAAATATTCAAGGCCCAAAAAACATCTAGAAATCGACCGCAAAGTCGTTACTAAGAAATCAGTACGCACGACGCTATTTCAAGTCATTGTTCAACTATGAACAGAGCACTGCCGAATTTTAATATTTGCATCCAACATTCAATACGGACAGAAAGTTTCAGCCATAGTGAAATACAATAAAAGATCTACCAAACAAACGGCCCGAAAACAACTAAGAATGTTAAGCTTAGGCAAACACATACTTCATGACACATCTAACCTTTTTTGGGTACTAGTTACAGCAATCTGCCCATTTTTCACAGATACATATAGATCTTATTGAAACAACCTACAGTGTATAAAATTCCCAAACCACAAATCTGAAATGAACTCATTCGTACACCACTTCAGCAAATCATAATAACCAATAATCCATGAACTTTATTAAAACGTGGACAAATTCTTTGCTGACACATCTATAACCTCTGTAAACTATCAAGGCACCTCAATTACTGGTAAGTTATTTGATCTTCACCATTGAACAAAACAACCACTGTATTGGTATTTTGAAAACAAATAACATAATCTAATAAATTACATGTCTCTAACTAATTAACTGACCTTATTCGGTAATTCATGATTCATCCAAGTATATTAATCACCATTAATAAAATTATATAACTGTAATAAAGCACAAGAACATCACAATGCTTTGGTATTTTATATATGTATATTAATTCTCGCGATTTGACTTGTTTACTGAAGAATTATCAGATAAATAGGTTACGTGTTGCTACGATTCTGCAGCGGGGCTCAATATCCCGGTAACACAGGAAATAAATGACCTCGTTCATCTATTTACCGGGATTTGCAAAGTTGCGAAATGTATTCATGAATGCAATTCCACAAGCCAGGCTGCAGAGGATTTAACTTGAAACTGGTACATTTTAATGACAACCACAATTCATGATATTACAACCCTGACGTGGAATGATAACGACCAACAGCATAATTAATTCATCGAAACAACTAGCGAAGCCATAGAGATATCAGGGATCAAAAACATCTCATAGAAATTTAATGCCCATGATGTTTTTTTATTTATTATGTGGCTCTCATAGCTGACCTTATTCTCGAACCAACGGTATTTGAATATTTAACCACAAAGAATTTACATTTACACCTATTATTGGTACTATATTGATCATTTCCTTGACAACCGATAGATGACATTGTTAAACTATTCAAAGTGGCAGCTATTAGCGTGCAAATCTCAATTCTGCATTAGTAGTAAAATGTAGAAGAAAAACCTTACCCTTATTGCACTGGCAGGCTCTAATTGATTCTGCATTGCCATGAGATTTGCGAAATTAAGATGTGAATCAGTACCGCCATCTGTAGGCACAGGAACCAGATCTCGAGAACCAGTAATTTGAGCAGGTGCTAAATAACCATGATATAACTTGTTAGATCTGTTCGATACATGGGAAATTAGTGATGCATGAGGTAAAGCAAAGTTAGACATGCCTGGTGAATAGGTATCTTCACCATCGAAAGAAACGTGAAATCTCACAGGCTGCTCATTAGGTGCGGGGTTCGATATAACTTTACTAATAACATTGCCGTTTTGTGACATTTCTTCAGGTGATTGTTGACCGCCGGGTCCTTAATTCAAATACTACAATCAGAGGTTAAACAAAGGACTTTTCAATGATTTCAAGACTGCTTGGTTTCAATCCAAGTTATTACCAAAGTATTGCAATATTTTTCGGTATAGTTAGGCATAGGCAAGTTTTAATTTATCTACTGTTGAGAAGGTTCCTACCATTTATACCACTAGCCATTTTCTATATCTTCAAAATGGTGCTTTGGCCCAGATCCAATCAAATTGTTGCAGTTTGAAAGAATCAGTTGCCTTACACGAATAGTGCCTTCCCAAGTATCTGTTGCTCTATTGTAATCTGTAATGGAAGAAATAAAACAAAGTGATAAGATAATGTACAATGATGTGGTGGTGTATTGAACAATGGCACCTACAACAGTAACAGAAAAGATCAAAGATTATTTACTTTCTAAACAGAAATAGCATATACATAAGCATAGCAAGTGTGTGGGTAGTTAAGTGTGCATTGTTCGGTCAGCTGGAGGCATTATTAAAATCAGAGACGTAATGGATATACAATAAAATCGTAATCATTACTCAAGCAGACTTCCACAATGAAAGGATTGCTAATAATTTTTGCTGCTTATCATAGAAACATGTTTGCATTAACAACATAATGCTAAGAAAGAATTTACAATAAATCCTAATCTACATCAAGTGAACACACAAAGTTACTCTTAAGCTTCTCTTAAGATTATGTCAAGGAACCCAATCAATTTGTTTGCCTTACAAGCATTTTCAAACTACTGATCCACAGTAAGTATAACGTAACAAGACTTAATTACACTTTTCTTTGCTAAAGTACAAGGAGTGAACATGGAACTTATCTAACGAACATGTTTGAGACCCTAATGAGGAAACATCGAAGATAAAGCACAATACTATCGTAGAAACATAGAACAATGATATCAGTTCTCTTCTGGAAACAATTTCAAGTTATTTTAGCTGGAAGGTATAATCATGCATGACATAATCATCTTTTAGAGCAAGTGTCCCTTTGCTGAAGAAATCTGAATTTGACAGCGTGCTTTACTAAATATACCCCAAAGCTTTATTTCTCAGTGATCAATCCATGAACTTGCAACATACTATGCTAAACTTCCAACATACTTATTGGACATCTGAAGAGAAGACGTCTGAATTTATAACCAACTGAATTGATTGAAAAGAAGTGCATTAGAACAATTCATTTCTTGCTCTTGACATGCTATAAGTTAAATCACAATTAACCAGTATACAAACGACACTGTCTCATATTTAAACAAATAATAAAGACTTAATGATTCCCACCTAAAACAAAAGGGGTGATAGAGAAGCCTCGAGTTTTGTCTAGAGGTTTAGATGGCTAGTTATGGAACAGATATTAACAAGCAATTATTCAATAATTACCTGAGCTGTATTGCTCGCATGTCTAACCTGTGAAAGATGATTAGATCCTAGTGCAAGTTGAATCACTTACCAGATATATTTAGCGAGAAGACGTCTGGACCATATAGGCACCGCATTCGGAAGAAGTGGTTAGGTTCGGCGCACGGCGGCGTCTTGAGTGGCGATGGTAAAAAAATAAAAATGGAAAAAATCTTCACGATAGTTAAACAAAGTAATCTTTACGAAGGTGAACAGTTGCATTCGGGTCAATTAAACCTTGAAAAACAATAAGACAACACTGAAGAAGCTTTTGTTGATAACCTAGTCTATTAAGAAACAATCCACAAGAAAAAGGGAACCAAGAACACACACTGTATAGACTGTGAGAAATAAATGTCGAAGGAGGAGAAAATATAAATTAGAAAAAGGGAAATACAATGAGAGAGTGATATTACTTATCTAGTAGTGTCGTCCCTCCGAATCCAGATTGCATTAGGATTAATGTTATCCAGCCCTCACCCTCACCAAACCTACCCTTCCCTAACCAGGTTTTCAGAAGGACCACAGAAGTAGCTAGCGAGATACCTCTAAAATATCATATTGAATTTGAGTTAGATTATGCTCCACAAAATTTACATTATGAATTCTCCTATTCAGAAATATGTCAATAATATGTCAACATGTAAAATTCAATTTATGATAAATGGCTGAAATGAACTCCGGACACAGGAGATAATGATAAGCAGAGGTTAAATTGACAAGCATACAAATACTCTATAATTTAATTCGGTGATATTCATTCTAAAAACCAAGGACATCGCTTATTGGTAGCCACAGTGCTACTAGGATACTCAATTCAGCAAAGGATCATGGCAATCAAAATTTGCCATTTACACAAGCTCATTCTATTTTAAGATGCAAAGTTTAAATGACATGGAATGCGAAAGGGCTAAACGCTGTGATATTGCTCTTTTATAAAAAATATAAAAAACTAAGTAATAAGTATAAATCATTAAATAACATTCTGGTACATTCCTCCCGCCATCGCGACCTTTATAGATGGCCAACCAAAGGTTAATGAGCCGCAAGAAAAACTGGTAGGTTAGATAGGATCTATTCAGGGTAACTTATTAATAAATAGGTACTAGGTTTGGTACTGTAGTTTGATACCTTCAAAAAAACGGCTTCGTTGCGGTAAGTTTGGTGAGCTTAGGCTAAATTTGCTGATGATTAGGGTAAGGGTTACTTAACACTAATCCTACCGCTCACCCTAACCTAACCGAAATAACCCAATCTCACCTAAGCTACATGTAACCTAACCAAACGACCCAACCAAGTCAATATTCCCTGAAAATTCACCATTTAGTTAGATTAATCCACAGAAAATCTATTCTGAAACTCACTTCGGATCGTAAGTAGAGAGTAACCCCCTTGTTAAGCTATCATCCTTATTTGTTCGGTATATTAGATTTTTAGCATGGCTACCTGACTAATCTGACTAAAGGCAATATTCGGAGCTATTATTAATAATCAGGTGTGAAAGGAATGGTCGCGTTTACAGCAAACCCAATATCCCTACGTGTGAGGGAAAACGTCACGCGTAAATCTTAATTACTAGATTGACAGTATTAAACCAATTGAAAAAAAACGGAATAATTACAACTGTTAAATTAATTGAATTGTAGTAAGCAATTCGCTATCGTTACGACAATTATTTTGCACACAATTGGTTGTCAAAGAACTCAACATGTCGCTTAATTGAGACTTTTAGTACCTGAGACAGTGGTGAAACTATCGTACTTGATATTAAATCTGTAACTTATAGGAACTTGTTCGTTATGAAATTTTGCCTTCACTAATGAATATATTGTAAAAATAATTTCATCGCGATATTGTTTTATTTTAACAGCGGATCTAACAATGACTATTAAGGTTCATGAATAGATTTTCCGTGGAGTAGCCTATCCCAATCGATCCAATATTTTCAGGAAATCTTCGTTTA
Source organism: Halocynthia roretzi (assembly GCA_013436055.1). Lineage (NCBI taxonomy): Eukaryota > Metazoa > Chordata > Ascidiacea > Stolidobranchia > Pyuridae > Halocynthia > Halocynthia roretzi. Next base: position 277,039 of record QRAM01000073.1, on the reverse strand, counting down.
TGTATTTGCTGAAGCATCGTCAATATGTGTCAATTTAGGTGTGATTGGGTCAATAAACGTTCCCTTATAAGCATTTATAAATCTGTCACTCTGAAGCGATCCTTTCAGACTTACCAGTTGCGCTGTTGGTTTCTTACTGCGGCTCACGTACCTTTGGTTTGTGATGAATTTTTCTACATGATGCACCCGTATCACATTGCCGGGGCTCCGAGGAAGTTAGGAAGTAGGAAATTGAAAGAGATTCAATAAAATTACGGTGGTAATAAAGATTGTATAAAAAATGAATAATAAAAATAAAAAAATTATTACAAAATTATACATTAGAATAGAATTCAGATACAACAACGACTTTACGAACAAATATTTCTAATTACATGCCGTGATTCAGTGAAATGACATTGTCATATCTAGTTCTATGAATAAAATTTAGAAAAATTCAGTCTCCCATTATTTTTGCATACGGCTTCCCGATCAGTTGTGTAAATGCAATATATACAGACAAGAATACCGCCGGTATTTCCCAATGTGCTGGCCAAAATCACTGATAGTTAGATGGCGCTGTTACAATCATTTTGGCGTCTCTGACCAGCTTAAATTCAACAAAAATCACTTTAATTACCTGCGATGAGCGATTTGAAAAATATTCGAAAGATCACGTAAAGGTTCTTGGTCAATCAGGTTTTCCTAATTTTTGATACAGAGATGCTGTATCTCGGAATCTGCAGATTAACGAAAGATATTATGATTAATCGTTTGTAATGGAAGAAAACACAAAGAGATTTGATTGGGTGTCCGCAGCAAATTAAACGCACTGATGAAGTTCAAAACAACTATTTTATCAAAAATAGCCGTAAAGTATTTCTGGTGCAACTCAGATAAGATGATTGTATGATGCTATTTATGAGAAGTTTAGTTAAACTTCACTGTTCACATATAGATATATATAGTAATTAAAAAATATTAGTTGAAATCAAACCTGGACTGACTGTTCCTCGGTAAGACTGTCTATGAAACCTAATTTCCATTGGCTGAATCATCATTAAAACCTGGAAAATGTTACAAAAATGTTTATTGGCAACATAACTTGTTGACGAAACTAGAATATTCTTGAGTTGGATCTCAGATATTCAGTTTGCCCATAAATTTTGAATTGACGTCTGTGATATAGGTAGTTATGACGAAGAGTCTTCGACACCTTGTTCAAAAAGGATAATTGAAAATAATTGCGTTCGATTCTATTAAAAGTTATTTTTAGAAACAAAACAGTGAGTTTATCCAGTCAGGTCGGTTATTTATCATCAAAACCACCATCTTATAAACTGAGTGATAAAAAAATATCATGGGCAATAGTAGAGTCCAGTTCGAAACCGCGATCCTTATCGAACGTGAAATATTAGGTTGCTTGCATAATTTCGAGCAAGATTCAAGTTCAATAGTTCACAGTTAACATCAGTCAAGTTGTCAAAAACTGAATTGGTAATTTGGTTTTGCTCAAAATTACACAGTGTTGCACTTGCAGGTCGTAAGACGGACCAGTTTCGTAATTACAGAAAACTTACGAGCTAAAATACTACCGGTCTGCCGTACAATATAAATAAACAAACGCCCTTGGCCAAGTCTTTTTGCCGGTATTTCGCAAATGTATCAGATTTCTTCAGCGATATCAGTAGATAAATTCGTGGTAACCTTCATTGGTTTTTGAGGTCAGATGTCAATGAAAGCTTTCGATCGCGGTGAATAAATTCGATACTTTTCGTATAGCAGTATTAATTCAGTTCGTTCCTGTGGTTTTGATGAGCAGTTTCAATAACGTTGTTGCTGTACGATAGGCTATGAAACTTGCCGCCTATTTGGTCTACACGCTGTCGATTCTCTGCTTACACTCTCAAACAACACATAATGAAGTTTATAACAACGATAATCGCTTTCTTGGTGAACGGACTTTTAATTGAAGTGAGCATAGTACAGTATTGCTCGTTGCAAATAGGCTACTGTATATATATATATATAAGGTATTGGCAAGGAGGACTTTATTTTTAGGCGCAGGTAAAATGGACGCAGCGAGAGACTCCGCTTAGGAGAAAGGAAACTGAAAAAGATATCGCGAACTACATCCAGTATTTGAGCAAATACGAAATCTTTTACGTCGATCAGGCGTCGGGTGACAACAGCCACGACGGGAAGAGTCCATGGACACAACGAAGAGGAGTCAGAGGGGCCTTTGGAACGCTACGTGGAGCCATTCGTAACATCAGGAAAAACAGGCGCTCCATTGCGATCCCGGTTAAACTCTACGTTCGTTCCGGTCACTACAAACTCGAAAGACATATTCGTCTCACAGCTTGGGTGAGAATACCTTAGCATGTTTTAGTCGAAACGTATCTAAACTCAAGTCGAACGCGTTATCAGATTTGGTGTATCGAATTTTAATAATGACGTTTCGATTCGAAGTCGTTTCATATACAATTTAGTAGTAGAGTTGCTAATTACCTAAGCATATCTTTGAGACACTTTTAAACATGAATACTAATATTGAAACCTGAATACACCTGAATATTAAAACGAACAAAGGATCCCGGAAGAAGTGAATAAATCAGTATTCCGTTAATATAGAGCTGTATGCGCTTTATAGTTCACCCTCAAGTTGAAATGTAAAATATGGAGCTCGAAATCAACATCTTAATTAAACAACTCGAGTCGAGTCCATGTTGACGTATTTGATTCTCAAATCGTATCATATTTAAAATCTATCAGTTTCTAAAAGCTAATGTATAGTTCAAAAACTTGTTTTTCAGGATTCAAATCTGGAAATACTGGCTTATCCCTTCGACAACGAACGACCAGTTATAAGCGGAGCCACCCGTATTTGGGGCAAGGCTTTCAAAGCACAGTTTTTAACACAAGACAAAAAATGGATTTACCAGTACCCATACTACGGCAAGTGTTCAGGCCACGTATTTATTAACGATAAGCGCATGGTACGAGCAAGGTGAGTAATCTAAACACATAACACTCACCACGTAAAGTCACCATGAGTTGCGGCTTTTTGCCACGGTCGTAATTGACGTTTAAAATTTTACTAATGAGCGTTATCAAATGAAGCTAACCTTGAGGCGTTTATTGAATTACTCAAAACCTGACAGATTACGTAATGTCACCTGCAATAAGTATACAGAAAATCGCTGAAGGGCTGAATTTTACCTTTACCATCTTTCAGTGCCGTAGCTAATCGCTGCACTGACTCAGAATTATTCGCTCTTTCCATTACTCATATGTTTTGTTAAAATGTTTGTTTTTATACAGAAAACCTAACTTGTACACGTGGACGGGAAACAATTTAGCTGGTGAAGGTCCGTACTTGGTAATAGACGACCTACTTTTGCCGTCTCAACAATGCAAAAGGCAACCGATTAGCAAATATAATCAGGTACATCGGCTACTTCAGCTCTAAAATCACCTTCCAATCAAACGACATTCATACAGAAACCCTACGGCATAATTACTTGTCTCAAAACCACATTGAATATGGCGAGCTAAGCTTCGATAAGCGCTGGGAAAATTGTATTGCGGTACAACAGCAAAGCTTAGGAAAATGCTGAAATGGGTCGAATTCTTTTCTGGCAAGATTTCAAATCACGATCAAATAGGACAATTATATGTAATCGAATAACTCAGAGACTTGTGTTCATGAATGGTGATAATAATAAGCAACCAAAAAATATGTAATTATATCATCTTTCTAACTTGAACGACTGGATATCATGAGTTGATATACATGCATGATTTAACAGTGGCCCTCAAACTTTCGAGAACATCAACATCAAGTCAATTCTAGATTACAGATCAACAAATAGATCAACCAAAATTTGAGATAACAGCAAGTTAAATTGTTCTCTGGGGTATTAGGTGAATAACCGTTTAACCAAACTAATTCTACTTAATTCTTAACTACCTAAGTGAAAACAAGCCTAATCTGGTCAATATTTATTCTTGCCAGTTTGTGTGTACAGGTGATTCGGGAATCGAATCCTATACTGCAAAATAGATCTTGTTTATCGGCGGATGACTTAAAATAACTGTGTATAGTATGTAATGATAGTCTTATTGCATTCTGAAAACTATACCTACAGAGAAACGTTGCACACATTTAGCTAACATCGATTCATTTGGTTAATTTCATGACAGAACTGCAAATCTAGAAATAAAGCGGGATTTCGCTTCAGGCAGGGCGATTTTCCTGCGAATGTGACTAACATTGAGGACGTGCAAGTTCTGCTCTTCCAAGCTTGGACTGCCGAACGACGATTTGTCAAAGAAATTACACGTGATCGAAAAGTCATATTCCAAACGCTTTTACGGGATCCAGTGGGGTCACGACCCCAACCTTCTGGATGGCGTTACATAATCGAGAATTCATTGGAAGGTCTGCTTATAAGAAGGCAGTATTATTGATATAATTGGCTAATAAATTAATAAAATTAATATTAATATCATTACCTAAGTTATGTCACTTTACATAACCTTTACAGACATGCAAACGGGACGCTATGACTAAGCTATCATTTATTAATATTTTTTGTAAAGGAGCCTAAATTTTCAAACGATATGGCGCTGCAAACGTTGGGCATATGAAATAAATAAGAATTTTAAATAACATAATATATTTAAATGTTTTCATAATATATTTAATAATATATAATATATTTTCAAAACATCTCTAGAACTAGACTCTGTGGGAGAATTTTATTGTGACGAAAAAAACAAATTTTTGTATGTGGTGCCTCCCGATCAAAATTTCATGTCGCACTACGTCTACATAGGATCAAATACTCAGCTCTTCAAAGGTAATTCGGATTCGACTGTTATTGGTTGTGAGACATTTTAAATTTACGCTTTGTCAAACATTTGCAGTATCAAGTGCTTCCAACATTACATTCAACGGTCTCGAGTTCAAATATACGCATGACAACTACGCTGACTGGTATAATAGCAAACCTTCAACAATAGAGATCGAATATTCCCAAGGAATAGAAATATCAAATTGTGTCATTGCTCATATTGGTTTCAATGCAGTGATGATCTTTAACTCGTTTCACATTAAGGTATATCATACAGTATAGGAAAATATATATTGATAGCATTGATAGAGCCGTGTATATTCACTTACTAAGGATGTATATCTCCCTTCACATTAAGGTATATCATACAGTATAGGAAAATATATATTGATAGCATTGATAGAGCCGTGTATATTCACTTACTAAGGATGTATATCTCCCTAGGTATTCGGTAATCACTTTTACGACATCGGTAACTACGCTGTTATCATGCCTAATACAGCCAGGGGAGAGAATCAAATTCCGCCAGCATCGCAATTTGTGGAGATCAGCAACAATACAATGTGTGGTTGCGGTGTCTATCATATGCTTCAGGTTTAATGCATTTAACAGAAGTTTTCAGAGGACTATAAATACAGTCTTTGACCAATTTGAATCTGAAGTGTTTTTTAGTACCCTGCCACCCCTCCCCCTCCAGGGTCTGAATCCGGTCCTAGTAGAGAGTATATATGTTTCAAACCAATAGCAGGCTAACCAATTCTTTTTACAGCCTTCATGCATTCATGCAAGAGGAATGTGGGCAGTAAGAATAGTGGGAAACGATATAAGTCGAACGCCGTACGCAGGAATCAAGGTAAATATGACTTGAAAAGGGATTTAAACTTGTAGAATAACGTACGATCAATATAATCATTTAACGGTTTAATTCATAGGTAGGCTGGCAAAAGAGTTTCAGTCCTGACTACACAGATCGTTCGAATCCGATATTCTACGTTGCTGAGAATCATGTTACTGACTACGGTTTAGCCATTCTTAATGACTTTGCGGGTATTTACATATCTTCGAACATAAGAGATTGTGGAATTCTGCAGGTGGGTGTCCTAAATCTATTAATTAGCAAACTATTCACTTATACCCAACGGCTGTAAAACGTGCGTACAGTTGTTGAGAGTGAGTAAAATAGATAGTACTTGAAGTAATAGCAAAATAAATGATACTACTTCACACACACAGGAGAATTCTTCTTCTTCTAAATTGTTACCTAATTTTCAAATTTTTACAGAAAATGAATAGATGTCATCTTCACGCTACGATTGCAAGAAACGTTTTACATAACGGACGAAGTTATGCCTATGGCGCTGCAGGCATTTATAGCGACACCGCAGCATCATCTATAACCGGTATTCCAATTATCCTCACCTATAAGATAATGATAAAATACGATATAAAATATATATAATCGTATAAAATCGTATATAATTTAAAACCTTTGACATTTGGTGAAAAGAGGGGAATCAGGGCATAAACGGTTTAGAACCACTGCTATAGGCAGTATCTATACTAGCATCACTTATTTTTTACAGTATGAAGAAAGGCAGTGCCACGTTCTACAATTGCCCATACTATTCACCATTTTATTGCTTTTTTTACTCAAACAATTCCAATTCCGAGTTAACTCGTAAATGAAGTATATTCAAATCAGTCATATCAGTAATTCTTTTTTGGTGCAAAAGCCATGAACAATTGGATATACGACGTGGGAGGCGCATCTATAAATTTTCATTGTGGACAAAACAATTCTGCATTCAACAACATGATCGTTCATGTAAACCCGTTTCGTATATTCGGAACCTGCAACAACGCATTGCCTAACGGAGAAAGATCCAAACAGGTAAATAAATGAATAATGGGATAGCTGCTACATCAACTTACTCTATAAAGGCAATTCTTTTCTGAACTGAGGTTACTTACTTACGTATCAAGCTCTAGCGGGAAAATATCAGCAAGATAGATATATGTATTGATCTATGTATGATATAAAATCCTGTAAGGATGAATACACTAACCTAATCTCAGAGCTCTCTATCTTCACAATGCTAATAGGAATACGTACAGTACCACAGGTAGCTAGATGTTAGCATCTATAGAACCTACTACACTCAATTAATGTACTTAACCATTTCATCGGTGTTAAAGATCGAGTTGATGACAGCTGGATCAGAATAAAAACTCAATGGGCCAATCATTAGAATCAGCAATCAGTACCAATCAGTAATACGAGCTTATTTCCCATTCCTTCATCAGATCTTTACTATGCAAAAGAACGTGGTGTATGTAGAAAGCGAGAGCGCAGTCATGTGGAGAGGAGGAGATTGGTGGGACTTTGACGAACCATACTTGAACTGGAATGTATATTTCGGTGGCCTTGTGAGATCGAAGACGTTTTTCCCAAAGGGTGTGTCGTTTACCCACTGGCAACGTCAGACAAGAAACGACATGGACTCATTAATCGTTAATCCAAGGTTTGCGGATCGAATCGAGCGAGTGCTAACTTTGCGTCAACGGTCTCCAGCACGATCCTTAGGCATCCAGTCTGTTGATTTAGAGGATGTTGCGAAAGGAAAGAGTAATGTGTGGATGTTCCATGAATAAATGTCAAGTTATGTGTATTGTCTCTGAGATGGGTGAAAACAAAACGAGGAATATTGGATGAGGCGAACACTCCTTGAGCAATTTAGAAAAATTTATTTATTTTATATAGTGCTCTGGAATTTTTTTTTCTAGGAAATATATTTTTATCCTGGAATAAACATATTTGTCTCTGAAATTTCCAAAAGGACTGAAAATTTTAAGGGGTTGTAATTATAGTGCTTGTAAGAATGAAAAATTTACAGTTTGCGAACTTAACTCCTCAGAGATAGATGTAACCGTGGCGTGGCGTAGGAATACTACTCGTTGCCGCCTCCGCAGGTAATATCTGTACGATGCGAAACCAAGGCTTTGATTTGAATATTTGAACTGTGTATGATATATAGAACACGGATGCACTTATAATCAGGCTGGTGTGTCACATATGAAACGGCAGTATGATTCTGTATCGAATATATAAAGTAAAAACTTCTAGATTTTACGCAAGATGACTGCACTTCCTCAATGTACTTAACTGCTGAAAGGTACAAGTAAACTAAATTTAAATCAAAGTTTTGAAAAGATAATATGTTAATGGCCGAACTATTTAATTGTAAAAAGCTGAAATACGTCCCGCCTTTGCCATATTCCCTGAACAATTAAAAAGATGGTCATCATTTTGCTTTGATTATTACTCTAATTAGTTTATTCAGCCTCTGATTAGTATGATTAGTACACATAATTCTCATGCGAAAAAAACATTTTTACACGGCTCTATTTCGCTAAACATTGAAATTTCAATTAATTAAATTAATAATCGGAGAATTTTCCGTTTGATTCACCAATACCCCTTCAAACACTTGAGCTGGAGGTGGTGGTAGGATTTCCAGTCGCGGTGGAACAAATATAGCAAGTTCCAGGTAGTCGAACTCACCGCAACCAGCTTTGACCTGGAAAATAATTAGAAATTTGCTATTTCAGAACACACAGCACCGCTTTAGTTCTAAAGTAAAAATCAGCTTTATACCTTCACAAAGTAAAGAATTCCAGCGACGACCTGCATTTTGTAAGAAATTGCTTCAAAAATGTCGTACTTTTTTCCAGTTTTCTTCTCTACATCAGGTTTTACCTGTTCAGTAGATAAAGCACAATACATTCAAACATTCAATGAACTAACCAGTTACTTATTCTGGCATCAAATGAATGAATCAAAAGTTACATGGCGTAAGACGCTATAAACGTTTTTATTTTAGATTTTACAATCTTTTCACTCCTTCCTATTGGAATAAAGGCAACCGTATGGGGAAATTCATGTTACAGATAACAATGTAATCTTACGGTAGCGCATAATTTCTTCACTTCTTCATCTGCCGGCTTCAGATCGGATAAGCTGCCACTCATTGGTCGAATATATGATGGGTGCATCGGCTGTTAAATTCTGCAACACTCCACTAAGCGAAACATCCCCATCTAACGACACGTATATACGCAACTCGAGGTAGTCAAATTTTCCATTTCCGCCCTTGACCTGCAAATTTCATCGCTTTTAATCTGAAAACTATATAAATGATAAAATAACCTATAGCTAGTATAAATGATGATCAGATACCAAAACGAAATAGTTGATTCCAGCTACGACTTGAGACCTATAAGCAATTGCTTCAAACACTTCAAAGTTTCGCAGAGTCCTCACTTCAACAGCGCCTTTAACCTAAAAAATGTATAAGCTTGCAACAGGGCCATTTGCACTATGTTATCAAAGATATATTGCGAATTTATTGCGGTTTTTACCTTGTCGCATAACTCCTGGATTTTAGCATCTGCTGGTGTCCTGTCACCAAGAGCTCCCATCATGGGTTGCGATTTTTCAAAGTATACAATTGGAGAATCTGCAGTCTGTCTCGTCAAAACTCCTTCAAGAACTGGGGGGAAGGGTGGCAACTTGAGCGAAACGAATATTCGCAGTTCCAGGTAATCATGAGATTCGGAACCTACTTTTACCTGAAATTTCAGCGAGAAACATATTTTAAATCACCCTTATAGCCAGATATCGAATAATGTGGTAGCCCTACCTTGACAAAATAATTTGTTCCTGCAACCACTTGACTTCTAAAGCAGATAGCTTTGAAGACACAATAACGTTTATTAGTTGTCTCCTCGGTGGCGATTTTCACCTAAAAACATGAAATTAAAAATATTAAAAATTTCTAATCCGTATAATAATCTAATAATTAAGTTGATTGACAATGTACTACGGTTGTGAGTATTCTTACAGCATCGCAAAGCAGTTGAATCTTGGTATCAGCAGGCTTAGTTGGTGACAGTCCTCCGGCAGACATCGTTTTTGATTTATTGGCTTCGTGGGTTTAGACTTCGCGACAAAACCGTAATGTTTCAGGTTATAACTTTAGCAGCGCGCTTCTTCCCTTTTATAGAGGATTCCGGTATATATTAGTTGACATTCCAAAATCATCAGTGATCAGCGATCAGCGAAAACAACAACTTTAATAACATTGACGTAATACAGTTAAATGAATATCATTGAATGAGTGTGTTTTCTTGGATTCTGCATCGCTGCAAATTGAAATTGTATCGTATAGTGATTATTTGGTAGGCTCGACAGAGCGAATGATGCATAGCCGACATTGCAATATTCTTAAGAAGAACAAAACACCTTTAATCATACAGTACTGTATACAGTATGACTTGATGTGCATGATGTGCATGATGTGCATGATGTGAGTAAAGTTCTGAGTAAGATTCTAGCGAATGATTAATTAAAAACGAATGGTAAATACTCGAATGAAAACGGGGTTACCTTACAGCAAAAGTGCAGTGCTGCAATCAAGGATTTTTGAACAAGGACCTCAGTGAAAATATTCGAATAATTTACCTGGATGAAATATGCTACTATCAATATATTTCACAGAAATACATTCGCAAATTAAAATATAAACTAAAATTAGTGACAATATTGCGTACCTGAGGTAAGTAAGCCTGAGCGCTACTTATGCAGATTTTGTGTAAAGTCGAGGAAGCTCTCAGATTTCGCGTGGCTTACCACAAAGATCGGCTTACAATCGAATAAATACGGTACTTATTATCCTTAGACGACGGGAATCTCTCGCCTATTCGTATCTCTATACGCCTATATTTTCTAACCACCCTTTATTCGCTCTTTGTTTCCTGTTACTAGAACTCTTACTATGAAATAGCGGAGTTCTATTGTAATTGAAACCGCGAAAAATGTGAAAGTCACAGTAGCTATGATTATAATTCTCAGTAAATAGGTAATTTTGCTGTGTAATATTTTTATTCATCTTTTCTCATGTTTTTCTTTTTAATATTGAGTATATTAGCATGAAATATCTGCACTATATGCAAAGTTAAAAATACTTTATCTCAGAAGACGCAGTTTGGTCTTCCAGCACCCCTGAAAGTTCCGGGTCTGCAGATGGGTTTAACGGTTTGTAAATACGGAGTTCTATGTAGTCAGTGTCAGCTGAACCGATTTTGACCTAATAAAAAGCAATTTTGGTTGTGCAAACAAATACACGTTCAACAAGCACATATTGTAAAATCACCTTGACAAAGTAATTGATACCAGCCACCACCTGGGTTTTGTACGCAATCGGTACAAATTCGTCGAAATTTTTTCTGGTTTTTTTTTCAGCGACATTTTTCACCTGATTTACACAAAATTACGATATTATTAGACATACTAGACGTTTCACCTAATATATATGTGGAAAAATTTGTACCGGAGTTTCCCGGAAATAAGCCGTGGACGATATTGCGGAAAATAGGAAAAAAAGGAAGGTATTTTGTAATCGCTGTGGTTCGTTCGTATTTTAAGTTTTTCTGATGAGTGTTGATTAGAAAATGATGAACAGAAAAACGCCGAATGAGCGTTCGAAGGAAGAGACTAAAATATACACGTCCGTGGGCAGTTTTGCTTGAAGGCTTATTTACGGGAAAACTCCAGTATAACACAACTCACAATCATGCACAATTGTTCAACTTCTTCATTCGCTGGCTTTTCATCAGAAAGCCCTCCTGGTTTACCGACGGATTGTTGAGACATATCAGTCGACATTCTGTTTTGTTGATCAGTGAAAGTATTGAAGAATAAATTTACACAATGGGTTAACTAAAAGATACAATATACAGTAATAATTACTTTGGAGTTGACCAAGGCCTCTACCGTTACCTGTTAAAACTACCGTAGTGAGTAATAAATAAAATTTTCTTTCCGGGTAGTCAAAACTCTAGACAGTAAATATTGCTTGAGGCCTGATGATTCATATTATCACATGAATACTGCGTTGCATATTAGCAAGTGGTTATCAATCGTATAAGCCTCTATTAAATGTAATTCAATCATAGATTGTGATAAACTACAGATAGAATGCGCGAGACTACTGCTGTAGACAAAAATCACCGTTGTTATTTTTGCGCACTGGAGCATCACAAAAACAACCATTATATAGTACACACTACCTGCAGTCATTTATCGCTGTGATAGTTGTAGATCTACAAATAAAATGATTCAAAGAAACAGGACAGGGCTTCAACACCCACTCGCTAGACAATGAATTTGAATTCTACCTGTGAATACTACCTCCCTAACCTCACCACTAAGTTTGTAGTTCACTTAGCAGCCGTATTGTAGACACGAAACAAGCGAGGTGCATCGACTACGATTTTTAAACCACTATGTCAATTACAATCCTGGGCGAAACTACACAAATTCTGGAGGGGTATACACAAAATCGTAGCTAAGTTTTCGTGATAAGAAATCCTGAATCTGGGTAGTATATAGATAGAACCATAGTCTATGGTTTAACTACGCGGAAATTACCGCGACAGTGATGGTCATATCGATAGGATCAAGTCATCGCAGATAAACAACCTAAAAGAATGAAGGTATTATATTCGTACGCTGTAAGATATTGTTTCAATGGTGAACAATTTCTTCTACAGTGTTTTCATTATAGCCTGTAGACACGATTTAATCGAACGTGGTTACTTCATTCTTTTCAGAATGTCGGGCTTGAATGAAATATGCATTCACGCGAAAATTCAGTACAAGAACAAACATATTAGCTCATACCTGACTAAATATCAACCAGTATGTTGTTTTTTCCGGGTATAACTGGTCTGATCAATGCTCCTGTTTTCAGCAGACTCAACACTTCCAATCTTGCTTACATGCACATGAGGATATTATCAATCGAAATATCTTCACATGAACCAATAGCAACAAAGTATATTGCTGAATATTCTAATAACTTCAAGTATTTAGTCACATAAGGAAACGCTATCTCTAAACGAGCATTTCCTTGAACGTTGATATTGAAATAAAAACGTTTTTTTATTATTGGAATTGCATTGTGCCGCGACCAAGACATAAAAAGGGTCGGGACTGAAAAAATAAATCAACATCTTTAGAATAAAAACAAGCGAACAACGCACTTGGTGCTTCTTCAAATGTTGAGTCAAGCCAACTGTTGTTAATTTCACTTCACTGTCATCGTCTCATTACGTTTCAAGAAGCGTTAGAATGTAGTATCATAAAACACATTTAAGTAAAAAAATTCAAAGAACGATCTTTATAGCAAATTCAGATATCATTAAAACCTGTAGTCATCTCACAGGCAAACAGGAAAAGCTACTTGAAAACCCACGCAAACTACGGCTTGTCAAATCAAACCACCAACCAGAAAGAGAATTTATTTCAAAAAATCATCCCCAAATTATGTGACATTGATATTTTCATTCTTGGTAATGTCCGTTTACTTGACCTTAATAAATGCATTTGCCGATGATAATAGAGCGCAGAATTTTGGAATGGTAGGTGAGGTGATTTCAGAAGCGTTACTAGATCTGAAAATTCATTCAGAAAATTTCCCAAAACACGAGTGTAAATCGAATGAGTGGCACCTGATCAACCGACCTCACGCCGGGTCTAACGGATTGTCGTCGCGGATTCTATAAATGGGCCCTACCCGGCTCATATATTTTTTGACGTATTCCTTGGTTTTATGACGCACATTTGCGTTAAAGTCTAAGTCCTCCAACACTTGGACCTGTTTTATCTCCTTCAACATCACATTATGAGTCAACTGCAATTGAAAGAAGTCCAACATTATTATTATATATTTTGTCAGCGATCCAACCGTTAATTGGCATACAAATAAAAAAAGATACTGACCTTTCTCGCGACATGCTTGAAATCTTCTGTAGAGGTGATACGACCAGCTTTGCAGTCAGATTTCCGAAAAGAACCCAAGCACTGGACAACAAACTGGGACAGTTTTACTCTGAAGACCTCCTTGGCTTTCTTACCATCTTCAGTCACAGATTCAGTTTTTACTTTGCTCGACTTGTATACAAATATCAGTTAAAAATTATAAATCATATAATAAAAATGAATCCCAAAAAAGTGAAATCATAAATGCATTGGAAAGTGTACACCAGTTTTGAGCTGAAAGCTAAATTTTTTACATAATATTAAAACCCAGATGAGGAAATACCTTGTGTTTTCTTTCGTCATATGTCGGGGTGGAGGAAAGCTCCATTTCTGCCTCCTTCTTACCCACCATATCCTCTTCTTTGCCGCCCCATGTAGGCTGGTCCCATTGAGTTTGCCTGTAACATAAATAGCATCCATCAATTTCAAAGTGACAATAAGTATTTCTGTAGGAAATTGACATGCCAGTATGCAGTACTATAGTTCCATAACTGTATGCACTAGCCTACTATGAGATTTACCTTTCAAATACCTGGAATTTATAGGGAAATATTAATATAATTGTTCCTGCTGATAAAAAAAAGGTTAGAAACCACTACTATAGATTGAAGTCGATAGTTGTACAAATGAACAAGTAGTGCAATTGCTATACCTCGTTATGGCATGATAATAGTAAATACGCCCTTCAGCGTCAGTCGCCGTCTTCCAATTGGGAGGAAGCTTAGGGGGACGCGGATCTGTCGGGCGATCTGAGCTTGTGCTCGCAGACAGACTTGGTTCAGCAGACTTGCTCGATTTGGACTCAGCGGTTGATGATGGAGATGGTGAAACGCTAGCCGTGATTTGCTTATTTTGAGCTGTGTCTGCACTTGGTTGGTCACTTTGGGTTAGCTGTAAAAATCACCTAGATATTCAATACCAAGCTATGATGGGGGATCTAACAGCTTACCCAATTACCTTTTGTAGCTGCTCTTGGGTGAGCAAAACAATCGCCTGTCCATTCTGTGACCCTAGTATTGTGACGTTGCTTGTCTGCTGTTGTTGTGTTGCCTGCAATACAGCATTTTGCTGTTGCATTGCAGTAACTTGATTATTCATCATCTAAGAGTAAAGATGAACATTAATTAGATCGTAAGTAATTTTATATACAGGGTGTCTCAAAAGTCACTATACACATTGATGCTTTCTTTCTTCCGAGTTGTTAATTCAATGTTAGCAAACTTCGGCATAAATTAAAAACAGTATTTGCGAATTCATTTGGTATTTATTTGAGGTTTAAATGTATCCCAATCACTTCAGCTAACACCAAGGTTAGTGCAGTGGAAATTCAGTTGATGACCTGTTGCCAGGCTGCGATTTCGCACCTCTATTCTAACATGAGTGTCGTCAAAATAATAATGGGGAACCAATAAAAGCTCAAATATCAAAATAATTATCAAAGACTCTTTTGATTTATGCAAAAGTTTGGACAAATATAATTCAGAAAAGAACAATAGACATAAATGTGTATGGTGACCTTTCAGACACCCTGTATAATAAGGCTTGCGATAGACACAAAGACAGTGTATACAACAAAATATAATTTTTTTATTTTCTGTATGTATTACTGCTAGATACTGATTTATTACTGAGGGCAGTGGGTTTTTGAAAATACTCTACATTGAAATACATTTTAAAAACATTACAATAAATACAGTACTGAATTTGCAAGCGAGCTTGTTCTGCTATTTGGTTTCAGAGATTGCTTTCAAGTATATATTTTTGAGGGGAAGGTGAGCACTGTATTGATTTTGGGAAATGTTTCATTCAAATTTTGTTACCGGTTGTCCAAAGGCATTCACGGGTTGCTGGTTTTGCATGTTCTGCTCTAAGTTATAGCCAGTCGATACACCAACTTGCATACTTCGATCCTGTTACAAGACAGAAATGCATTTCAATATAAAGGAAGATAGATAACGATAATGCTTTCCAGTTGCAATTTTCTACTAATAATACTACTATCTACTTACCTGGTGCACCAAGGAATTTATTGAATGTTGACTCTGCATGCTGGGATTCATAGAATAACCAAGTGCCATACTTGGATCCTAAAGAAAAGATAAAACTATAAGAAAACAAAGAATAGCTAACAGGTGGATAGGAATATTAAGAGCCATACAGGTAATATATAGCACATACAAGGCCAGGTTAACATGGTACAGGCTATAATAATCCCAATTTTTAAGTAAGAAATGCATCACAATTGATGTAGCTGTAGTGTTTGGTGATTCCTTTACTTTTGTTATATAAGAAACTAGAAAATAGCAATATAGAGGTTATAGATATCCCGACCTGCTGTCCGATGACTGTTATTGGTTGCTGGTTTTGCATGCTTGCATCCATAGCATATGCAGTCTGCATATTTGGATCCTAAAAATACATAAGAGGGTTACACCTACATGAAGCAACTTGTGATCTCAAACAACCAGCAAATCAAAATCAACCTTGCACATGCTCTATCATGTTTTTCCATAATTCTGTTCCACATTATTCTATTAGCTACACTACAACACACCATCATCCTGGTCATAGTATTCAAGAATTAGTTGTATTCAAAACCTACCTGAGCATACATAACATATTCTTGTTGGCCCCCTATAGCCATGCCGTATACATTCTGTTGAATGACGTAATCGTTGGCATTCATCACCTGAGGCATGACTGCCATCTGAGAATTCATGCTGTGATCTACATATGGCATCAACATTTGAGGCTGAGGGGCCGGGTTGATCTGGATCAAATTTCCAGAGTAACCGCTCGAGGTAAAGGTTGGGTTCGTGGGAACCATTGGTATCGTTGCAGGCACGTTCATGTTTCCATCGACGGCTTGTTCCCTGAAAATTATGAACAAACTTGTGATATACAGTGACTTATGACAGTATGTATCTATCCAACATATATCAGCTGAATATTATTTAAGTTTACATGCTATGCTCTAGAGGTAATATAACTTCGATAACCCTATTTAGCATTAATTTTTCACTGCAAGCATTCAACCGGTTTATAGTTTTCCCTTATCCAATCCTTCAAGGATCAGCAGCACAAATTTGTACTTTTGTACTACTTCTCATTTTTTTTTGACCTTTTATGGATTCTGTATACTGAATTGTAAGTCGCTATTATTAACTTGGAAACTTGGAAATGAACCTACCAAGCATTATCTCTCTTTAAGTTTTTCCAATGTGCAACAAATCTAATTGAACACAATCTACCAAAACTGTTCAAACTAATTCAGGAATCATGATAATTGTAGACCACTGCACTGCACCACATCCATAGCAAATTGCGTGTAATAAAAAGTGAAAACTATGAGTACTTCTGAGCAGAAAGATGGAGGTTTTTTGCTGCAGGCATATCAGTATAGTTTGTCGTTTCGTCCACCCGCCGTTTTTTGTCTTGCTCTCGTTTCTTAACGTCTTTTTCAAACCTACGCCGGTGCTCCAGTCTGGACACCCTGCTGCCCTGTGGTGGTCTGCAGTGCCAAGGAATCTCCTTTCTGTTCAAAGGTGACTGATCGCCTTCAGACATGAATAGGTAGAAGATATATATATTGAAATATGGGTAGCAATATGTACGATAAGCTAGAAATTCACAGATTCAAATGTAAATATCCAAAACATAGATAATGATGGGAAGTAAAATAAATTTAACAATACCACTATCATTCGAAAATCTGCGTTTTCTTCTTGAACTATCTGGCGTTCGGTCTTCTGCCCCATAATAATTCGGCGAGAATTTACTATCTTTGTAGTCACTCCGTCTACGCCTGTGCCTTAAACAGGTAGATTAATTAAAAACTTTTAGGATTTCATAGACAAATTTTGAATAATAATTGTAGTTATATTTATTGCCATATGACATTTGACCAAATTAGCTAAGTATGACACCCAGTAAATTTGCATGGAAGGTACAAGCAGGTTTCTGAGCAAAGAACAACATTCATACCTGTTTCTGTCATAATCCCAGCTGCGTTCGGATCCATCTCTCAGTCTCTCTTGACTGTCCTCTCTTTGAAGAGCTCTGGAATCACCATCATCTGTGCGGCCACGCTTTGGCATAGGTGAAGCAGTACGAGAATGTGAATTGTCTCTGGAACTTGACTCCTGGTCGTCTGTCGGAGCATTATGAGGACTGCTGATCGGCTTTTGCATCTTGGGAATCCTGAACGGGATTTACGAACAGATAAATATCGTGTATTGGTATCAACTTCCTAGATCAAACCCCGAGCTCAATTTGGTTCTCGGTTTACCTGTAGATTTCTCGTAAATCTTTCCATGAGTCCAGAAGAATTTCAGCAGCCGTCTGTATTTTCGCAATTGTGGTTTCATCAGTCACATCTGACTTCTCACAGATGTCTTCTAAACCATTTTCGGTTGGAGGATCGATCTATGTCAGAACAGTAGAACAGTTTCATTTCTAAAATCACAGTCAATCAAGTGTTTATTTTAATTAAATACACTTTAAAGAACCTTTACTACTTCATCCACATTGGTAGGGATTGCGTCTTTTTTTGTAGCTGCTGCCTCTTCTTCTACATTGGAAGATTCCTCCGTGGTTGCCACATCTGCATTCTGTTCATTTTGGTCAGATTCTTGTATTACGTCGGGCGCACCTTATTAATAATTTCATTTTATAAGCACCATACTGCAGTAATTCGAATAATGTATTACAGGTTGCTATTTGCATAAATCATTGATTAATCTTAATTAATGTGTAGCAATATACCTTCTTCTTGTTTTATATCTTCATCGCTAACTTTGTCTATAGTATCCTTCATTATTCCATTCTCACTATCGGCTGGAGAGATTTTTCCACCTGCAAACAGAGACGGTGTAGCTGAGAGAGTTAAAATTCTTTGATTAAATTCTTCTCAAAGATTCACTCACTTTCCTTAAATGACCATCTATGCACAACAGAGAGAACCTTGCTGTCCTCAATTATATTTCGATTGGTGATTGGAAGAATGGATAAAGTATTTAGTATGTCGAGCTTCATGGATGAAGCTTCTTCATCTTCAATTCCTCCAGTATCAACCATCCAACTCCATATTATAGGAAGACCATGAAACTGGAGAAAAGTCCTAAAAAAAGGAAGTTGGTCAACCACAGTGCATTCAAAAATTGTTCAAGATTGAGTGGAATCAAATATAAGAATGATAATAACGGATCTTTCACCTACTACCCAACCCAGTTGTCTGAAACATCCAGTGACGGCAATAAGTAGGCGATGACTATAGCTTCCAGTGCTTAATAATTCTAATGAGTCGTTAGGGGTGCATTCTAATATTTAGCAGGGATTCGAACAACATGGAGGCAGGAGTTACTCATGCAATATGCATTTTTCTCCAGGCCCGGCGGTCATAGCCCATCTGGCATTACCCAAATGTCCTTATGACCAGTTTGCCCCTGCATGAGGATAACAAGAAGGTGAACTGACCTCAGACGAGTTTGGCTAGTGGTTTCCCTAAGCACTTGAAGGCAAACACTCCGTTGAGAATGGGTGTCGCAACGCACCATTAAACGAGATAGGGTAAGAACCTCTTTAGAAGAACGAAGGCCACCGAGAAGCCTAGAAATTTCTTTTTCCATCTGTTGATAAAAGATTTCATTTTATTAGATCAAAGAAGAAAATAGAATTTTTACAAATTGTTCCATAGAAACCTATTATTTAACCGGCCCACCGTATCATCTTCAAACAAAGTAAGTTTTTTCTTGTTTTTCTTCTTGTCTTTTTCCGATTGATCAAAGCTGGCGTCTTCAATTACGTCGTCGCCGTAAACAAGAGAACTGGACAACTTTTTAGACAGTTTGGTTTTTTTATTATCATCCGGAGCCTTGCCGAGGTATCCCCTGCATTTCGTACTTCCACAAAAACACTTCTGAGCGACTTTTCTATAGGAATATCCATAATCAACAGAATAAAATATGTTCGCAGAAGAACTTTTTCATATGATGAGATATATAAGAAACGGATACCCATATCGTTCAAACTGATAGTCGAAAGTAATTTCCTCTTGATTGGAGACTCTACACAAGGTGAAAAATCCGACTCTCAATCGGCCATTCACCGTCCACTTCTGAGTCTCCGCATTGGGGTTGCAGCTGTGATTGATGAAACGCGAGGCATTGCCCTTGTAAGTTGCGTCGATGACCTGGCATGAAGATATTGGAAGATAAAAAAGGTACACCTGTGTGACTAACTTGACTACACTTTTGTTCATAAAAAAAACATTTGATCATAAGAAAAGTTCTGAAAAAAGAAAGAGATATATGGCTTACCTCATCTTGTGATAAGGCCATGAAGTAAAAATGTTGGTGGTTGCTTTCAGAATATTTCATTGACCTGAGGGTGAACTCGTGTTGATCGACCACCTCACCGCAATATTCCATGATAAGCTGACCAGCCTCTATGTCCGTGGCTGCCCTGAGGCCCCAGCCCTTGAATTCGGTCTTGAACACTTCACTGGGTGCATATTGCCGTAGCTGGAACCTGTGTGGCAAGCATTTTTGTCAAAAGCTAACCTAATGTAACATTTGTCTCACTACTAATAGGAGTCCTGACAACAGATATATGCATATACACTCAACTCATGCCTATTGCGTAATAAAATCACCATAAATTCAAACTAATATTGAAGAAACAGCATATGGAACATGGCATAGCAATGGCAAAGTACATAATCACAAGGAATTTTTTTATAAAATCCTTCATAGAAAGCAAAGCAAACCTCTTATTCGTGCAACTGTCACCAAAGTGACATCTTGACGAACATTCAATCATTAGAAGACGATTGAGACAGTTTTCTCCGCAGGGCACCTCCATGTCAGGACTGTCTTCAGAGGCACAGTCGCACACCATCCGACGGATCTCTTTACGTGCGCGAGATTTCTTTCTATGAAACAACAGAGTAAAATCTCATGAAAAAATGAATCTTAAAAAACTCGAGCCCATATAAATTATACACATGGAAAAGACTGGCTCCAGTACATAAGGTACAGTTTACGAGTTTCAAATCCTACTGTATAAGTTCAGTGAACGAAAATTCGAAGGAATATATTTTAACCAAGTAACTAAACCCGTAGCACAATAGAATAATGTCATATGATATTGGATTCAACTTTTTACTGAATCTGTGGCATGTCAATGCATGTGTACCAATTTTGGGACCAAGATAGATGCAATATATGGTATTTAATTTAATTTTACTTCTTGGTGAGGTAGTTATTTTCTTCGAGAACTTCAAACACGGGTGGGGATTCATCCAGTCCTCCGGCAAGCCGGATCTTATCTTGGAAAGATTCCTCACGTTTTCCTTCTGGTGTTTTATGGTTCCTGCTGATGAGAATTCTACATTAGAGATTCGTTTTGCACAATTGTTTATCGGACGCAGAAAAAATGGTTTTGTATTGGTACGACCCATAGAAACCATGATAAATCGCACTGGTGAAATGGAATGGAAACAAAAATAGTATTTTAATAATCATAATCCATGGCCTAAGTCAGTGACCCAAAGTCATAAACCAGTCACAATGTTTTCTATAGTGATCTAGGCGCAAGTTACATGAAATTTTCAACCAGTCAGTCACTGCTCTATGTTTAACAGCAATTGACTTAGTCTAACGGCTGTCAGATGAATACTCAGTTTCATTATACTATAGTTGTTCATTAGACATAAAAGGAAAACACATATTTAAAATAGTAAAACAAGTTAAGATTAGCTATCAAGAGGATACCTCTGATTTTCACAGGGTTGTGGCTTGGAGACATCACTGCTTTGACAGGTTTCTATAAATTGTGGACATTTCTCACTTCCATCCGGTGTGCTCTGGATGCTATGATCATTTGCAACCTACATTTTTAAAAACAATTATTATCAAGGCAAGCAATGATATGCACTGAAAATAACAGTAGAGCCAATACACCACTCTGAAAAAATGTCAAGAGAAATCCAGGTGAAAGAACCCACTGTATGCTTTGCCTCAGACTCACCTCTGTAGTGCTTGCTTCCAAAACAGTTACTTGCAACTTGTTTTTCTGTATGGTTTTTGTTCTCTCGTTTTTCTTTGTTCTTATTCTGGCAGATCGTCTTAAACCTATTGTGAGGAAAAATGTTGACATTTCTACTTTTAAAATTCTACTTTTACTTGCAAAAAAAAAGCAAAGCAAAGTTCAATATACCCAATAACCCGACCATCCCGCTAACCCGACCACTTGACTGCGTCACGTGGATGGTCGGCTTATTTGGGTTCCACTGTATATCTTAGTAAGATTGTGAAACTTGTGATTCCATGAAATTCCTTCAAAATGTCAGTGATTTCATGAATAGTAAAAGTACACGACTGATTTAAATAAGAAAGTTATGTAGACTAAAAGCTGGAGGACAAAAACACCCAATATACAATAGTTTTAGTTGAAAAACAGCAGATATAGCCAGTGCTTTGTTATGAATTTCCAGACAATGTAGGGAAACATGATTGGTTAATTTGGAGCATCACTGCGCACATGAATTGTGAAATATAAAGAGGTTACAGGTAACATACCATCATCTGTATCAGCTGCTGGACTTGAACTTCCTGAATCTTGTCTTTGCAATAACCCTGTAGAATTAAAGACATTATATGAAGGTCAAGGGTTAGATGAAGCTTGAACTTTGCTTTCATATGCCAGTGTGCATTCAAACATATATCAATACTTAAAGTCCATCTAGCTAATGGCTATGCAAAGCCCAATGTACAGATCAGAGTCCAGGCTACAGCAAGTTCTTGGTCGTAATGCCTAACTGGTATGTAAAACTTTCCTAGGATAATACCATACACATATATTATTCTGTCATCTATGTCATACTGTTTTATCGGAACTAATATAATGTAGGGGGATTGCCTATCAAATATTAAAGAAAATAGAAAACTAAATTGGGCAGATGTAAGCTTTTCATTCATGCAGAGCAAGGGCACAGTCACAGTTTTTTTTACTGACGAGGTGTGTTATCTAGCTTTTGTTTACTTTCAGAAGTAATAACAGGTCTGTTCAGCTATAACACTGGAACATGTTTTTCTTATTCTACATATATAAATATTTCCTACCTTTATCTATAAACGATGTAATATCTTTTAGTGGTTTTTCAGAGTCTTGACTCATTAAACTTTCAAACAGATTATTGTCGAGTTTATGATGATCGTCCTCATTCACATTTGTGATTTCATTTTCAGCAAGAGTGAAATTAACACTCGGATCAGTACATTCAGCAGGCTGATCACTTCCATCTGATAATGCACCTACTCCAGACCAGCAAATATGACTGGTCTCTGAAGGAAACGAGTCATTTTCCACTGTATCTTTTGTCGTAGCGTCAGTTTCAACCTCCTCAACCTCTACAGCTGGATGTGGTTGCGCAACATCGCCTGTGCTTTGAACCTGTTGAATGTAACTCTTTTTAGCGGGAAGGGGAGTCTTAGTGGTGGCGTGCAGCATGAGTTTATTGCTACACAACGATAAATGGTTAATCGACAATCCTTGCACGGAGTCGTCAGTTTTAAGGTGACAGCTTTCAGTGGCACTGTCATCACTGAACTCTGTTTGGACACTGTTTTCTGCAGTGGAGTCTGAATGTCCATTTTTCCTATCGAAAGAGATAAGTGGGCCTGCATACGACTCATCTGTATCAGACCTCGGTTTTTCTTCTTCTTCAACTTTGTTCGTTTCAAAATGCACTATGCCATTGATTTTGCTCAGTTCCTTTGTTTCATTATCTAACGTCGCACTGAAATCAGTGTGCAATATAGACTGGTAAACGTTCTTTAATTTGGTAGTAAGTTTAGGTATTTTTGAGTCCATATCTAGGGACTGGGAGTGACTATGGGGTAAAGATTGATTTACAATTGATTCGTTAGTAGATTCGAATGATTTTTCATTACTTCGGTTGGGTGATGAAAATTCACCCATGGACGGACAGTCGCCCTTTTTAATCACTTGTATGTCTGATTTTTGATCCGACTTAAGAGAGGTAACAGAAATTGATGAGGCAGATTTCGGATTTGCGTCGGAAGAAGATCCTATGGTACTGTGAAGAGGTGAGTGTGGAGTTTTGTCATCATATTGTTCATGATTACTTTCATCAGAGCCTTTAGAAGACGTGGATGACATATCTTGACAGTCTACAGTATGCGGCGCGTCTGAGGTGAAAATTTCAGTGTCACTGGAGCTTGTGAATTCGTGCTGTTTCTCAACATTTGTAACCTGTAATTATACGGCAAAATGAAAGCATATTCATAACTAATTTATATAGGAATGATAGGCAGGTACATGGTGACAGATTATGAGAGGAAAAGTTTCATAACTAATTTATTTAGGAATGATAGGCAGGTACATGGTGACAGATTATGAGAGGAAAAGTTTGTAATAACCGTAACAATAATTACCGTATTTCCTGTCTCATAAGATGCACTTTTTTTCCTGCAAAATTACCCTAAAAATTACTGTGCGTCTTACCACTGTAAATCTTCGTATGTAGCGTCTTATGACACAGGAAATACGGTAGTTATTTATGATAATTACTGAGTAATCAATAAAGTGTTGATACTGATTTTATAGATATAATTAATTGATCGATTGCACTAATCACCCCTAATGTCGTACTTGAACCACAGGGCATTCTATTGGAATTCTTTTAAAATTTTCCTATAAGAGTACTCCTCACTCAACGGCTTGGTTAAAATCAGAAAATTATCTTCAGATATTGCGTAAAAGTCGACTGAAGGATGATAAAGTCCATGAGAGTATGACCGGTTACGAATTACCAGTCTTATATGAATTATCTGAATAATGAAATTCATGAGGGTCTAATGGTCGTAAGTGTATGGGATGGTTGTAGTTTGGCAATCGTGATAATGATCGTACATGCAAGCAGTTTTTAAACAAGGTGGTTGCGGATTTGACTTTTCAATTCATATAATTTTTTATCTAATCAATGTTGAAATATTTTTGAATCTAACCTGCTTTCTTTCTACACTGTCGGGGTTGGAGGTATTTGCAGCATTATTACTGAGTGAATTCCCTTCATCGGGGTTAGAGAATGTTCGTTTGAGTCTTGAAAATATTCCATCAATCTTGGTGTTACTGGGTGGAGGTGATCGACTGTCCTCCTCACTACTAGGGTAGTCTTCGAATTTTGGCATGTTAGCAGTCGGATTTTCACCATAGCGCTGTTCTTGGTCGCTGGTTTCTTGGTCACTACTTACGCTTGGGAAGATTGCAGTCATCCCAAACTCGACAGATGAATCAGAATCTGAGAAAGTAGACATCCCTGCATCGCTCTGGACAACTAAGCTTTTTTCTCGTTCCCTGCATTTCAACAAATAAGGTTATCACAAGTTTGGGGAAAGGCATCTTTGGAACTGTTTCTTAACCAGAACCTACAATCAGAGGGTTTGTGTACAATGTGTCTGTAGAACTGTAATCTTTTTTCAAAAAAATAAATTTACTACCTTAAGATGTCTAGATTCGGCGTCTTCTTGACATCCAGGTCCTCAGTGTTCTTGACAATTCCACTAGAATTAAGATATCGAAATCATATATACAGATGTGTTAACGATTCGAAACATCTAGATATTCCAATAAAACTACCATAGCCATCTTTTAGCATGATACTGCTGTAAGATACTAACACATGCATCATAAAAAACATACCTTGAAAAAATCTCTTCCCAGCGCTTGTCTGCTTCTTCAACGCTTTGAGCCCTCATTATTTTATAACCATTAGTACGATCAGAGAAGGAGTGATTTGGAGCATCACAGGTATTTTCTTCAGCCACACCAGGATGCAGCAATCTTTTGGCGGGAAATAGGTCAGGTCCTTGTTTACCTCTCTCCCGTAAACGCCTGATGGCATCGGCGGTAGTTAACTTGGCATCAGGTTCATTTTCTGTTTTATTAATGGTAGTTGACTTTGATAGCAACGATAGTTTGGACCCAGTTGTCGCCAGCCTCTGTTGTTGCAAGACAGCCTGGCTTACGTTAACCTGTGTAACAAGTTGAATGCACGAGTTTGATAGGTTAAAACTGCACGGAACTTTATCTGGGACTTTTCGAAAAGAAGGCTCGTATTTCTGTTCGGTCCGTTCAGGTACTGGTTCCTTACTATCTGATGCTCTGCAAGGACAAAATATATTATTCCAGATATAATGGTGTGTAGATAAGGTACATAGCAAAGCATAATCATTTTCTGTGGAAACTATATGCTTGCATTTATATCTCTATATAAAATAAACTATATGTAAACTGGACTATATTCACAGCAATTGAAACACATAAATGACTCTATCTATTTGCAGGGCTGCATAAAAACCCAGGTTAGTTTGTTTTTTGCTTCCTAACTTATACCTAGGCAATTTCTGCATTCACATGATTTAGTGAGTTATCTTTAGCATAATTAAACTCAAGAAAATGTGACTTACGTCAACTGAAATTCTGAATCCATATTGCAGTTAGAGCACCAACATACCAAGGTATGCTATATAGCGTGATTGTATTGCATATTCTTGAAAAACAATAACTTACAAACTAGCCTAACGTAACGTAACGTGTATATAATTCATCTTACGTCCTGCTTAAGTAGAAGCATTGAAATAATTTTAAATTTATAAATACCTGTCTGTTAAAACGCATTAAAACTTGGATAGAATTAATAGTACACAACTAAGAGTATTAGCACTCTTTGTATTTTTCGTGCATTTTCTTCATATGAAGATTGGTGGATTGCGCTATTCATACTGCTAGTTAACGTAATGTAGAAAGGACTGCCTATAGGATATTATCGTATAATAGTCACTCATCTATTTTAATGGAAACCGTAGAATTCAAATGTAGTTTTACCGACGCTTTCGAAATTAACGAAACGGTATTTTTTACACTGGATGCGTAGTGCAGTGCAGTATTTTCTAAACGCAAAGCAACAAATCGTTTCATTTCATATCACCACTAAGGGGCGATAATAACCTCAGACCTTTCTTTGCCGGTCTGCCCATAGATAAACAGTCTATCAACAGTTGTCCAGGGGCCCACGATTCCTCCCCATGTTGGAATATTGTTCATGGGAGATATATTGGTAGGGTGGAAAATTACTTGTCCCCTCACTGACAGGGTCTATATTTGTGAATGCCTTTACATAATAATCAAATGATGACAAATGATATCACTCTGGTTTTTACGCAGTGCTGAACTGTACTGTAAAAATTACGCCTTGACGCAGCTTGCGTAACCGCAGTGAAGCGACGTACGCTACTTTACTCGAGACTCGAGCTGTTTCCCTCGGCCTCCCGGTTGTTTATCATTATTGAGGACGAAAAGCTACTAATTAGTTGGTGAACGTTGATGATTTTCTTTCATATTAAATAACTATATTAGCTAACAAATATGTAGAAAGTGCTGTTTAAATGAATATCAGAATATATGATGTTCGCATGAATGTAGTATCCAGTCATATGTTTTCTAGTACATATCGATTTTCGAAATACACTTTTAAATAATAAAGGTATTGAATGGCAATATAGCACGAGGTAAGTCTTGATTCTTCATATTCGAACTGAGGTTTGGATTAGCGGAAGTATTCGTATCCGAGCAGGTCTTGCAAGATTACTGCTTGCCATATTACAGTATGGAGTTCAATACGTTATAGCATGGAGAAACACTAAACGATATTCCAAGCAAGATATATATTATGCCCATACGTGTGTCAGATAGTAAACTCAATTTCATAAGGTGTTAGAATACTAAGGACATTTCAGTGCAGAAGGAACTTTTGGTTTTATGTTAGGAAGAAGCCTATGGTAGTGATAAGCTTAGTTGATAAATTTACTCAGTTAGATTGCAGACACACTAAAAATCAAAACACACTTTTACATTTGAATTTGCATTAAAACTGGATATTTATATTTCAATCTTCCCCTATTCAATTTTTAGCATCTGCAAAGTGTAAGTCCAACTGCGAAGGTGAATGGTCTGTTCCCACTGGTGAACTCCCATCAAAAAGTCTAACCACCAGAAGTCATACGGAATATGTCTCTCTCAAAACGCTTTGTATTTTCTCCGCTTGAACGAAATGTTCTACTCGAGCTCGTGCTCCAACACAAAGATGTTCTGAACAATGGCAAAGGAAATGCTGTTTTGAAAAAGCTCACTTGGGAAACAATTCGAGATCTCTTTAATTCTACGCCCGGTGTGAGATGTTGCGACGCTAAGCAGTTAAAAAAATGTTGGGAAAATTTAAGAGCAAGGTACAACTGATGTATTATTAGTATCACTAAAATGGGTATGGCTGATTACGACAGACTATGGCATATTTGTTGGAGCCTCGGTCTCGTAGACTAGAAACTTCCAGCTAAAATGTTAATGGACTAAGGAGCCCAGTCAAAGGCTTAATATTGGATCGACTACTTGAAAAACATGTCTAAGACAAGTTGAATCAACTTAATTTTTTGTGACTTGACTTAAGACTAGTACATTTATTTTCTTGAATGGATATATTTATAGTGGACAATAACATGGGGCTCCTCTGGTTCTTACAATTTTATAATCCTTGCACACATGAGGAATACAGATACTATGCTTGGTCTTCACATTATAAAATAACAAGTAGGCCTATACAAGATTTGACCTCCAGTGACCCACGGGATTATGAAGTATTCAGATATACATGAACATATCAACAAATATACAAATAGGCTTTACATCTTCATCACTACCACACATTGGACCTCTTCTCTTGTTGGTGAGAAAAAACTCTCAGGTGATATCTGTGGTGCAGATAAAATGTAGCTGTTTAGCCTGCAATACAAGAATATTGTAAAAAACTGTTGACACTTGGGGGTGGTTTTTATGTGGGAACCAACAGTCCAGCCTTCGCTTTATGATTGGTATTCTAAGGATTTTTGAAGGAATCTTTGACATAGTTTCCAGTGCGCCACCATATGAAATATATTGCCAGAGCTTTGAAGAGTTTTCGATTGTTTGCAGGGCAAAACAAGAGGTGTTACTGGGTGAAAACGGCAGGATGAACATGTTAGCGGAGCTGAATGAAATGAATCGCTCTTTTCTTACCGAAATTTCAACTCAGTTACTTTCTCAACATAGTCCCACAAATGATAGCGAAAGGAATGATTCAGGTAAACTCGAGTACACAAATAATTATATATATATAATTTATATATATTAACCTTATTAAATAACCAAATTTATTGAATTGTGCAGAGACAATTACAGTAACAGATGGATTTTCACCAGTGACACGCCTAAGTGACGACATAGATCATAAAGAACCCAATTGTAAGTTGGAGCTGCTAGGTCTATACCATTGTGAGACCGCTATAATAATGCAAATTTGTATACCTGTCCAGAAAAGAAGGTTTCATTATGTAAACTGAATAACTGTGGTAACAAAGTTTTCATTAATACGTAATACGAGTTCTTACACACCTAACATTCCTTGCCATTCTAGTGCATTCATTTGATTTTTTCAACAAGGAGAAAGGTGTAGGTACACCAAGTTACCGATAGTCTACGATGCGTCAGAGTAGATCATATTCATGGAATATTTGAATTGTTGTCAAAGTGATATGATAGAGTTTAGTCAATTCGTGTTATATTATTATCGGTATTTTAAATGTATGATAACGATATGATAATATCAGGAATAGAAAACAGTAAATTGAAACCTACTTAATAACAATCCTTTCTCATACAGGTGTACAAATTCGAAAATTGCAGCGCCCAATGAAATTGATGAGGTTTACGACAAATCATGAAGAAGAGTCTATTCCTATGAAAAAACAAAAACTGTCCGACAAAGACTTAGAATACGAAATAAAACGAAAAGAACACGAAGCCAAAATGGCTAAGTTCAAACTTCAGCAAGAGTGCATCAGGGCAGAACACGAAGCTAAAATGTTGCTCTATCAAACTCAAACAGAATATTATAAAGCAAAGGCGATGCAGCTATCTAGTAATTCAGAACAATACGATGACTGACAGCGCGTCTTCCTTCCTGTTAATATTGTTGTCCGTTATTACTTAGTTTTTATTCTTTTGTTATTATAATAACAATCATACTTTGTTTTAAAAACATACTTCAGGAATTATAAGGTAAAACTTAAAAGGGTTCAATGATATATATCAGTTGCAGTATGCATAGTACCAAGAAGCACAAAGACAATGTGAAGAATTATACAACACTTGAAGAATGATGTTAGAAATTATCAACCAGAGATTAGTAGGTAAATAATGGTTGGAAAAAAAAACCATGGATTACGCAAGTTAATTCGAATCTCATCAAAAACATTAATAATATAGTTATTACTGTTTGAAATCGTTAGGTTTTTTTTATATCTGCCTTAGACAAACAAAATCATTGAGGGCACTCGACTCACTGACTTCAATTCAAGTCTCAAACAAAGCCTAAAGTCACAGGAAGTCGTAACAACACGTAACATGAGAGATTCAGTAAATATTTTATCATATAAGTTGACTCATGACCTGAGACAATGCTAAATCATGACTTAACCCTCACCCTACGTTAGAGATATAAATTGGGATCAATCTCTTTGATAACAAAGCAGAAAGAAGAGCCAGTATAGTATGATCAATATACGGATATATCAGGCTTGTTTAAATTTCAGATTACAAAAATAAACACCAAACGTTGCAGACAATGTTCCCTCTAATTTTTAGTAGTTATTGCGCACAAAAATCATGTATGTGTTGTGCAAAATGTGGCAAAAGTATCTGCACAATGAATAGTAGTATATTTATTACTTATAACATAATTTATTGTGGCCGATTTTTCTTGCACGCATTACTTCTCTTTGTGCACTGATTGCAAAAACAGTACGTGCACAAGTTTAGTGGGAACATTGCTTACAGGTGATAATGAGGAGCAATTTGTAACACAGCATTATAGGAAATGTGTTAAGGAGCTTAAAGGGAGTCAGGTGCAATATTTATTGTTCAAACATAGATTGATGATAGATAATTTTAAAGACAAGAATATTGTTTTCTATTGTTCAGAAAAAAATAAATTATAGACTTCCTATTGGTGTCTCTCGCTTGACCATGCCTAAAACAGACAACATCCCTCGAAAATCGGGAAGTTATGCTCAAGAATATATATCAGATGTAGAAAGTTGACCCAGTCACCAAACACCATTCTATAAGCAGAAAAATAGGAGTCGAGGAACTATAAGAGGAAATTAAACATGCTAAAGTTAAGGGGTGAAATTCTTTCCAAGGGAGGAATTGGTAGATTCAAATTGCTGATATACTGATGTAGGGAAGTGAGGACTCATCTTGAGTGGTCAGTATTATAAGTATATTATATTTAATTCATCTTTTGAGTCGAACGATCTTGTGAAGTGGGGACTGTGGGACATTCTAACATTTATTTTAAGGAGAAACGATTCAATTATCAGATTCAAGAAGATAGTTGAGGTAATTCAAATAGCTGGAGATGTACCAGCACTAATAGTTTTGCTGATATAGAGGAGTTGTAGTACACTATACTAGTGCTAAAAGTCTTGGAATTGGTCATTGTAGGAATCACGAACATCGGATAGATATGAGTTTAAACCATATATTTCCCTTGACAAGGAATCACACCAGTGAAATTTTGATGATTCCCATTCTCTGCAAACGGATTAAGATTTTCGGTACATGTTTTAGGACTTAATAAATTCGGTCAAAGTTCAGTGAATTCTGGGCATTTTCATGGCATAAAAAAATGCAAGAAATATAAAAGGGTCATAGGCCTCAAGCACTAAAATAGCTGAAAGCTTAGATAAAAAACTAAAATCTACAGTGATCAAAGGTACAGAATATATTTGCTCATTACGATCGTTACAAAGTTTATGTAACAGTGCTGATGGCACATGTTCATGAGCATATTAAAAGGAAAGAATAATGATCTATCAAAAATATACACAACAAAAAGGAAATACCAATACATGCACTTGCATAGAATGCCTTAAAAAGTATGCAAACTTATATTCCAGAAAATGAAGAGATGTAAGGTTTAGGGGTGTCAGACAAATGGGGTATAAGATCTATAAAAGAACAAAATTGGGTACAGTGGTGCATCGTACTTGGTAACTTAATCCGTTCCCTAGACCCTAAACAATACCCATTTTGATAAACTCAACAGCAAATCAAACATAATTAAAGGTAAAAACAATTAAATACCAGTCAGCTTGAACTGGTTTGATGGTTCCCGTCCCTTTTGAAATACATTGGGACGGAATTGGCGAACAAAGCTGAAGGCCTTCACGCAGCGAGCGTATGTTGTATCCCAGTATCTTTCTAACTACGGATTGAATATCTCAAATTTAGCGTTCTAAATGTGAAATGTTTGAAGTACGAAGGCACCGCTGTAATGCAAACAGAATATGAAGAAATGAAAGGTATTGGGATAATTCATAGAAATAGTGAAGAAGATCTAGAAAGAAACAGAACGAAAGTACATTATCGAAAATTATGTAATTTTGCCCCTCGCATCAACGTTAACTTAACAGTATGTCATGGTCATGAAGGTATTTTTTTTTCTTAAATGTACTCAATGCTCGATATAAAAATCTAGAAAGATTCACACTTTACCAGCAACACCATCATTCCTAACCGGATCTGCACAAGTCTTCATTCTTCTTCCCTTAACAAATGCGTACAAGAATGATCCAAGCAGAACTAGAAAATTGCTGAACCACCACAATGCAGTTTTAGGTAGGTGAAAAAAAACGACAGCAATAATTGTCTGGACAGAAGCCTTGGCTGTTCCACTGATGTTGTGAGTTAGAGGTGATGTGACCTGTCCATAAAGAACGCATAAGCTAGAACACCATGTGCATATCGAAAGCATAAAGCAGCTACAGTGGAATCCAACAAATAAGTTATGTTATAACTCGGAATGTCAATTTCTCCGATTTCAGTTATACTGCTATCAAATAAAACTTGAACTTTACTGTATCAATATAGAATCAACAGTATCACACCTGTATTTGCATGGACACAGTGTATCCCACTGCTACTCCACAAATCCCAACGAATATCAGTGTGCACCAGAAGGCTGGACTGTACACATACTTAAAATGGCTGAGGGTCTTAAGATCAGATGACAGAAATAATACAGGAATAAGTAAAACAAGCGCGTTCAGGTTGTTGTAGAATGCTGAAAGATCGAATCCAACTTGTCATTAGGCAGTAGTAAAATCCTAATAAACAAAGTTGAAGCATTATTACTTACTCAGCCGCATCACATTGCCACCGACAGTCGGCAGTACCTTAGACGTATAGATCGCACTCAGAGAAACAAAAAAACTTGCGCAGATCCCGAAACCGACTCCAGAATATGAGATGCTGCCCAGATCTTTCTCCACATCCACCCCTAATAGAAACCCTTCAAAAACGTCAAAGGGTTTAAAACCATTGATTCTATGTTCACGTTTTTATATTTATACAGCTTAACTTAGTTATCTTGCGATCTTTGAGGTCCATAGAATGTAATCGCGATAAATCATAAATTCTAACATTTAACTAATAAAAAAGGGTCCAATGATCAACGTGTCATATCATAACATTATCTGAAGTAATGCATATGCAGAATATTCACCTATTATAATGATGGCACAACAAAGAAGTGACTCATATGAAGTCTTTTTTTTCAAAATCATATAAGACAGTAATATGTTAAAGCAAGTTGTCATCGAGCGACCGACATTGTAGAAGGCTACTCCAAGATTCCTCAGCGACAGGTTATTGAAGATGAGCATCATAACATAGCAAAACGATAAGGGTAGAACATCCCTCGATACTAGAGCATCGATTCTGCAAGAAAACAACAGTCACATAAAACTACTTGCACCAATGTTATGTCGGTATGTTGCTAAATTTGATATATCCCACTCACTTAGTTGAAGGAAATTTAAATATCCTTGGAAAAAAGTAAGTCAATCCACTTAGTAGATAGCAAATACATACTGCTACAAAGCATTGGGCAAACGTAATAAAAAACGGAGCATCTAGTTGTAGAGATTCTGAGTTCAACAAGTATTTGTTCAGGAATACCATTGAGATAGAAGTGAACCTGCCACAGAGAAAAATAAGGTTTAGATCAATGTTTAGTTCAATTATTATTTGCAATTACACATTTTCAAGACTCACCAATAAGCAGTCACAACTAATGCTATTCTAAAATACATAGGATCTATCATACCTATTGGCTTTTCTGTGAGCTAACTGAAAGAATAAAATAATGTAAGTGAGGTATGTACATGCCGATTCTTCATCATAGAATTATTATCTAACTGGTGTTCAAGTATGGACCAATAGGCTCCACCTAAAAGTGAAACTGATCTGTAGAAATAATCCTACTCTGAATTAAGCTCCTAGACACATCGGTACCAGTCAATTAATGTAGTCCTGTACGTTATTAGACTAGAAACGCCATTGCTGGTTAGAGGGAGCTGAGTGAAATACCCTTGACTTCTCAATTTCAACATTGTAGCTGCATGCAAATAAATATTAGCTTTGTACCCATGAAAAATACATGTGCAACCATGCACAATGGTCAGTACATGATTGTTGAAGTGGCTTGCATTACCAGGAAGGAAGGGACCACACTACTAAACTAGTGCCTGGCTTGGTTACTCACTGACCAAGTCTTCTATCATTACCCGGAGTGTACACTTACAAAATGAGATTACTTCTCTCGAGATTCGGGGAGAATGTGGTTGCATGGCATTTAATGAAGACTGTTTGTCATCGTAATGCAATTTTTTTATATTTACAATTGCACTACCGGTGTTGCACATACTTCTAGGATCGAGCAGTAAAGTAATTTATTCGGGGCACACTAGCTCACCCACAGTAAAACAACAATTGAAGAACGTAATGGTGACGTTCTACACGAGTGGATCAAACCAACTACTCTTTTCCTTTTTAACTACGTAGTAGGAATATCCTGCCACTGGGGCGCAAAGATAACATAAGATAGGGCCCAAGCATCGGAGATAAGGGGCTTTTTAAACAACACTACGGTTAGTATCTGCTACCATCTAGCGGACACTACAATCTCACTACGAACACTTTTCTCGGCTATCCTTGAATAACTGTTCTGAAAGCGAATGGGTCGGTAAACGAACTCGTCCCTTAACGACCAGGTTCCGTTTCAACGACCTTGCTATGTAGTTGGTCGGTAAACGAACTCGTCCCTTAACGACCAGGTTCCGTTTCAACGACCATGCTATGTAGTTTTGTAATTTTGGGACTGCTCGCGTTGAGCACTGACTGATGACGAATGGGACGCAGAGATTTGCTTGACGCCGTTCCCGCTTCTTTCAGTAAGGAAATCGATCAAATGGTATACAAACTGTATTCTCACTGAAAATATGACTTAATTTCCAAAAAAATATATAAAATCATTAACAACACTGTCTCTAAACCCTACACTGTAGCAAAACTTGGAGCAAGCAGAAACATTAGCAATTGTGGTTTTACTGTATTTGGGAGAACTAAAAAATTTCAATCGTATTTTCAATGAAGAAGAACACCATGAGATAGAAGGGGAGCAAGGAAAGGCTGAAATTTATTTAGTGATTTCTTACTAGTTCGTTTATAGAGTGAGATAGCAACTGAAATTTGTACAAACTACAGCTAACACTAATATGCAATGCAGGTAATTGCTTATTTACACACAAACGGGTAAAATATATGAATTATGTCAACAAGCATATTGGATCTCCATCTTGAAACAATTAAATGTAGAATTTGATTAAATATATTTCCATAAAATATGGCAGCGGGATTAAATTGCAATTCGTACTGTATATGAAATTTTTATGGGAATGTGGAACTGGAGCGTGTGTCCACACACAGTTTTAATGTAAAAAAATGTCCAATGCGTCTGTTTACAAGGACACCTATATGAATATTATAAGCATGAAGCACTGCAAAAATTATAAACTAATATGACACTAAATCTACCCACAGACACCTTAAACAAAGGAAGATATCACGGTTGGACGCAAGGAAAATAAAGCAGCCTAACCAAGCCATGTACAACTCAGTAAACTATAGCAGCTTTTAGACATTCCTATGCAACATGTGTGTCTTTTGCCTGAGTGTGCAATTTGGACTGCAAAGATAGGGAATGAGCGAATATCGGAATGAGTTCAAATCGAGAGTGTATAAAATAACAGATGAACGGAGAATTTCATTTGACGAATTAAAAAATCTTTTAGCAAAAAGATCAAATAATGATGAAAAATATATATATTACATTTGGGGAAGTTTGTAAGGCATTCCTTTGAAATCATACAATAATGTAATCGGTTTGTTCTCCAACACATTTAAAACTACGAACAGGAGTGCAATTACGACAGAATGCTGAAGGTAACACTTAATCGGGGGAGCTAAGAGTTGCTAAAATGCTTACTCACGTATAAAATCGGTTACAAAAGTATGCTCAATGGTAAAAGCATATAGGAAAAGTTACTGTGTACACAGGTAAACATGATAAAAATTCTATAACTGAAAACGGGAAATAGAAAGAAAGAAATTGTACAGTCACAATATTAGAAAAATACATTTTCGCAACACACCCGTGGCGTAACCGAACGTCGTTTGGTAAATATATTGATAAGAAGTTGAAGAAATGCCTTGGGTTCGCAAATCAGTACACATACCATTACAGATACATTCACACAGGTAGAACCGACAACCAGACGTTAAAAAATCACAGGAAACTCAAGAGGACAATAAGAATAAGAAACGTAGTTCAATTCATTTCGGTTGAAAAAACAGTTAAAGATCGGTAAATTGGCAAAACTCTCAGTTGGCAAACACAGAGCAATCATCCTGGGCAACATTTACATTACAGTATTGAATATCATCAGCGAGATGCATATGTAAAATAATTTCACCATCTGATAAAAACCGGGTGCTTCAACAGATCGTCGGCAGGTGGCCTCTCAGCAGGATTTGTTTCCAGGCACCGTCGGCAGAGGTCACGCATGGCGGGTGACAGGTTCTCGGGAATGATGGGCATGCTGGATGAACTGGCAATCTATTGGAAGAAATTGCAATATGCTTTAAGTCCTTTATCTCCTCTAAGGATAGACTTAGTCATTATTTTGTTTTCCAGAAGTATTGGAGTAGAGGCATAGGAGTGAAATTCTCACCACTTCTACAACAAAATACATGATCATAGTATCCTACATACCTTGAATATAAGAGACAAATGATTGGAATGCTGATCTGCTCCCCAAGGAGGCTTCCCAGTGGCCATTTCCGTTATCACGCAGCCACAGCCCCAAATATCACAGCTCCTCCCATAATGTTCACCTCGAAGAACCTAAAAGCATTCGTATTAAATTCATGGTATCTGGAATTTATCAGGATACAGATTACCCTATGCTGAATTATACACACCTCCGGTGCCATGAAAGCAATGGTTCCAAGCAGCTGACCTTTGAACTCACCAGCACCGGTACCTTTCGTGGCAAGACGTGCAGCAGCTCCAAAATCTCCTATCCTCAACCTTTGGCCAGTTGAGTCCACTAATAGATTTGCTCCTAAAAGGGGCCATTAGTAGTTGTTAAGGTTTATTGTACTCAGAAATAATTCAATATATCTTTACCTTTGATGTCCCTATGAATGATATGCCTTTCATGAAGATACGATAAACCTCTCAAAATCTGCAAAGTGTAGTTAGACATGACCGACTCGGTGAAAGCCCCATACCTGCTCAAAAGTGTAGATACAGAACCTCCTGTGAATATGATGATATACCGGTTTAAGAATAATATAAAACTGAGCATGCAACGGTTAGTGGACATGATGCTTTTTACCTGCACACCATTCAAAAAATATGTTGTACATTCCAATCTCTATAGTTGTGCCGTGTAATCGGACAATGTTGGGATGGGAAAGATGCCTCATCATTTCTATTTCCTTTTCTATCACGTCCAGTACCTGGTGTTGGTCACGTTCAGAACATCTCTGGTAGTTGACCTTAGGAAAATGCAGCAAGTACAGGTTTCCAATACAAACTTTTACTATAATAGGTTTCTAATATGAAATACAGTTATGACTTGCGAACACACTTAGTTCGAGATGACTGGTCTTATGTACGAAATTTTAAAAGAACATTCACATGAAAGCAAGCGAGATGTGCGGATATTTGTGTTCATAAGTGCGCATTTATGAGCAATCGAAATAATGGATACTAATTGGTCTCATAAATGCATTCAAGAAGATTAGTAATTATTTCCTGATTTATGCTTGGGACTGAGAAATACAACATCAAGCGTTAGTCTACTCTATCTAGAATACGGGCTCACTTGTTTGACTGCCATCAGAGTTCCAGTAAATACATCTCGTGCTTGAAAACAGGACGACAACGCTCCGAGACCAATCTGATGCCCCTTTATCCAATGTTGATTGAGTTTATAGTTGTGGGCAATATCGGTGTTCTATGTAGAAAGAGAACAAAATATAGTGTAATGGAAATCTATACTTCTAGATAATATACATGTAGTTTTCTTCTAAATACGAAACCGTCAATTAAGGTTAAATAATCCGTTTTCTGTTATCACATGGTTATTATTATTAATATAGCTGTATACACATCTACACAATATTCTGAAGCACAGTGAAGTTTTTTTCACGGATTTTAAAAAACATTTAAACCCAATACACACAGGTGCAGGTAGTAAAATTTCATTGGAAAGTTAGGGAAGCCTTACAGTAACTGAAACAAAAGTTGTACAAACGCAGCTATCCTATCATTTAAATTTGTGCAAGATTGCCAGAAAAGTATTCACTTCTGGTATTCATTAACTACACAGTACTACAGTACATTGTTTCAAATTCCTGACCTCATCTTGTTTACGAACAATTGATGCATCCTCTTCAGAATATGACAAATGAGGAATGGTAGGCAAAGCGTCCTGGACGTAACTGATTGCCAGGGCCCTGGCAAACAGTTTGTTCTCTTCTTCAGCAATTTGAGCTTGGCAGGTGCAGTCATGAGTTATATCTGCTGCGTAGTCACTGCCAACAATCGAACTGAAATCAGCAGTGTTGCTCAGGTCTTCCAGTGGAGCAGTATCATCACCTTTTATAAGAAACCATTATTAAAGCAGATTGACTCAGGAGAAAATTTCATATTACAAATAATATTCAATAAAGTTATTAAATTTAGTATGACATACCGATTTCGGTTTTAAATGTGACGGGAGTCTTCTCAGCTTGCGAAGTGTCAGATTCCAAATCTTCAACAGTAGCAAGGTCTTTTCCTCCCTCATATTGCTGAGAAATTAGAGTTGGAAAAGATAGTGTTAAAATACCGTCAAACCATAGTGGTGATATTTGAAGTTAGACTTCATAAAAACAAAGAGATAGTTAGGACCAGACTATAACCTCTGAACTTGATTTGCTAGAATGAGCCTGGTCGTTCCCACTCTGGCTTTCTTTAGGAGGGAGAGGGGGCAAAATTCTCTGTTTGCTCGTCCCAGGGCTAAGAAACAAAAAGCAATTAATCACAAAAATTTTGCTCAAATTTGCACAAGTTCCAAGTACACTGACATTCTCTAGATCTAGTAGTATTACCTGTTTTCATCCTTTCTGACTGTTCGAATGTAGAAAAAAGCTTCTTTTCCATTCTTTGATGGTACTGATTCAGTAACGTGCCTCACAGGTCCACTCTTACCAGCAGAAGTTGGAGACAAAAGGCGATTACGGTGATTGTCTCGAGTGGGGGATTTGGCGGCTCCGTTTCTCTTCAGTTGTTTAGGTCGCGTAGGTCTACTGCTGCCGGCAGCGTTAACCACAGCTGCGAAATTACCATGGAGATCGATAATAGAATCTCTGGCATTTTCGAACTTCTTCTCAGATCCAAAATAATCTGAATCCGATTCTGATTCCGCTTGTAATCGAAGATCTTCCGCTGCAATTCCTGATTTACCATGAAGAATGTCGTTTTCTGAATTGTGTCTGGGTAAGTGGAGATCTTCTTGCGGACCGACAAACACGGACCCATATTCTTCGGAGCTTTTACAGGGACTGCTTGCAGTGGCAGAATCCTTATCTTCCGATAGATAGTCGGTTGAGCTCGTAGAATTTCTGCCGCTATCCGTAGTGGACTTTTGGCGCTGAGGAACTGGAGCTGTGGGAGCTCTTTTTTCATTGTTTGTGTTTTTCAATATCCCTCTCATTGGTAGCTTACTCCTGTTAGGGGATTGCTCGTTAGAGCGGCTATAAACATTCAGCGGTGGGTTGACCTTTTTGGTGTCTTCATGTCCTAAAACATTATCGTGATCCGTGACCCCGGCAGCATGTTCTTCCACAGTCTGAGGAGGGTTAGCTAGGTTTTCCAGTCGTTTTCTCTCTTTGTATCTCTCCATTGTTCCCCTTCTAGCAACGGACCTGCTTATCGGATGGCTATCATACTTTGGTAAAAGCATGGGCCGTTTGGGAGTAAGCTTGACGTCTGTGATTTCCGCATTAATTTTGGCAACCTGCGACAGCATAGCGCTACTGTGTTTGATGGGAGACTCTGGTAACTCTGGAGCATGATCTGCATTAGCGGCTGCAGGCACTTTAGGTTGTTGGTGAATATGCCCAGGACTGGGTGTTTCCTTCTTCAGATGAGGTGCGTGTGGTCGCCCTTGTTTTCTGTTAATACTTTCAGCCAGCTCTCTGACGCTCATCCGCCTTTCTGAGCCTCTGAACAGTCCGTCCTGAGACGCTGAAGAATCCGATTCTCTGCTGCTACTCCTGTCCCGTCCCGAAGGTGAGGACAGACTGTGTTCCGATTCTGGAGTGACCGTCTTTTTCATAGGGGTCATGCCGCGAGCCTGTCGGAAAGCTGACGATTCCGACCTCAATCTCAACAGCGTAGGTCGTTGCCTCCTGGCTTCTATCGTCTGTTTTTCAGGAGATGCTGGAGTTACCGGAGCAGACTTTGAAGCTTCGCTGACTGGTGGATCATGGAGAATGGGGTTGACAGGAACTTTATTGGAAAAGTTAACTGCACTATCAGTTTCTGGAGTCATGTGGATTTGGCCACTTTGTATCCTCTCTCTGCCATCCAGGACTGGCTGATGTAAGGAACTGGTGTTCGGAACTTCATCCTGGGGACTCAGACTTCGGATAGGACGGAAAAGGCTGACCTGTTACACGAATATCATGAGGTAAAGAAACATATCAATTGATTAATCTATCGTCGTACATCGTAGCAAGAAACTTGCCTGAATGGCATCGGCTAGAATTGCAGTGTCATCAGAAGATGGAGGAGGAGTGGCTGGATGTAAACAGGGCATGTGTAAAT
This sequence comes from Halocynthia roretzi, assembly GCA_013436055.1. Classification (NCBI taxonomy): domain Eukaryota; kingdom Metazoa; phylum Chordata; class Ascidiacea; order Stolidobranchia; family Pyuridae; genus Halocynthia; species Halocynthia roretzi. Next base: position 235,920 of record QRAM01000073.1, on the reverse strand, counting down.
CAGTGATATCAACATGGTCAAGCTCTGGAAGTAAAAACCATATATTGAAAATATACAAACAGAACTAGTCTATTTTATTATATTCTATATCGGAAATTTTGATGGACAAGAATGTGTCTGGTTTGCAATCCTTGAACTTTAATTTCGATTTCATTTTGACATATTTAACATTGGCCACAAGTACACAGAAACAGTTGTTTGGATTACAATTACTATATTAAATGATGGTGTCTATATTGCATACCATAACATGATGGCTGGCAGTGTTTGAAAGTATTTCAAAAAAAATTTCGAAAAAAAGTTTTCACTCACCATCTTCCAAATCCCCAAAACAAGGTTCCTGATTTGATGGTGAAAAGCACTCGACAGGTCCGGCGTACTGTAGCTTTGGGTACATGGCATGCTGACTCTTCACCGTGTATGTAGGAAAATTGGTCGAAGTAGTAGCAACTGCTAACCTCACGTCGGACATCGCATGGTTGGTCTCAGATACCCCAACCACGCTTGGGACAGGCACCAACGGCAGATTGGTCAAATCTTCATCCGTTTGGTCTTCGTCCCTGAATTACAACAGTAATATGAAGTAATGTAACTCGTATTGTATAAATATTTAGTGTAGGATTACACAAGGTAAACTGACCACTGTTGGTTAGGCAAGAACTGGGCGACCCGCTTGCGAAGTCTTGGTTGGTCTAAATTCTGAAGCATTTGCATGCACTCAGTAATGAAATGATGATCGTCACTGCCATGGTTAACAGCCTGTAATATTAGTTATATATATTAATCATGTTTAACAAGTAGTATACTACTTATTAAACAGCAGGCAATTATACTTGGACAAACACTTTATGTGCCATCTTGACGACATTTTGATGCTTTGACACCCGCAAGCAATTGGAGGTGAACCTGGCAATGCGCAACAGCCATGTTTCTCTTTGCGTTTCAGAACTGAAATCAGATGGAAGTATATGTATATTATGAATATTTTAACAGATATATAATATATTCATACACAGAGTGTATTGCCGGCTTATATTAACCTTACTTACACTAAAATCCCAGATATAGAAGAGATTTTGTGCTGGAATGGATTTGATACCATGAACTCACATTATGGGTATTGTACCTCAAATACAGCTAACAATTTTCATGAAATTTGCTCTCCCTGCTTCCAGATTCATGGGATAGTATGAATTTTATGGAAGGTAGGCATGTATCTATGAATCAGGGAACTCAAAATCATTGAACAACTCAAACTGAAAGTATCAGTCACAAAACCATGAATGTTCATTCTTTCATTCACTTCAAATGAAATTTAAAGATATTTTACCGGGACAAGAATTTCGTTTTGAAATCCTTGAATAAATCATTCAAAACGTTGAGCCTTCCGAGCATCCACTGCCACGATGATGAGTCAGGAGAGTGACCACCATCGAGGAAGCTCAGAATGTAATCAATGTCACCGATTGCGAGCGATTCTAGAAATGAATAAAACAAGTTATAGGAAAAGTCCATTCCTATAATTATTGACGGAACACAATAGCTAAAAAGTTAACACACCAGTCGTGAGTTCTTTCCCGACAGCAAGCTCACCAGTTTGGCCCCTGCACAGCTCCATAATTGTGCTCACTGACAGTTGTAAAGCACGCCTGAATATATAATGATAATAACAGGAGATTACATGATGCCCGATCCGCAGTGGTGAAATTGTTGGCATGCCACGATCAGATTTTTACTGGAGTATAGAGGCAGAAAAATTACCAACCTGCTGCTATCTGCACACTTTAACAAGATTGTCTCGATCACTGGCGACAGTAGGTTTTGAAACGCTTTCACGTCTCCAGCAGTTTGGCACTGGGTGTAGGCTAGCATTGCACGTAAGGTTCTCTGCAACATGCAGATATTCATATTTTATTGTTGTAATATATCTGCAATATGTTGCACTCACAAACCCACATGCTCAAATCCTAAATATTGCTAGTGTTGACTTTTTAGTACAATCACTTAATTTGTCGAGACCCACATATCTGTCAAATACATATTAAGTTTTTGAGTAACTTGAAATCTTATGTTTTCAATATCACTAAGCTATTAAACTTGTGATCGTGAACTTGAAAATCATAAGTCGAATGATTATAAGTAGAGGGATACCAGCCCCTGAAAAACTGCATTACAAGTACCCATATTAAATGTCAAATATTTCTGATGAACAAAATATAATTTGGCCCATTGTTGTTTTATTGCAATTGTGGGCAAAAATGAATGCATGCCGTCTTGGGCTCATGTACCCTGTCGAATAACACTGACATAAAGCATCCGTATCTTACCAAAGCTGTAATGTAAACCCTGTAATCATGATCCGAACAGACGGTCGTAAGAATAGAACAGCAAGCTGAAAGTGAAGCATTTGATGACAATCTAGATATCTCTGGATCGGCAGTAGCACCTCTGGGAGATGACCTAAATAAAATATCAAAATCAAATACAATTTATTCGTTATTAACAGATGGTGAAATTCTTGCCCATGAAATGTGTTATGAACAAACTATACAAGAACAGAGGAAAACATGTTGTAAAAGTACCTGTCGGAATCATCCGAGTTATCGTCTGGAATGTCTGGTTGAGAATTGAGCAATAAGGCACCGGTGATATCATGAGACAGCCTGCGCAGTCCGTTTTCTCGAACGTTGGTATGGGCAGAAAATATGCAGGACACAAGCTCCCAACCAAATGACTGAACAAATTACAGGATTACATAGCCATAAACGATTGGATTAATATTAGTACCATAGTATTTTAACCACATGGCTTCAACTAAAAGAGGAATAGAGATATACCCTAGCCCAGCTATCTGCAATATCTTCATATTCTCTTGGCACTTCGACTATGAAAGGCCTTCTGCTAGTCTCCGCTGGCTTCCAGACCACTCTACAGAGAGGACATTTCAAAGCGTCCCTATTCCTGCGGCATTCTTCTGCCCCTATAATCCAAGCATATATGGAATAATTTTTATTGCAGTTGTCCTACTATTAGATTATTCAAATAAAGTGTGCTTACATATGTCTACACAATGAGTGTGAAGCTTATTTCTACATCCCACTTCGCAAACGGTGATTGGCTCATCGTCTACCATTTGCAGAAGACATATTGGACAGTTTTCTTCCTCTCCCTTGGATGAGCTACAACAAAATTGAAATAATTCTCACTGAGAAAAATGCAGCTAGGTTTTTGGCTGTCGTGAATTAATTGTCATAAACCAATAACAGCAAAAAAACTTCCTTTGTTATTGAAGCAGATGCATGAAAATGTTAGTTCTGCTAGCCATGTTAAAACATAAGGTACAAATACATAATCATACAATAAAATGATGGACAAACGGAGGTTTAAAAACGTAAATTTTGTTTCTATGCAATCTCTATTTCAAAGTTGTTGAGTATTGATCTTTAATTATTCCGTGAATGTGACACTCTCACCTACACAGCTCTGTGATGACACAGCATTTATAGAACATACATTTACCAGTCGGATAGATTAAACACAGAATCCGATCTATTCTAGTCCGATGTTAGAATTAATAAGTAGGCAGACACTAAAACTAGTCATTATCACAAATGTGAACTTCATGCATACCACCAACCTAACAATTACCAATGCAAAATCCTTTTGTTTCACGCATTTCCTGGTAATTTTAAATGCGTATAAAGGCGGGTGGTACCTGAGCCATATTTAGCTATTGCCACTGTTTCCGTGAAAGGAAAAATGGAGTGTTCATATGAGATCATGGGAATACAAGACAAGAAAATGAGGTTAATTTCATGATGGCCCTTCCGAGACTAATGTGAAATGACTCAGGATATGATATTTTCATTTTTTCATCCTAATTGACGGTAGAGTGAAGTAGCGCATGGATTGGGTAATGGGTAATTATCGGTTTTACGTCAAGGCCGACTAAAACTAACTACTTTTGATGAATTCGCCGAAAGAAGTCTCATGTGACTGACACAGATATTAGCAGTGCTAGCCTAGGGCAATAATGATTTGAACTCAGAGCCACATTAAATAACTCTTAACCAGTAATTATAACTACACTTAAAGGTTAGTAGATAAACAACAAGCTGAGTGGGAGACAAAAACATGGTTTGAATAGAACAAATCCTAAAAATGCACCTCTGATCGTCGCTGTTGCTTGAGGTGTCTTGTTGTTGGTTGCCGTGGGAGATCTGGGAAACCATTCGCTTCACTCGAGATTTCCGCTTCGGAGAAATGCGCGAATTGCAACGTTCGTGGTAGTCACGGAACAAGCTTTCCACCTGTTTAATAGTTGGGAGGTTTAGTGAATGAGCAACCTTTTGTTATTCCAATTGGTATGTACATATCGGATAGCATTGTTTTGAGTAGAATAGTAACAGTTACTAGACATTTTTGCACTTTTCTTAATCAATTTTGGCATGACTACTAACAAACAATATAAATTGTTCAACCCTCGGTACATAATTGCAATACCTCCCACCCTTTGGGCAGTGGTTTGGAAAATCAAGCTGCAATTTTGCATTAGCAAACAATACATACGAGCAAAACACAATTTGCCCAAACAGGTTTTATCTATTATGATATCAGTCGTCTCAACAACAAAGGCACTGAACTGCAGGTGTGTTATTGGTGACGTCCTATTCAGAAATAGAAACTGAATTCATCAAACTCCGATATTTATAGAATACATAATATATACAAATAAGAAGAGACATAGACAACATCAGCGCTCTATCACTAATTTTAAGTGGGCGGTGCAAAATATTTTTAATTTTTTTTGTTTTTTCTACACGTTCAAAATCCTCCGTAAACAATTTAGTTATACAGATTATACAGGTGGTGATCAGTAATACAAGTTTGGTAACTTTCAAACATGTGAAGTCTTAGAATCTATCTGGCTTTACAAGCAACCGTTCTATGCGAAATTTAAATTAGAATGAATTGTGACACAAGCCAAATATATCATGGTGCATTGTGGCTTGTGTTATATTACAGTTACCTCAAAGTTCTTTAATTTTTTTCGCCACAGCAGTGGACTGGAAGGATTGAGCTGGAACACACGAAGCATCACAAACAAGACGTGGACACAAAAACTCCGGCCGCAGCTGCAAGTCTAAAAATAATTTTATCTGAATGCTTATTGTTATTTCGGTGGAGTTTTTCTTCTCAGCAGTATAAAGGATTGAACATGACAATTAAAGACAGCCGTTTTTTTTTCAAATGCTGGGGACCCATCTAATGGGAAAACAATGCTCTCTAATTCATCTCTGTCATGTTTAATTTTTAATTAATATCACACAGTATGCTAAGCTTATGAGTATATATAGATAGTTATATAATCATGAAATGAATTATTGTGATATTATTTTATCTCTCCATCGCCACATCAATTAAGTTATATTTTTGTGACAATGATAAAGGTTTCACATCAAACACATTGGTAATAAACTGGTATTGATACGTGAATGGCACGGGGTGCTTGTGAGGCAATGAATTGATAACAATATACTACATATCTATTATAAGATGCTGATAAATAGAAATTGCAAAAATAGATCTGCAAATGTAATTAATGAGATTAACGTTTCACTTGATTTAAAAAAAAGACAGAAATATATTTACACAGACTACGAATAGATATCATAGTAATAATAGTATTGATGACAATTAAATGATGAACATCTATGGTATATACATATTTTACGAGTAATGAAAGATATCTGTTCTATAAATTAGCTTTAAAGACTTACCTGTGGGCCAACAATGACTCTGAATTTATGCTCCGGGGAGTCTCCTCCTATCCGGAATGAATTCGGACCGTTTTGTTGCAGTAAATACAACCTCGCTTTCATCACACGAGCCACCTGCAAGATGATTTGATGCATTTGAACGAAATGAAAATCTGATCACAAGAGCTCAACATGCTGTACCACAATTTAACATTAGACTAGTACTGAAAACTAATGGGAAAAGCGAATCATCTGACCTCATATCATAACAAAACAATAAACTTACATAAAAGCTGTGCACCTGTTACCAGAGTTGCACAAAATTTGCATTGTAAGATTGCGTCTCATGACATCAATAAAACACCTACACCAAAATTCACAAACTGTCACAAGCAGATGAAAACCTACCTTTTTCAGTGTATCTTCTGGACTATAAGGTGATATCCCATCTGTATTTGGTGAAGGGGGTCTGTTCAGGGGGGAAGCATTCCGTCCTTTCGGAGAGGGGTTACGGCCTCTGACCTGACCACGGCTAGCTGGGCTCGGCATTCTTTTTGACTTGGGACTGGAACGGCCGTTTGACTAAAAAAAGAATTTCTAGTAAGAAAGAAGAAGACGTAGTGCTAGATTTCTAATGATATATTGGGTGATTTGGAATATTTTAAATTCATGAACTGTATAGCGGAATGTGCTTATAGTAACCTCTAACTACCTATAGAACCAGCATAGAGCATGTGGATATAGTAGAATTCTTCTTTTGAACCATGACTTACATTTACATAGCTATATGTTATGATTTAACTTGATGCTTAAATATATTCATTGTGGTTTTAATTTTCATATGTACATATGTGATAAGGATAAATAATGTGAAACAGAAAACCAAAAATTCCAAGGACTCCTGCCAAGTAATTGACAGCAACTACTAATTGATAAAACAATTATGCAAATACCGTGGCTTGAACGACTCCAGATTTGGGGGAACTTGAACGGACTGTTCGTGTCTAAAGTGAATGAATTGACAATTTTAGTTTCAAACAAGCACTAAACCTATTAAAACGATCATAGCTAGCATTAATTTGAACAGCACTTCCTACTATTCCTGTAACTCTCCGTAATTTCCCCAATCAGCGAACAGGAAATAATCACAAGCTTAACAACACACAATGTGATGAAATATTGCAATTTTTATCCAATCCTATGTTTCAATTTTCATATCACAGAAACAATTAAAGGATTCAAAATCGCTGTAGTAGGCAGGAATGCAGACAAACTGACATCAATTTTAATTTATTGATAACAAGAGACATGGCAACTGCAGGTTTAAGAAAGGAAAACAACTATTCCCAAAGGTGTAAGCAGGACTTGTAAAGCATATGGCATACAAAAAAGCAGACCAAAATCCAATTACTTGTGAAACAAGAGAGCAGATTTTATGACCAAGAATACTACATTTTATTGGCTATTTTGTAAGGTAACATGATTGATTGTATCAATTTTAACAGCAACTGATGAAATTCTCCATAGAACTGAGCGGAGATTTGCATAGTACACGAAAAAGCATGCAGTGATAACAGCGCTCCGCTGCTTTTAAAACCTTAGAACATCAATCGAATTACAACGTGAACACTAAGAGTAAAATTAGAAACTGTAGTAGACAAAATGTGGGCGTACCTGGGGAATGGCGTTTGTCTTCGGTACATTTTTCGATTTATCGTCCGCGGATACACCGGCAGTGTTTTTAACAATCTGGATATGAAACAGGAATATTAACATATTCAATTAACTCGGATAAATACAAGATAATACGATACAAGGTCCTTGGTTTTAGTACAGAATAATGTATAGACCAGAAGGAAACAGATTTTTCACAAGTTGACATTGAAGAGTTGATAAAAGATTAGTATTCAGTACTATGTGAACAAACCATATTTATTTCAAGTATAAAATATTTGGAATATAATTATTAAGATCATGGAAGGATTCCATTTGCTATCATTGGCACTCATGTGCTTGGAAGGCATGTGTCTTACTCGAGCGCGATGAAAGCAAGCAACGAAACTATCGCCTGTCATCTTTACTATTGTTAAAATTTGTAGGGAAAATGCATAAATTGATCGAGCAATTTCGGGTATCATTTTTATATTTCAATAACAGCATTACATTATTGGCAGTGGAAATGAAATTCAGCTAATGATATTGATTAAAAGAGTTATTATCCACTGACATCTGGTATCTGATTTTCAATAAACAAAATCGGGTTGCCCACCTAATGTTTGATATGATCAAAGGGGGAGGGAAATACACGAATGGAGTCATGAACGATTGTTGGAAATATTAGCAAAGCAAGCCTAAGGGTATTATATATTAAGGTGCATAAAGTATGATAACTGCAGTGATATTTCTAAAAGAAAATTAGTTATTCCCAAGCTGTTTATTTTCAGCAAAGAAAACCATAGGCTGTGTAAATTATAAGTGTACTTGCTTGTATAAACAGCAATCGTTTTCAAGGAGCACAAATAATATGAAATATGCGAGGTATATCAATATAAAACACTTAAAGAAGCATTGGCTTGAGAATAGGTCTAAGCACAGTATTATATAGATACTGTCCAAAGCATCAAGTAACATCGCTAAATTTCCAGTACATTACAAATTTAAGTCGCAAAATTTATTCAACAATCTTTTCAGCAACGGTAAGTTATGAAATACATACCAAAGGTCCTTTAGCTCTGATGCGCCCAAGAATGTTCTCATTTGAAGAGGACTGGTCTGGAATTTGAGATTGTTTTTCTGCAATTATTAATTCAGATTACAGATTGGGAATTGTCATTGATGTTTAACCGTATTTAGGAACGATATCTTTCACAAACCAGAGGAATATAGAATTAAATTGCTGAGAAATACAATAGCTAATAGTAGAGAAGTTTAAATATTCTAGTGGGCTTTAGTCAAACAACCCTCTGAAATAATGACAGTTCATCACAGGAAGCAGTCTGTGGGATAGTAATGTACAAAATAATCAAGAAAAACCACCTCATTTAATGCAAGACAAACGTGACGGAGAGATAATTAAGCTGATCAATAACATGGCTAAAATAATTCTGATCCTTGAAATGCAATGTAGCACAATGAACAATTTTTTTTTAATATTAATAGACTGTGCTTTAAACTAAGAAAAAAATAAGGATTACCATGTTCTCTAAGCCTGTAAGTCATTGCTCCACGATGTATAGGACGTCTGCTTTGTTTCTTTAACCTCTCCCGAATATCCGATTCCGCCATCCTCGGATCGAGATGTGAGGACGGGACTGAAGAGGAAACGTCGTTTTCAACAACTTCTCTAATAGACGATTCTTCAATATTTCCTATTTTTTCTTGACCTTGGTTATCTGTCATATCAGAAATTACAATACTATAGATAGATTCCACAAATAATTCATGATTTTTAGGAAAGGACTGCTAAACATATTGATTAGTTATAATATTTTCTTAAGGATGAGATAGAGTTACTTAGCTACGGTAATACCCTTGTGTTTAAATTTATAGACATTAGTTTTAAGGTATTGGATGATAATTGAAATACGATGGCAGCCGTTCTTCATGATTGCTTTGGGAAAGTCACTTTTTGATGACAATAACCGGCTATCAACAATGAGTATTAACGATTGATTTTGAATAGAATGTTCTGGGGCCGATTGATTTTGATAACAATACCCGATAGATATAATGATAAAAGAATCCCACTGTATATATGCAAATATAAGACATGAGTAACAATAAAAACGTAAGAACCTGCTCTCATCTCCTTTGAAATGACGCTTCGTAGAATCTGCCTCGTTGCAGGAGGAGCCAATGGACTTTTCTTGTTCTTTTCTGGGCTAACATGTTTGTCGCCAGCATTTTGCTTTACATAACAAAAATAAATTTACTACACCTCCAGGAATAACTTTCATCAACCTAAATACTGAAACAAAGCAAACAAACCTCCAAACTCTGAGCTCCAGGATTTTTCACCATGTGCGGGTCAGAAACGCCGGTCGTTCGATTGGCTTGCTTCGATGCGAACTGCTTCCTCATCATCTCTAATTTACTGCGACTGCCGGTAGATGCATTACCAGCAGGTTCACCCGTGGCGTTTGGCAAGAATATACTCGTTGAGGTCGTTGGTGCATCCATGTTTTATCCTGGCATTATGAATGTTCTTTTAAATAACATTATCAACAATGTTGTGTATAATAAGACAGTATCTTATACCTTTATTTTGCTCTTATATTCCCATGTTCACGTTTGCCAACTTCAAAATTTTATAATCAAAAACATAGCTAATACACTAATTAGACTGCAATTCACAAAACAAACTCATAGTACCGAGTGTAATACTGCATTTCATCAAATATATTACATTCCTTATATCTATTTATTCTGTGTCTTATAATCGAGTGCACCACTCAATCAAAGGGCATCCTTGCAGAGGCAGCATATCTAAGCACAAAACCTGTGTGACGCTGTTGTTGTTTTTCTAAGTAGAAGAGGCAGTTGTTATGCCAAGATCCAATAGCTAGTACTGTGTCTTACATTTGCGGGCATCTAATATTTCATAAACTAAGTTATTTAAGACTTGAAGCTGGCCATGCTGATCTGAATTATCATACTTTTTATCCTGAATATATAAAAAAATATATATTAAATTTACGCAATATTTCTGAGTTAAATGATATGCAAGGGAATAAACTATTATTACAAGCTTCACTTCACTTCTAGGCTATAAATAATTCCTGATGTCAGCAACTAAAATGATTTTTTAACTTGAGCTGAATTGACCCGGGGGCTAAATAATGAAAACAAACTAAATAGAATCTAGGATCTAATGATCCATTCTCAAAACTGCAATTACCATATATATTTTTCTCGTTTTGACGAATAAGGATTTTGCTTGACTTAAATTCTCTTTGATCATATTATTAAACAATTTACAATGAATTCTCATTATCTTTGGCCGCATCGTTGAACAAACTCTTCACGCAACTATTTTATCGTGTTAGGTACTTCTCATATTACTAACCACAAGCACTATGTCTCTGATCTCTTTTTTTGAGGATAGGCTCGATATATACTCTTACTATATGCTCTTGCAACTTTCCCTGCGACAGCACAGACATACTTTCTCGCTCCATAGACCTTGACTTCCGAAACCCAATTTGTTGTTTTCGATGTCGCGGATCGAAAGATTTCTAAAAATAAATACGAGTTCACTTACTGACATCTAGCGAATACTTTGCAAAAAGCGAAATTTATATTTTTGACTTCACGTGTTTATCGAAGCGTTTGAACATTACAACAGTACAGTAATGTATTTCATCTTTACTTTAACTGGCGAATAAAGGCTTTCCTTTTGAGGTATAATAACCTGTGCAAGGTATGTACCAATAATTTCCCATCGATCGATCAAGAACAAAGCCTAATTGTAATGTAACATATATTCCAATCAATCATTCGGCATTCCGTTGCTCCTTGACCCAATCGCTCCCGCGAAAGTTTAAGTTTGTTCCTAGAGAGATAATTTCAACTAGTATCTAAAACACAACTACAGCAACCAGCATTCGTTATTGTGAATCAGTGTTACTGATGTATTATGTAAAATCGGTAATTTCATATCTGTGGAAGTAATTTTTTTGTTTTAGTATATTTCGTCCGTTTTCAATGGTAAGCATTAGTAGTATTTAGCCAAATTCCGATTTAGTTTATTAATGTTATCAGTATCTTATTAGTTGGAATTTATTCTGATTTGTCAATTCATGACAGAGTGATGGATCATGCTGAAGTTGAATTCCTTGCAGAAAGACAAGTTGTCAGCGTGATACCAAAGTTCAATTGCGAAAAACTACGTCTTATATCTGGTGAAATTGGTCCATTTCATGTTGGAGTACCTACCGAGGTTCCGCTGTGGTTGGCAGTTAGTTTGAAACAGAGGAATGAATGCCAAATCCAGCGACCGTCGTGGATGGATGTTGCAACACTGGAAGCTATCAAAGAAGAAGAAAATAACCAAGAACTCTTTACTGCTCTGCCGAATCCATATTTTCAAGAAGTCGCTCAGATATTGTTAAATCAAGCGACGGACAACGTACCTCATGCCGATGCGATAAGAACTTTGATCAAAGACATTTTAGATGTCAGAGTCGCTAAGCTCCGAAGCAGCATCGATAAATTCGTCAAATTGAAAGCGACATATGCGCGACTCGATAACTTGACTCAAATGGAAATAAACAAAGTCCGAACATTTTTAACGTCCTCTTTGGACCATATGAGGAATTTAGACAAAACTGAAAAGATGATCGAAAGATTTTCAGCAACAAGATAAAGACTTCAGTTTTCAAATTTACTTTCGTACCATTTTATTGCTTAGTGGCAGCTACAAAGTTTTGTATCACTTAACAGAGATCATTGTTGTATTACTATTTATTGTTCTTATGTCTCTTCATTAAACCAGCGTTTCTCAAGCATTTTCAGCCCACTACCACATTTTGGTGGCTGTCAAGACCTGAATAGTCTTAGAAGTTGGCAATATAGCATTAGAGATATTTCTTCCTATAATTTTGCATTAAAAAATATCTTATCAAGATGTCACATTTGAAAATTCCAGTCATGAAGTTCTCAAACACAAGATCATGTAAACCTCCATGATTGAAGTTCATACCTATAACCCACATAGCTCATTGAACCATCCCCAAGGGGGGATATTGTCAATTTGAGAATCACTAGTTTAAAAAGGAGAATTAGAAGTATTTTCTAGTTATTAGTTCATATGAACATAAAATTTACTGTATGAATGTAACAAAGCATATAAATAAAGAAAAAGCATGCAGCATTTTTTCTAGAAAATCAGACATTCTAGCTAAAAGCATCTCTAAATTCAACAATAGAGGAACAGTAATATAACAGATTCAGTAGTGGCTATACAAAATTTCCCCATACTGCAATATAGAAGTAACAATAACGGAATCATATTTTAAAAAATAAAATCACACAGGTTATCTAGCCAATAAAATAAATACACAATACACAATTAAGATTTGTAAAAATATATATGACTGAAGAACGCACTGCTTGTTCTAGGCTTCGCACCTCAGTGAGCTTTAACAGGAAAGGAATGGTAAATCATCTCATCAAATGTTACATATTTGTTTAGTTTCCTGCTTCAAAATAATCATATATCTGTAAAGTATGATTTAATCAGAATATCTTCTTAACATGGCAAATATTGAATACCATTTGTGAATAAAAGATGGCAAATAGAAGCAGTATTGTTGAACAAGGAGTATGAATGAACAGGTTGGGGGTCTAATTGGTAAGATTCTTAGCTTAGATCATAGATATAAAACATTACCATCTGTAACACGGCATGGATCCTTCAATAGCAACTTCCAAGTTTTAAAAAACTTACTTTGAATCTTAACTTCTGCAACTGTATTAGGATAAAAAGTATTAAATTTCTAGTGTTAAGATGTTGCTTCATGACACTTTGATTTTTAAAAGTGAGTGCACCTTCACATAACAATATTGGAGGATATTGTATAATTGTGAAGGAATTCTAGTCACCCTGTCCAGTCACTAGTTAGGTCATTTAGTCACCACCTAACGTGTAAATTTTTAGACTAGCATGAAACAGAACTTTTAGGTACATGGTTTTCTACAGATAAGGTTTTCACGTATATAATGCAACAATTAGGGAATGTGAGCTTGCCTACGGAGTAAAACAGACTGGTGCTGGCATCAACGCGGTCACCGTCACCAATATATAATTTGTATACCTGCAAGTGCAACTGGATTGATGATAAGCAGAAATAAAACAGCTGTGCAAAACCTTCCACTGACAATTCTCATAAAACAGAACACCAGTCTTGCTTTCCGCACACACCAGAATTTGATGGTGTGACCTCATCCGATTCTTCCAGTTCTACAACGGCGGCAGAATATCGATGAATCTCAGCCTCTTCCTGCAACTGCTTTACTGAGAGAAGAGTCGTCTCGCCAACATTAACCACCGCTGGAACATCGTTCTCCGGAGACTGTCTAGTAGGCGACAGAGGTATCTCCGCAACGCTGTTTTCTATGCGGGTTTCAGTGCAGTCTATTTCAATATTGCTCACACTATCTCGGGCTTCAGCTGGTTGTGACATCTGACTGAGTTTTGATATGTTGCTCAAAGGAGTTTCAAGTGCCAAGTCACGTTTTCTCAACAATACTGGACATTTCTATTGTATGTTCGAAAAATGCTGTGAAAAGTTGAATCTAATGTAGACAGTGATACGTACAGTGACATGCAGTAATTCTCTTACCTGTTTCAAGAATTCTTTCAGTTCACGATATGCAGTTTCCAATTGATTGTTCTCCAAAACAAAGTCATAGATACCGATCTGCTTGCCTGAACAAAGAATAATAATTGTTTATTGAAATATATTTAATGGATAATTCACAGAGATAACCAGTGAGTGTAGTCCAGCTCGACAGAAGAAATAGTCAAGAATCGTTTGATCGACTTACTAAAGTCTAAAGCAGATACAGCCATTTCCATTCTCATTTTTATGCTTTCCTCTGTTTCTGTTCCACGAGACGTCAACCTTCTTTTCAATTCCTATTTCATATTAAAGAAGTGTAGTAATATGGTCTCTATGGAAATAATGTAAGTTTCACTACCTCTAGCGACGGTGGTTTCACAAAAATGTACAGGGCGTTCATATCTGTGTTGTGGATGCTCCTCACTCCCTCTTCATCAACATCCAAAATACAAATTCTTTGTGTATCCAAGACATGTTTCACAGCAGATTTACTACAAAGATTCAACAAAATCATTAGCTTTGTCATGTAAATGTATCATGATCATATCCATGATTCTCAAAATATGTTTTGATTCAATGAGAGGAGTGAGGAGGATCATACCTTGTGCCATAATAATTTCCAGAAAATTTAGTATATTCCATGAACTTTCCTTCCTCAATTTCTTTCATCATCTTAGTTTCGTCAGTAAAGTTATAGTGCTTTCCATCAATTTCAGTGTTTCTTTGTTTACGTGTCGTGTCTATAAATTGAACCAATAAGATGTTTGAATATCGAGAGCTTAATGTTCCTTTAATAGAAGTGCGGCACAAAGGGATTATTATAATCTATTATCTATGCTCTATGCTCTATGCTCTATATCATGTGAATGCAAATCTAGGTTAATGTTATATATGCATATTTGTAATGACACCAAACCACATTAGTGCTATTGAATAAAAAATTCAGTCTTACTATAGTATGTTGTCTACCTCATTTTTAGAAGTCAGGAGACTTATTTGGTAGTTCAAATCATGAAGTTCATGAAAATAGAGTCATTCACAATGGTTGAAAGGGTTTGGCCAGGTTTTTGAAGACAAACCATGAAAAGGACTGTCCACAGTCAAAATGTTTAAGGCCACAAATTATCAAAAAAAAGTCCTGAATCTACAACCAACATAAGCCAGATACTCACGTGACACGCTGAAGCCAAAAGAATCTGGGTATTCCTGGAAAAGCAATTTGAGAAGAGTGCTTTTCCCAGAGCCAGACGGCCCACTGATGACAATAGGCTGTAGAGATGACATTGCAAAAGATCTCAATCGTGGCAATAAATAATTCATCAATACATTAGTATCAATATCACTCAAGTGTTACAGTACTGAAATAGTAACACTTCTATAACAAGACAATGAGTAGAAAATCAATTGAAGATATAATGATAATAAAGTCAGAATTGAGCTTAAACAAAAACTGGAGGAGGAGGAACTATTGTATTTTGCAACTCAACCTTTTCATTATCATTATTCAAATGTTGAACCTGCACAAAAAATCCACTGATCATGACCACTACGTGGTCGGTCATTGTTTGATTTGTTTCGCCTCAAGTAAATCTTATGATAGGTAAAAGCATACCTAGTGACGACGTGAAGATTTGGATGTAATTAAGGAATATAGAACTTGTTAAATATAAAACAATTACTTCAACTTCAACTCAACTGAGAAAGCGTTGAAATACCTATTGTAAAATATTACCTCAGTTATCTCATAATCTGTATGAACAAATACCAACACTTAAACCAGTCTTAATAAAGAGACTATGCCCAAACTTGAGTGAGACACGTCGTTTATATATACTAACGTAATCGTTATATTACATCCGCCAGAGATAGCATTCATTCGAAAATTGGGTAAGGCCGGTAGACTATAGTATATTACTCCATTACTTCAGTACATCCGCCAGAACGAATTTGAGTGGACATAAGCGCCACGGTAGTTACTACCACTACCGCGCTGGAGGATCCAGAAAATGTATTAAAACAAGCAAGGTAAGGGTCACTTGATTTTTTATATTAGAAGGCACTGAAGTGTTGATTTTCCATAATCGTAATAGATAGCGTATTCAACATTCACCCTGTACTTAACGTTTAGATACCAGAAATGCCTTTTAAAAACATCTTTCGTTATTTATTAACATTCATTCATAATATTATTATTCTTTTCCGATGATTTTCGAAGAAATGGTGATGGTGAAAACTAATAAACTTCACTTGATGTCGACGCGTCCTGTCATGCGTAACTAGATGGGTCAGAGTTTACGGTTGCTATAACAACAGCTTGATTCTTCAATTACATTTTTTTTTAATCAAGATGATACAGATTTCTCTTGAAATTTCATTGCTATTACAGTAACAGCATTGAGAGTACATTACCGCAATGCTGGCTAATAGTGGACAACTGTGGTTTTACCACGCTCCTTCAAAGAGAGGTCAAGAAGGAAAGAAAGATGCTCCAGTCGCATCACAGGTGCCTGGCCTCGCAGCGCTTGATCCTCTCGATCAAGAAGCATGGGAGCGTGAAGTTGGAGTGAAGTATGTTCGTGTATTATTAGGGTTGGGCGTTCTATTGCAATGGGAAAATCTCAAATATTGTTATATATATCAGGAGCCAGAAAAGAGCAAAGGAAACGGATTCCAATTATATCAGGTTGGCAAAGCAAGGTGGCAGAAAAAATTTACTGGCTTTCACTGCACCTGTATGTATTTGTTACCTGATTAAAAATTCTTTTAAATAGTTAAAGCAATTGTTAAAGGGTTTGATGAACTATATTTCCAGAGTATCATCTCTGAGAAACCGCAACCTTACCCAAGAGCAGACTGGTTCGATCATCATGACTGCGATCCGGAAAAAGATGAAAAGATGTAAGAAATGTGAAATGTTTCACTGATTGTGCTCAGTGTGAAAGAAACTTGTTTCACAAATTATTTCAAGAAACTAGAATATCTTTAGTGACCCTTAGTTAATCTTCAAGATAATTCGTAATTTTGCTCAATAACTCAATCCTAGAACTGATATAGGGAGTAGAATTGTACAGAGTATTAGTGATGGTAATAATTGTGACCAAATAGTAGCGGAGAATACACTGATACTTATCACTAGGAATTAAACTGAACAGGTTAAATATATTACTTTACTATTACTTTATATAAATCCATATTTAAATTTTCTAATTCTTCATGAATAAAAATTAGAAATTAATTTCCATTTAAACAGAAGTCTATCCTGAATATGCTGCCATGCATGTTTTTTTTAAGGGATGTTTTTACAGTAAATCTCTGTAATTATTCCCGATAGTTTTCACTGAACATGTCCTCTAATTCGAATATTCATTATCTTTCAGACTTTCCCAAACAGTATGGCAACCCCCAGAATACATGGTTCACGAAGAATACGAAACATCATCAGAGAACAACGTGTCCTTCATGACTGAAAAGCCAAAAAAAAAGCGCACTCCATTCTATACCGACAATATGTCAGTTTGGACACGGCAAGAAGAAGAAAAAATTTCCAAGTCTAATCCGGTATATTGTCATATTAATCATAATTCTTCAAATATAATTTTGAATACCATTTCATCATTGATATGGATGACATGCTTTCAATGCAGTAAACATGAGCAAAATGTAATTTCACAGAATGGAGTTAGAAGACGAAGAAGAATTAAAAATAAATCCGTTGTTTTACCCGAAATTCAGTCAAGGTAAGTTCACAATGTAGAATATTGACATATGGTAGAATGTACAACTTTCACATTTCGGTCCTGCAGAAATATCAACCTCTCATAAATCTATTCTCGCGTATAACTATTGATCAGAGTGTTTGAACCCATGATCATTCATTTTACATTCGCAGTACTTATCTAACTAGATGAAAATAATAAAAATTTCTTGATTTAATTACCTGGGGCTCCTTTAAACAAAGTTACGTATCACAGACCTCCGAAAAGTCCACCTGTATCATTCTCAAAACTAATAGGAGGAGACTATGGTAATCAATGGTACAAAAAGCAATCAGGACACAGACCATCTGGTCCAAAATATGCAGCTGGTGATAAAGGTGAATATAAAATTATTGATTTCTACAACTAATAATGCTTCAAGTTGGGTAAAATTTTCATTTATCATTATTTCAATTTATTTGCATAAGGGTATTTGAATATGACTGAATATCAGCAAAGTATTTGCCGCAAAACAATCGCACCAAAGAAACTGAGACCGATCGTTCTGAATCAAGGAAAGAAACAACTGGAAGAGTCTTCAGAAAAACCCATGTTTAAACTCAGCAAGTATGTACAATATCCTTTTATTCATTCACATTTTTACGAAGAAATACATCCATGTGTGATAACAGCCAAGTTCATTATATTTTCTTTACAGGTTTAATAAGGTGGAATCTAGGCTCAAAGCATGAACTAGTAGACAAGCATCAAAATGTACCTTTTCATTTATTTTATCGCTTTTTTTACGTGCATCAACTTATGTCAAAAGCAGCTAAGCATATTGTGAGTAATGGTTTCCGTATGTTATATAAAGTAGCATGAATATCGAATTACTGGAAATGTGACCCTTATTGTTTCACATCAAAGTTTGGCTTATGAATGAACTGTGACCTTACACAAATCTAATTATACACCAAATATTCAATGCGATGGTATCATGACCTTAAAAAATAGGTCAATTCATTCTAAGCTCTTTTATATTCACTACAACAGGGATCAGAACTACAATATAAGTGAACTTACGCTGCAGGATGAACTCATGGTCTGTTTCAGTATACAACCAACCATACAAAAATTATTTATTCAAATAATCAGTATAAGGAGTGCACTAAAAAAAAAAGGAATAAATCATTAACACCAGATTGAACCTGTATTCAGTCAACCGAATAATATGCTGCTGCTGAGTTTTTATTTTATTTACTGAATTTTGTGTGGTTTAATTTAACTGTGTAAATAAACTTTTTTACATCATACTCAGATTTTTCTGCGAGAGGAATACAGAATATTTTCAGATAGAGAACATAAACAGAATTTATGCTTGCCTGACTTGAAAGAACTCAGTTATGTCTGGATAGCCAAAGTGAAACATAAAATAAAAGATGAATTTTAAGAGTAAAATCAAATTAACTGTTCTTTATGTCATCCTTATAACATATGGTAATATAAGACAAAATTCTACCTGTTATGCCTGCACCTGTACATATAGTATATGATTAAGTATTGTATATTGTAGCTTCGTCAATTTAATCTCTATCAGCAATAATTTCTGTTAGTATAAACATACCATACAACACTGGACTAGTATGTCTTTAGGCTGTCTATACTGTAAAAACCATACAATAGTTCACACATGTACTGTCCTCGCAAAGAAACAATCAAAAGTTAAGGCCACTATCTTCCTGTCATAGAACCCAAAAGTTCTTGGTTCTCCTTCTCCAATTATATTTTAGTTAGCAAAAGTGCCTCACTGTAATGTTTTTCAGGTGCAGTGCAATATTATAATTCAAATGTATTTTAGTGTGGAAGGTGATATATATTTTGAATATGGGCATACTATATAATGATCATGAATTCCACATTTTTCTTTTAGACTATGTAGTGTAGTTTCTTTGTATGCAAACATAACACAATCCAGTTCCGTTATAGTACAAGTCATAGAATAAGGTCGGAGTTGGTACCCTATTCAATCCTAAATACACACTGTACCAGCTCTGATTTACTAGAGTGTTGGTGGAATTTTTTGATAGAAATTTCCTTATGTGATTTTGCTGCCAAATCCCTTTTGATCGCCATTCCCACACCTTGCTACTAAGCAGTAAATTCACACGCGAATTTGGCTCAATTATGACCGGAAGTCTCTCTTGTCCCTCACTATCATCAGGAAATCTGTTTCAAATAGAATCATAATACTGTACTTGGAAAAATATCAAACTCAATGAGTAACCATGAAACCATGGAAAGAACATTCAGAGTGATTCAGGATAAACAGGAATACCTGTTGATTTAGGGCCTTTTTTAAAGTGAGTCATCACAAAGAGAATACCAGGTAGTATTTGATGGGCATTAGTATCAAAGGAACTTGAAATAAATTTTACCAGATGATTGTCAATAGAATTTGATATTAGGTTTGGTTAATATTCAAATCTTACCCAGAGGAAACCAGCTGTGCACCATGACCTGTCAGCAAACGTTCGTTATTTACCGAATTAGCATTGTTTCCATTTGTATCACGGGACGTCGAAACAACAGTATTGAAGCTGCTTAATGTGCTACCATACCAAAGTTGAATAGAGATCTGGATTAACATATTGTTTCGATTGAAAGTGCAAATGATCAATTAAGTAATCAAATCTTTCAGTTACCAACCACTTCATTTTCGGTTATGTTGATTGCAAGACTAGACTTCATGTTGCAAATAGGTTTGTTTTCATGTGTCTTTACTTCTGATGAATGCCTGTATGGCTGCCTAAGCTGCGTTACAAATCCAGTTGATGTATTGTCACTTGATTTTCCAGTCATGAGATTCAACATGTAGTCACATTCACTACGTTCACAAGTACCAGTGTTTCCTGATTGCAGAAGATATTGGGACTTTTAGCACTACAACATATTGTTAAGTAAAGGATAGCATACCTAACCAAATCATTTTCTTTCCAGCCTTGGCGCAACTCATCTTCCCTGGTCCATTCAGAATAAATCCTGGAGAACACCTCATCGTGCACACCGATCCCGGTCGCTGGCCATCGCTGCACGAAAACTCTCCATTTTTTTCCGGAGACCGTATGATGGGACACTTGATTCGACATCCCCACTGCAGATTGGGCTCCCACTGAAATTTCTGGTTGCATTTCTGCAACAGTGCAATTTCTATTCATTATATCATGCTTATCGTGCATATTTCTTTGTTAGAAAACATATGAGAAACCTTGAAAGAGGCACCAAAGTTCTCAGAATTAGTACCACATATAAGTTTGCACGTGGATCCAGCATCTGTAGAATTGCCTGTGCATTCTAGTCTGTGTGATTCTCCAATTGTTGGTGGTCTCAAGCACTTCTTTTGAAAACATCTCCATTTTTTGCCAGTCCAGGAACCATCGGTTTGACACATGCTAGAACACAATATAAATGAATTTGATTTTATCCTGAGGAATTGCATTGAATTTCCCTCAGCAAATTAGTGCAACACATACTACTTCACTAATTTACCGCTTCTGGTCATTGTTGATTCCAAATGATTCATGGCATTGTACACTACAGACAGAGCCTACATTAGTTCCATTTGTACAGTTGATGCGATGAACGTTTCCCTCGAAGCCAGTTAGATTTTTCAAATCAGCCTTTAGCCAAAGATTATTACATTTAAGAACAAAAAGACCACAGTTACACAAAAATTCTCACTTACCCTGACAAAGTTGAAATTGCCACCCAAGCTTAAGTCTTCAAGTGGAAGGCAACTGATTGGTTCGCAACCCCAAGTCAAAGATATGTCAGATAAGAAATTCAATGAATTTAACCAATTTCCACTGCTATCACAAGTAACGGTCATGGAGTTAACTGCCGCAGCTCTTGAAATATTAGTTTTATTGTCGTATTCTGCTATTCTCTGCGGTATCAGCTCCCATTTTTCTGGACAGCTCAGGCCACAAATACTGCCTTCCATCATTTCATCCGCTGTGCAAGTATTATTACCAATTTCCGTTTCAAGCTTAGGAAGAGGACAGTATGCTACAAATATGAAAATAGATCATGTGAAATATTCACTACAAAGAAATTAACCATTCGAGTAATAAATTGATACATGAGATAAAGGCACAATAAAATGAAGCATGAAGCAACATAAGACAGTACAGGGGCCGTATGGGTAGCCTAGTGTAGAGTTCTGCATAAGATTCTTATGGCATGAGATTTTATGCTTCATGAAGCCATATGTCACCTCCTGAGAGTGAATCAGGAATTGTATCACATGATAACTAGCCATAATATAATGTATCTGCTCCTCACCATATTCACAATAAAATCCACCTAAAGTATTTGTGCATATACTGCCACAATTTGTTGAGTTGTTCATACATTCATCACCATCAAACTGACAATCTTTGTCCTCATACTCAGGTGGACATTCACAGCTTTAAACAAATCATAAAAAAAATGAACTAGTAATACAGCTTACAAGGGTTGTCGATGCAAATTAATAACTATAGTGAAATTGAAAAAGTTCTTTATTATACTCATTTGGTGTATCAACGCAGCTGATATTACTATTGCATGGTCTTAATTCACATTCATCAATATCTTCTTTACAATGTCTTCCAGTGAAACCAGATTTGCATTCGCATACATAATCTGTTAATAACAATTCGATGAAATTTAATTTGAAATTACGAAAGCAAGAATAAAAGTATATTAACTATTGCATGATAAATTTACCGTTAACCAAATCCACACACTTGCCACGATTATGGCATTTGACAGAAAACTGCCAACATTCGTTTATATTTGTTTCACAGAATGTGCCTTTGTAGCCTGAAAAAGTATTATATCCATAACAGCATACCTAGTTTACAACTGACATAAGGTCATAAGGTTGTATTATGATCTGTGATTTTTTATTGTGCGGCATGAATGACATGTAACCTATATAATACCAACCGGGGTCGCATTCACACAAGGAAACTGACGTGTTGCTTTCTAGCCTGCTTTTACAATACCCATACGCTCCACAAATAGCTGGGTTACATTCACCAGTATCTAAATCAGCAAAAGAATTAATTTAGTAATTGTTGCATGTTGATTGTAATTGTGATGATTGCATTGTTTCTCCTACATTTGCAAGATATAAGTTCAGAATCCCAAGCTGGATTACTGCCAGAATTCCTCTCACAGGTATGATTGCATCGTCGAAACTCTCCTATCTCCTGTAACCCATATTATAAGTGTTGCAAAATTACAACACCAGAAAATCACTCACCTCACAATATTTAGAGTTCTGGTTATTGTGGCGATCGGAGTATCCTGGTTTACATCTGGATGAACACATAGATCCAACACGGTAGCTGCTTTTACGATTGCCCTTGAAGCAAGTTACCTCTATACCAGTAGTTGATTTCAGCTGAGGGCAGCTTTTTTCTGATTAAATTTTAATACAAATATGAAAGGGTTGGCAATACAGTATTGTGAGGTGGGGACTCATAACCTAGTACAGGTTGAACCTCTCTAATCCAGCACTCTGCCATTCAACACTTCCATGTTCTGGCACATCGCTATTATATTGTGAATCAGGTGCTAAAGGATTAAAATCTATTTACAGTGCAGTTGAATGTTGAGTTTACCTATGCATCTCCAAGAAGGTGTTTTTGTCCAGTCACCGTTATAATCACAGCTAGCATGAGCCAGTTTATTGGGCATTAGATAACCTGGGTTGCATGTAAGACTGCAAATTGTACCCACTGTCTGGTAAGTATCGGTGCAATTTATGACTCCACGAGATGATTTTATAGCTTTACAGGTGGTGCTTCTCAGTTTTTGGACAGCAATGCAAAATTTCATCAGGGTGTTCCTGGTGAAAGATGAAGGGCAAGGCTAATTGGATGAAAATTTGACTTGAGGTTGCAAAGTTTGCAAAGCATCATACACCTACCGTACAATGGTAACATTCATAAGTTGTTTATAGCTACGCAAGATAGGTTGAGATAATTCTGGATCCGAGCTCATTAGATCAATGTCGTCCTGTCTGGCATCCACCATACCTATAGCTATGACTTTTGATATCTTTTTCAGTTTCTCGGCAGAATCTTAATGGAATAAGCAGGAAAAGGCTGTTTTTTAGATGTCACAGAACAAGGATGGTGGGTCCGTGTTGAAGCTCATACATAATGTAAAATGTCACCTGCAATATTAGTGAATGATTCGCCATCGGTGATTACCAGAGTGATATGAGGAAGATCCGGTCGTCTTCCAGTTTCTGAGTTTATTTTTCTTTCTTCTGCATAACGCAGTGCTTTTGTGGTTGCTGTTCCTTTAGCATTGTATTCAATGGCCTTTATATTCTTTGAGGGAAAATATTTTTCAACAAGTATATTGGATGAGTTATTAAAATAAATACATATATACGAGTATTTGTGATGATTTTGCTGCACTGAGCTAATTGTTTGCGGATTACCTATAACAGGTACAGAATAAAGGTCCACACTGAAAAACTATGATAAAAATGTGTAAGTTTGTAATAATTTTATTTGCAACTTATCTTTATATCAGATCAAACCAAAAATTTAGTACTTCTAAATCTGCTTTTATTTAGATGACATTTGTGCAATTACAGCAATTAATTCAGTGTTGGGCTAAAATGTGCAGTAATTTGATCCACTTTGGATCGTAAAAATTCAAGTACCTTACCTTAATTAAGCTTCTCTTGTTTTGATAGTCTTTGTAAGTAAAAATATCATGAATAACAGAGTTGTATCGCATACAAGACACCTAAAAAAATAAGAAAAGTGAATATAACCTTATTAATATTACGATTTCAACAAAAAGCAGAATTACCTGCACATTTTCCGGGCCTATAGTCAAAGAGTCGATGAGTATGGATAAAAATCTTTTCATTAGGTTGATATTAAAATTCACGAGGCTTGATGATGAATCCAATATGAAGAGAAGGTCAAACTTTTCATCACAGACTAAAGCAGCATTCAATAGAAAAATATGTTTTGTTTTTCACAATGCCATGTCCACATTGTTTGCAAGAACAATCTAACAGACTGAACAGATTTATCCCTACAAAACTAAAAACACCTGCTAGAATTTTCAGAAACTGGATCCCCTTATTGAGTTCAGGGCTCACGTATGGGGAAAATTGTCATTGAATAATATTCATTTGAATCAGACTATTCAGCTTCTTTTCAGACTTTCTTATCATCAAGTTTCACTAATTTACATCTGTTCAGCGTCTGTCTATGCCAGCATGTCATATCTAAGCTATAGGCCCTCTCCATAAGCTCATATATATACACTAATAATGGTGGGAAGCATGGGCCCTCTAGAAGACCTGCCTTTTTGACTATCCGAGCCACCTGACAGATACAATATATCATAGTAGGCTTATGCCTGGGGGAATCTCTGCCTGAATGCAAAAGTTGAATTTACTCTGTCACTCATGTACGTTAATTTATTCTATTTATAGAAGAGTCGGGGAGGGAGGGGGGATTCAGTAAGCCCTATCAAAACTCCTAGGTGCTCTTAACCCGACCCTTTTCAAAGGCCCGGACCCTCCGACCTAACATTTGTATACCTCCACATGTTCCTAAAGATTCCGTCCATGAAGGTCCATCGGAAGTGATTTGACAGGTTTGATTTTCGCTTCCAAACAAAGTGAAATTGTTGCATACGTCGCATTCAAGAGTGCAAATGGATCCAACATTATTTGAATCCGTACAGGTAAGTTCGCCGTTCTTCGGTGTAAGTAGAGGAGTACAAACTGCGATTAAATAGTCCAATCAAATAAATCAACACTAAACATTGTTGATCATCCTGCAATGTTCTCACCTGGACGAAAATACGAAGATTTTATTTCGCTCTGCAAGCTGCTGACTATAGTCGGCAGCTCATCGTACGTATCTAATTTGTATACACGTAGATTATTGTACAGTTCGCCGTTGGCAATCAGTTGTAATTTGTAATCCAGATCGGACTTGCCGACTCCGACAGAAAATATGGTTATATTCTGTAAAGAGTTCGTTGTTTTTTCTCGAATGTTAAGTATGTATTATGTAGCATGTTTATATATATATATATATGCAAAACAATATATTACAAATGATCTTGCGTATTTGGCTGCCTTCTCTACATCATCCATCGATCCTCCGTCTGTGACAAGTACCATAATTTTACTGGATTTATGTCTGTGTTTCGAAGAGAGGAAATCTTGATTTACTGTTTTGTTGATGGCAGCACCGGTGAAGGTAGTGTATCCCTGTTTCATTTACATTTGAGAAGAACTTCGGGAGAAATGCAACCAGTACATATTTATAGAAGATACCCTTGTTCACTGCGTAGATCGGATAAAACGTAATGCAATGAAAAAAAACTAACCAATATTTACCATGTATTTTATGTTATCCAACTCTTCCTTCAGACAGCTTTCGTTTCTACATTGACCCAGTTGAATCTCGGTCTTAATGAGTTTTTGCCTTTTAGGCGATCTTGTTCTGTACCAATGAGAATATTGAACGACGCCAATTCGGAAAATACCTAAAACAAGACAGTTATTAAATTTATCAAACCTGCAACGACAGCAAAAGCTATCTCACTTCACTTGAGAAATTATGACAAAGTTTATTCTCAATTTACTTCTTCTACTGCTTGGCGTCATGACTTAGTGTTAAATTGTTGATAGTTAGAAAAAATGCTGCAATTTTGTTATTGTTTTTAAGATTAAGAGAATGTAAAACATTTATTGTCAAATACTGAAAAATGGTGTCAGAGATAACTTAACCTAACAGAAAGCCCCCACGGAGCGATATTGTATCCTTATTATTGTGGCGTTCAATTCTAAATCATGCCAATGATGCCAGTGCATAATAACGCCCTGTTTGAGATTTACTACTTCACTGTTATGGGCTAAAAAAAGATTCGAATAACTTACAGAAACCATTTCGTTTCTCAGGTAATACTAACCTGAGGATATATCAAAGGACGCCGACACGTTATTTATCCACTTCATGATAGTTCCGAAGTTATGGTAGCCGACTGAACCCGAACCATCGATGAGAAATATCAAGTCAACATATATATTGGATTCTGTAAGCAAGAATATAGTTGTTCTCTACTAGTAAGGTAATATATGTCGTGTTTTATATTCCGGATCATCTCATTACCTTGAGGTACCTCGCTCCATCTCAGCTCTTTCAAACTCCTTATTGAATAATTATCAATGGTTTCATTCTCAGACTGATAATTCGCTTGCATTTCTTCTGCCTCTGTGGCCTCGAACAGACTTCCACCAACACATATGAGCAATGCAATGAAGGTGACTGTAAATCTCCTCTTTATGAACTTGTTTTTCACCATGGTCTTCTTATACATTTCACTTAAACTGGGAAACTGACTCATCAAAAAACACACAGCAGATACGAAAACGTTTCCATCAAATGGTATTCATACTAGACTGTGTACTACCATCAAAACCCTGAGGCCTTGTTCAATTGTCGTCCAAGCCTTTCACTTAGCAGATAGTTAATAAGAATACTCATGCCGCTGGCCTTTACCTGTAATCTAAGCTTTCTTTCTTTTTATTGTCGTGAATCATATGTGGCACACAGATTTCTTCTCAAATAAACAAAGATTTTCGAACAGTAAATCAAATATACAGATTACAGCATGCTTTGATATCGACATTAATTTAATGCATGCTATCTATCAATCACAGGAATAACAAAGTTCGCTCACATGTTGCAAAAGAAGCCAGTAGAGTTCATTTTATAGTTTAAATTATCAGGAAGTTCTAAAAACGTTCCTTAACATATTCAGAACTTTTCGATTCAATAAAAATTATCGGGGACTCTAAGGGAGGCTCCCAACCTTCATTTAAAAAAAAATATATATCATTTACAGGCACTTTGAAAAACAATTCATCAAAGTTGACTTCAAATTTATTTGAAGTACATCATTGGATTGAAAGCAGCAAAATTGATACCATTTCCCCCGTTACGCAAAACTTGCAGCAATTTAAAAAGACCAAAGGAAGACACAAGCGCTAGAATTATTCCGGATACAGCCATTTCCCGTTGCATTATTTTGAAGACTGGATTGCTTGATATCCAGTCTTCAACAAGGGTCCCTCTCTTATTCAAATGAGGGAACGGCTCATTAGGAATTTCTTTACCTAAAAACGAGCATAACGGATCCCAACCATCGGCTAGATCAAATATCAGAAGTCTATCTTTCGGGGCTCTCTGAACAACAACAAAAAAGTGTATTAAAACTTATAAAGCACAAATAAGTATAAAGTACAATGTTAGAAGAGTGAAACAGCGAATTTACGTCTTAGGTCAAGGTCCCATTCACTGGCAATATATTATCATGTACTGGCTTACGAAATTATTTACTTACGATAAATTACCAGAATGAGGTTGTCTGTACAAGCTGGTCACCCTCTGTATATTGCTAAGGAACATACCTGTAGTACCCCTGTGCAGTGATCGCGGTACCTTTTCTTGCAAAGTAGCGGACACAAATCTTCGAATGCGTTCCAAGGCCATTGTTGCCGTGCTGATAGAAACAGGCTGTCTAAGAATGAATGATACAGAAAGATTGTTATTAGAACTCCCGCAGTAAGCGGAGTTCTATTGTAATTGGTGCCGTAAAATATGCGAGATGGCTGATATCCGCTTCGATAATATAATTATTCACTAGCACGAGAGCCAGACACTCGTGCGTATCGTATTGCAGAGAATTTCTCCAATATTGTTACGTAAATATTAGCAAATTTTTTAGTACACCCATCTCCCTGAGTTTTGTGTTATACGGTACAAAGTATAGCTTAAACAAAACAGGCTTATTTTAACTAATTTTTGTCGCGTACATTTTCCATTTTCGTCATTGATTGTCCGTAATTAATTAATGGAATTAACAGTAAAAATCGGGAATCTCGAAGAAACGTAAATGATATTTGGTGTTCCAATGATATGGCGACAGCAAAGTGATCATGTTTCTGATTGTAACTTTGCATGAAAAAGATCACAGGATTTTCTCGAAAAGGCGAGTCCAAAATTATATATCCTGCTTGCAAGTCTGCTCTTAGACCTGTTCCTGATGGTTCTGAAATCCCTGTACCACATCCCTCATCTGGAGATGATGAGTCTTTATTAAGTAACAGACCTTCCTGTGCTGATGAAACTGAAGTCAGTGCTGTTGACATGAAAATTCAGCTCATGTTATTGACATTATCTGTGTGTAGCACGTATATAGTTTGCTGCCAATCACACGCAAGTTAGAATGTAGATGATACACTGCATTGATGTGAACTAAGCACGTTGATGCTAGTAGTGATAATGTGACAACTATACAATTGACAACTACGGGAGTTCTGAATAATTGTGTACAAGTCTAGTTTAAATGTCATAATACAGGTTGAATATCGATTATCCGGCATCCTTCGCCCTAGGACCTTGTCAGATTATTCCTTTTCGCCGGATTAATAGAGAAACCTGTAATAAACCTCCCAATATGTCTAAAATACTAAGGAATGTTTTTCAAATAACTACTGAATATGTAAATGTAGCTATCGTCAAATATAAATCATAGGAAAATCGCTTTGCTACAACCTCTGTTGTTGTTTACACAAACACAGCGCGCGTACGTGTCACAGCTAAATTGCCGAGTTCAACTCAACTGGAAAATCAAGTCATATTAACCGAAGTCCGTATTAAACAATGTCGGAAAATCGATGTTAAACCTGTATAATATTTGGAAATATAAATAGTAGTAACAAAGTGAAATACTCACTAAGTACCACGAAGTAGGAAAAGAATTTATAACCGGTGTATGAGAACACGCTTAAAAGGCGAAATCTGAGGTTGCTGTTAAACATGTCAGTTTGTTTTTTCACACTTTTGAACCATTGGTTTTCGTCTCGACGTTGCATGAAAATAATCTGCATGTATGCGCATCAATTACGTATGTAGATGGCGTTTACGGAATTGAAAAGAAGTATTGCATAATTCTGTCTACCTTAGCATCCGGAAACGCCTCAAGGATTTCTTCCCAGAACAGTGTAAATGGGACATCACAGCCTGCATCAACATCATTGTACATTCTGAAGAAATCGTACTTATCCCCTCCGTGTTTAAAAATCTGATTAACACCACAAGGAAACAATAAAGAAAATGTAGCAAATCGAAATTGAAGATAATATAACAAATACCTCCAACCAATCCTTTCCCAAGTAATAAAAATGGTGTTCGAGATCATATACTCGATATCCAAGCATGTTCAGTGCGGCAGCCACTGATTTTGTGCCAGTTTTTATGAAACCTGCTACTATGACCTTCATGACTATCGAGCTCCTTAGAGGTTTGAATGAAAAAGTTGTCTGAACGAAAGACTTACCACTGGCTTGCAATACTTTTTTAAGTAAACACAGAAGCAAATATTGGGCAAATGATATAGAACGGATTAACAAACCTCTTCCAGTCAATATATGAACACCTTGTTTATCTTACCACGACCACACCGGCGTAAAGTGATCACACACTTTGTTATCCTACAGTTTGCTAAGTTGGAATAGGTATTTCGCAGGAATAAAATGCCTATATCTTTAGTTTTATTCCCTTTAAAGGATCAAGGTTGCGATGATATGATTCCTTGGATGGTTGAGTAACGATAGATATAAAAAAAAATTAAATGTTTATGGGGAGTTATTCGCTACAAATTTTCATCAATTTAATTACACAAGGAAAGGCCAAGCCACATATACACCATATGAATACCGGAATAATGCATGAACAAAGAAAAACCCGGATCCGGAGTGAAGGAAATCGTACTGAAAGTAGCTATAGCGGACAAAATAGGAATCTTCATATATCAATTTCCTTGGTCCGAGGAAATTAACATAAAAAATCGCATCCGATTCCGATAACGTATCTAAAACAGACTCAAATCCTACTACATCATGAACTTAGATAAGGAATAAATAAGTGTGATTTTGCTGCTGACTGAGGAATATTTTGCAATACTATCTGAATTGAAAAGGGTAAAGAGATGGTGAGCTCGAAAGTTCAAGTATCTAAGTATCGAGGTTTAATGATAAAATCATAGTTTTAAATACTATTAACTACTATATAAAGACTGATAAAATGTTCAATTTTGATATTAACCGTGTTTATATGTTCGATGCTTGAGTGTGGGGGGTTAATATGAGTAGACTTCTCTTCTTTCGGTAGTAGACTTCTCTCGTTTCGGTAGTAGACTTCTCTCGTTTCGGTATTAGACTTCCTTCGTTTCGGTATTAGATTTCTCTCAGGTTTCTGGACTTATACTCTGCAGAGTATTTTATCATCATTTTAGTATCATTTATTACTACAGGTTGACGGACAGTGGTTTAGAAAGTATTAATTGTTTAGGCAGTGAACTGTGTTGCCAAAAAAGTGATTTCAAGTATTAAAGAAGCTATGTCCACTGTTGAAATCAGTAACGATGGTAGTGATGGTATAATCCAATGGACGGAATACCACAAAAGCAGGTTAATTCTACATTCAATATAAGTTTATTAAGTTCAATTGAGGGAAATCATGGAATGATAGGTTGAATATTGCAACCGCAATCGATTCGCAGTTGTGTAATAAAATGGATTGATTCAATATTATAAGCAGGATTGTGTCTATACAGGTTTTATGTTGGATGGTTGCGAAAGAAGTGTCACTGTAGTGAATGTTCAACTGCAAATAACCGATGGCCTGATTTAGATAGCCTAAGATTGGTATCGTGTTCTATAACCGGTAAGATAAATATCGTACAGGTCATATTTTCTATTTATAGAGAGTTTGTGTTCGAAAAATTGTCTATTTGATTATGTGAATAAGGATATAGTTGTTTTCCACAACTGAAGTTGTATTCATTTAAATTCATAATTATTTCACTACCTTATAGTGCCTCAGGACACTAGAATTGTGCTAAAATTATACAGAACTCTCATCCTTTCTTCTGGGAAATTGTCATATGTCATTTAATTAGCCGAGTCGACATAAACAACGTTCGTTCTTATCGTATGCATTTGTAATTCACGTGATTGAATAATCAATACCACGTCATATCCTTCGCACATACTACAGCGTATATATAATATGCCGCTTAGCGCTGTTGAATGCCAAACGAAATATTTATCATAAATGGCTATCTCTACACTCGTCAATCAATATGTACTATTAATATAACTCCAAATTAAAACTTTTAAAGAGCTTTTGCAAAAACACATACGGTATGTTTTTTATAAATCCTGAAAACTGCTAACACTAACGCTAGCACTAACACCAGTTTTACCACTAGCTTGCAATACTTCTTTAAGTAAACAGAAAAGTAAATATTGGGCAAATAGCTAAGTCCAGCACTACTCAGTGCGTGAACAACCTCTTCCAGTACACCAAGCTACGAATTCGAAGGTGTCTGGACAAAAGACTTACGTGTAACGAGCTTGTTGCAAAGTTATTGCATTGCAGAAGACGAGATGATAGCGTTTCGTTTTAACATTCCACGTAGATAAGGTGTTCTACTAAGATGCATAGAATATCAATATATCGACAAAATGTCGTTGTTCATTAAGAAAATACATCTTACATCTGACTATTCCTGGTGATGTTTCGATTACTTTATGCGTTGACGTGCAATACATACTGCCGCTATTACTCAAAATTGTATGGCTATCTAGATTTTCAGATTATGCTAAAACGTTGACAACATAATCCAAATGTATTGAGTCCTAATATTCTTTCCTTCATAGCAATCAAGACTATACAACATAGAGTATACAGTAAATATATAATTGTTATTTCAGGAACAATAGTTTACTTGCACAAGAATGCGTATATATAAACTGCATATATTATGATTGTTCATTTTTTTTGATTCTCAAGTCAATTCTCTGTAATTGCTTTACAAAATTCTAGTTATTTAGTTTATTTTACACGTATTTTTAACCACGTGACCTCAGCTGTACTGCAAAACCAGATAATTCGACAAGATTCAAAAGAAGCAAGGGAATCCGAAAATAGGATTTTCTTAACTTAAAAATGATCTATGTTACAGGTGATGATCTGATTTGTCGGACTGAGAATCGCATTTCGAAGCAGCATCACACAACAGAAATCCCATTAGATTTTTTACGGGAACATTGCAACTGCGATAAATGTCTCAACAAAATGGTTGAACAAAGAGCCGTATCTTTTACAACTACCAAGCTCATACCGTCAATACAATACAAAGATGCTCTTGTGGAAGAGGGCCTATTGAGGTATATAGCTTACCTAGTCTATTATATAATTCAGGGATGTACAGATGAATCAAAATGAGTGAATTCTTTTTTAATATTATTGTAAAATAAAAACACAATAAATTCATAAATTTGGCTATTAATTCTTTAATAACTTTTCTTGCCAATAGCTGACAACCAAGATTCAATTGTTTCAGGTTATGCAGAATATCCTGCAATATGGGTTTTGCATTGTAAAAGGATTTCCAACACATAGCAATGAAATGGCAGTTTCGGTAATTATATGAATTTGAGTACTGTACTGCATTAAGTGATCCATACTAACATTTATGTTTTGCTCAGTTTGTAGAAAGAATGGGACCTTTGAAGGAAACTTTTTATGGATATGTAAGTACATTATTTACATTCTTTCGTTTCAAATGTCTGGACCAAACTAAAATAACCGTATAACTCTACCAGTAGCTAACTAACCTTGACCGGGTAAGCCTATAACATAACAGCTTTAGTGGTCGTTAAAGCTATCCTAAGCAGGATTTCTTTGTTCATGCATTATCCTGACCCTCCGTGTTAAATCTAGTGAAGATCTGGTGAGAAATGGTTTTGATGTTGAACAAACAAAGATAAGCTTTCGGGCTTATCATTAAGATAAGTGAGCGAAGCGGGTGTAGATATTTTTTACTGTCGAAATTGGGCTTGTTAGGGGACGACTGCAATAGATTAGGTTTACATAACTTGGTACTGAGTAAGCATGTTTTCCTACAGACCTGGGATGTTATAAACACTGCCAAGCCAGTTAATGCTGCCTACACTTCTATAAAGCTACCGTTTCATCAAGACCAGCCGTTCTATGCATGTGCTCCTGGGGTACAAATTTTGTTCGCCAAGAGGTACGAACTGTTATGGTTATACAGTACTGAAGAACAGTAACTAGAGATGGGGGGTGCGGCATTTTTGGCGGCGTTAGTTTACCTAGGAAGTATGCACTTTAATGACGAGGAAAGAAATTTCCGAAATTGACCCGAAAGAAATTTCAAGTTATAAATTTTCTAAGTTTTAAGTATGAAGTTAGGGTTTATAGCTCTGGGACTATCTGAATATCCTTTTATACCTAATCTATATAATGGTATATCAGATTTTTATGTCCAGTCTGGAGAAATATAAAGTTTCAAAGTTTTTTCAGTACACGAAATATGCCGCCGTATATATTTGTAAGAGATGCAACAAAGAGTATTTTTATTAGGTTTGACGATTCTGTACAAGGAGGGGAGTCAAAACTCGTTGATTTGCTACAAGCGGCAGATATACTGAGAAAGAGTCATCCCAATCACTTCGAAGTGCTGTGTACTATCCCGGCTACATTCTATACAATTGATATCGATGTCAAAGGTGTCTGGTATGAGCATAGCAAACCTCACATCGAGAAAGATTATTTCGGAAACGTATGGGATGAAACTAATATAATGCATTACTGTATATGTCAAAGAAAAAAATGTTCGATCACAGATTTCCGCTGTTAATTGGCATCCTGCCATCGAAGGTACTCTGCGAATTCGCGAGGAAGACGTGGACACGTATTATGCCGCTTACAAGGAATTTATGAAAATTATTCGACGGGAGGAAATTCAGGTTTCATTACATTACAGTTTCTTAAAAACTAGACCATATAGTGGAAATTTTCGACTCTGCAATCTGTGTCGGACAATGGAAATCATCGAACCTATTCTATCCATGTTACCAAACTATTTGTTTATACTGAATTCCGTGTACGGTGGCGCGTAGTTCTGAAAAATGAAGAAAATCCATCCCGCCTTCTATTATATGCATAAAGGACATCCATTTGAATGAAAATATTTTTATTGACTATTTGCAGTATCGGTTTCGACTCCACAAAGGAGATATGATGATTTTTAACAATCGTAGAATGGCGCATTCGCGAGAGGCGTTTTCTGCTGCAACAGGAGAGAGACATCTCTTGGTAATTGTAACCTATGCTTAAGTGATTATTCATATGTAAAACGATATGTAAATATAACTCAGTCACAAGGAACCCAATGAAACCTCTAAATATTAACCGTCATTTTTTTTAAAATAGGGCTTCTACACGGATATTGATGACGTGAGAAGTACATACATGGGGCTAGCTCAAAAACTAGGGGTCACAGCATCACCACTGAAGCTAGGCAACAGAAATGCTCTATAACTCTTCAAAAATGTTTGTTTGTTATAAAAGTGAGAGATGGCCTGCGATGACAGCCCATGTAGGGTTTTTTCTAATTTCAGGTTACCCGTTAAATCTCGGGAGGATTTGTGTTTGTGTATATATATGATTTTCTTGTGTTAGCGGCGATCAGAAAAATCTTCATCATAACAATAGTGACAGAATAAACTCGCAAGCTTTGTATTAGAAGTGAGAGATGTCCTGCGATGACAGCCCATGCAGGGATTTTCTAATTTCCGGGGGGGGGGGGCTTAGAAAGGCCAGCTAAAATGCCAAGTTATAGAAATATATTTTTATGGATGATTGTGAATAGTTATAATTTGTTATTGAACTTTGGCAAGCACCAGTATTCCTTTCAGGTCTAACAAATTGCGCTTGAAATATAAAATGTTACTGTTAAGCTTTTAAACCTGATTAGGTCGGGTTACTTATCATTGGTAGCTGGCGAATGTATATCTGTGTGAATACTATTTACCACTTCCTTTTTTGGGTTGATATGAATTTTTTCATTTCATAGCCCGTTACAAACGTATTTTAAAATGGTCAGAGAAATTTTACTGAACAAAGAAAACCCGGGTCCGGAGTGGAGGAAATCCGATGCTATTCAAATTGAAAAAGGTAAAGTATTTATAGATGATAAGCTCGAAAGTTGAGCTCAAGTCCCTAAAATCGAGGTTCAATAATAAAACGTTCAATTTTGATATTAACCATGTTTATACGTTCGATGCTTGTGTATAGGTTAATATGAGTAGACTTCTCTCGTTTCGGTATTAGACTTCTCTCGTTTCAGGATTAAAATACTGTAGTATACTCTGTACAGTATTTTAACCATATATTCTTCCAGGTTGACGGACAGTGGTTTAAAAAGGTATTGATTGTTTAGGCAGCGAACTGTGTTGCCTAAAAAGTGATTCAAAGATTTCAATTTGAAGAAGCTATGTCCACTGTTGAAATCAGTAACGATGGTAGCGAGGGTATTATCAGATGGACGGAATACCACAAAAGCAGGTTAATTTTACATTCAATATAAGTTTATTAAGTTCAATTGAGGGAAATCATGGAATGATAAGCTGAATATTGCAACCGCAATCGATTTGCAGTTGTGAAATAAAATGGATTGATTCAATATTATAAGCAGGATTGTGTATATATATACAGGTTTTATGTTGGATGGTTGCGAAAGAAGTGTCACTGTAGTGAATGTTCAACTGCAAATAACCGATGGCCTGATTTAGATAGCCTAAGATTGGTATCGTGTTCTATAACCGGTAAGATAAATATCGTACAGGTCATATTTTCTATTTATAGAGAGTTTGTGTTCGAAAAATTGTCTATTTGATTATGTGAATAAGGATATAGTTGTTTTCCACAACTGAGGTTGTATTCATTTAAATTCATAATTATTTCACTACCTTATAGTGCCTCAGGACACTAGAATTGTGCTAAAATTATACAGAATTCTCATCCTTTCTTCTGGGAAATTGTCATATGTCATTTAATTAGCCGAGTCGACATAAACAACGTTCGTTCTTATCGTATGCATTTTTAATTCATGTGATTGAATAATCAATACCACGTCATATCCGCTCATACTATAGCGTATATATAATATGCCGCTTAGCGCTGTTGCATGCCAAACGAAATATTTATCATAAGTGGCTACTCTACACTCGTCAATCAATATGTAATATTAATATAACTCCAAATTAAAACTTTATAGGAGCTTTTGCAAAAACACATACGGTATGTTTTGCAATACTTCTTTAAGTAAACAGAAAATTAAAATAAAATGGGCAAATAATTAAGCCCAGCACTACTCTGTGCGTGAACAACCTCTTCCAATACACCAAGCTACGAATTCGAAGGTGTCTGAACGAAAGACTTATGTGTAACGAGCTTATTGCAAAGTTATTGCATTGCAGAAGACGAGATGATAGCGTTTCGTTCTAACATTCCACGTAGATAAGCTGTACTACCAAGATGCATAGAATATCAATTTATCTAGACCAGTGGTTCCCGGACTGGGGGCCATGGCCCAGCAGTGGGCCACGAAGACATTTTCAGTGGGCCACAGAGCTATTTTGAACAGAGTATGTGCCATGTTGCTTTCTGATTATAAACCTGAATCGATTTATAGTATTGAATTCAGTCAACAATGATTATCCATATCATAGCATTACTATGGCGTTACCTATTGTAAAGCTACATTCGTATATTGCGGTTTGTAATTCAAGGAAGACGACATCATCAGAAAGCAGTAATAATTTACATCAACAAAACGTCGTCGTTCATTAAGAAAATACATCTTACATCTGACTATTCCTAGTGATGTTTAGATTACTTTATGCGTTGACGTGCAATACATACTGCCTCTATTACTCAAAATTGTCTGGCTATCTAGATTTTCAGATTATGCTAAAACGTTGACAACATAATCCAAATGTATTGAGTCCTAATATT
The DNA here is from genome assembly GCA_013436055.1 of Halocynthia roretzi. Classification (NCBI taxonomy): domain Eukaryota; kingdom Metazoa; phylum Chordata; class Ascidiacea; order Stolidobranchia; family Pyuridae; genus Halocynthia; species Halocynthia roretzi. The sequence goes on along the minus strand of QRAM01000073.1, from coordinate 198,130 downwards.
CTTCCCTTCATAGCAATCAAGACTATATAACATAGAGTATACAGTAAATATATAATTGTTATTTCAGGAACAATAGTTTACTTGCAGAAGAATGTGTATATATAAACTGCATATATTATGATTGTTTACTTTTTTTGATTCTCAAGTCAATTCTCTGTAATTGTTATACATAATTCTAGTTATTTAATTTATTTTACACGTATTTTTTATTAGTTAACCACGTGACCTCAGTTGTACTGCAAAACCAGATAATTCGACAAGATGCAAAAGAAGCAAGGGAATCCGAAAATAGGATTTTCTTAAGTTAAAATTGATCTATGTTACAGGTGATGATCTAATTTGTCGGACTGAGAATCACATTTCGAAGCAGCATCACACAACAGAAATCCCATTAGATTTTCTACGGAAACATTGCAACTGCGATAAATGTCTCAACAAAATGGTTGAACAAAGAGCCGTATCTTTTACAACTTCTAAGCTCATATCGTCAATACAATACAAAGAAGCTCTTGGGGAAGAGGGCCTATTGAGGTATATAGCTTACCTAGTCTATTATATAATTCAGGGATGTACAGATGAATCAAAATGAGTGAATTCTTTTTTAATATTATTGTAAAATAAAAACACAATAAATTCATAAATTTGGCTATTAATTCTTTAATAACTTTTCTTGCCAGTAGCTGACAACCAAGATTTATTATTTCAGGTGTATGCAGAATATCCTGCAATATGGGTTTTGCATTGTAAAAGGATTTCCAACAGATAGCAATGAAATGGCAGTTTCGGTAATTATATGAATTTGAGTACCGCATCAAGTGATCCATACTAACATTTATGTTTTGCTCAGTTTGTAGAAAGAATGGGACCTTTGAAGCAAACTTTGTATGGATATGTAAGTACATTATTTACATTCTTTCGTTTCTAATGTCTGGACTAAACTGAAATAACCGTATGACTCTACCAGTAGCTAACTAACCTTGACCGGGTAAGCCTATAACGTAACAGCTTTAGTGGTCGTTAAAGCTATCCTAAGCAGGATTTCTTTGTTCATGCATTATTCTGGTAGGTATCCGACCCTCCGTGTTAAATCTAGTTAAGATCCGGTGAGAATCTGGTGATGATTCTGAACAAACAAAATTAAGCTTTCGCGTATATCATTAAGATAAGTGAGCGAAGCGGATAAGATATTCTGTACTGTCGGAATTGTTAAAAAATCAAACAAGCTTTCGCGCTTATTATTAAGATAAAATATTCTGTTCTACCGGATAGAGGCCCTAACAGTTGTATAAATTGTAAGGGACCGTGGGCTCAATGATTACCCAGGATGCGAATGTTAGTCGGCAAATAGATTGGGAATATGTTTAGGGACCACTTACGTAACTTGGTAATAAGTGATCATGTTTTTCTACAGACCTGGGAGCTTATGAATACCTTCAAGCCAGTCAATGCTGGTTACACTTCTGAATCGCTACCGTTTCATCAAGACCAGCCGTGCTATGCATGTGCTCCTGGAGTACAAATCTTGTTCGCTAAGAGGTACGAACTGTTATGGTTAAACAGTACTGAGGAACAATGACGTAGCTAGAGGGGGGGGTTGCATGAGCGGCATTTTGTGGCGGAGTCAAGTGATAGGATAGCCGAGAGAAATTTCGAGTTTAAAATTTTCTAAATTTCAGGTATGAAGTTAGGGTTTTATAACTCTGGGACTATCTGTATATTCCTTTATACCTAGGCTATACAATGGTAAATCAGTCTTTTGCATCCAATCTATGGAGAAATATAAAGTTTCAAAGTTTTATCAATACACCAAGTATGCCGCTGTATGTATATGTAAGATATGTGCCATTGCTGAGGATGATGACAAAGAGTATTTTTATTAGGTTTGGCGATTCTGTACAAGGAGGGGAGTCAAAACTCGTTGATTTGCTTCAAGCGGCAGATATACTGAGAAAGAGTCATCCCAATCACTTCGAAGTGCTGTGTACTATCCCGGCTACATTCTATACAGTTGATATCGATGTTAAAGGTGTCTGGTATGAGCATAGCAAACCTCACATCGAGAAAGATTATTTCGGAAAAGTAATCATCAATCAATCATTTCAATGCATTACTGTATATGTCAATGAAGAAAATGTTCGATCACAGATTTCCGCTGTTAATTGGTCTCCTGCTCTCGAAGGAACTCTGCGAATTCGCGAGGAAGACGTGGTCACGTATTATGCCGCTTATAAGGAATTCATGAAAATTATTCAACTGGAGGAAATTCAGGTTTCATTAAGATCAATTGTATAAGTGTTTCTTAAAAACTACACATACTCTTAACAATACAAAATAAAAGAGTAGAGCAGAAATTTTTTAACTCTGCAATCTGCGTCGGACAATGTAAATCATCGTACCTAGACTATTCATGTTACCAAACAATTTGTTCATACTAAATTCCGTGTAAGGTGACCCCTAACCACTATCTTGTAATTTGGAAAAATGAAGGAAATCCATCCTGCCTTCTATTATATGCATAAAGGTCATCCATTGTATTGGATATTTTTATTGCCTATTTGCAGTATCGGTTTCGACTCCACACAGGAGATATGATGATTTTGAACAATCGTAGAATGGCGCATGCGCGAGAGGCGTTTTCTGCCGCAGCAGAAGAGAGACATCTCTTGGTAATTGTAACCTATGCTTAAGTGATTATTAAAATGTAAAAAGATATCTAAATAGAACTCAGTCACAAGGAATCCAATGAAACCTCTAAACATTAACCGTCATTTTTTAAATAGGGCTTCTACACGGATATTGATGACTTGAGAAGTACATACATGGGGCTAGCTCAAAAGCTAGGGGTCACAGCATCACCACTGAAGGTGGGCAACAGAAATGCTCTATAACTCTTCAGAAATGTTGTCGTGTTGTCTTATCTTAAAACGTAATTTTATTTATAAAACATGCGTATGCATGTGTATATATATGTTAAATCATGTGTTAGCGGCTATCAGAAAAGTCGTCCCTGTAAAAATAGTGACAGAATAAACTCGCAAGCTTTGTTATAAAAGTGAGAGATGTCCTGCGATGACAACCCATGCAGGGATTTTCTAATTTCAGGTTACCCGTTAAATCTTGGGATGTTTCGTGGAAGGCCTACCTATATTTCATATCATTCTCCTAATACTTTCCACCTTAGCTATTTACACCATACTGGAGCAATTTTCCATTGACCAATTACCTATTCAATTTTTTATCTTTCGGTACTGAATGCCACCAGTAATTATCAAAGAATGCTACCCCCTCAACAGCAGTAATTACGCAGGACACGATAAGTCGAATATCATCGAATATAATAATAACTCAAGTAACAAATAACTAAAGAACAAAAGAATTAACGATTTTTTACTAGCGTCTATTGTCTGCAACCCAGCGAAACAGATTAGAATGCTATAGCAAAATTCCGCCAATAATTCGTAATATCCATATATTCTACATAGTGAAATATATAAATAGAGTCTGGTCAGAAAGAAGTACGGCAGTTCAAGTAGTACTAGAAGAGCGAAACGAGACAAATTTGCAACGATCAACCGGTTACAATGAACAACGTTATAGTACTACTCCTCTTACTCACTTCAATAGCAGGTAAGAATATAAATACAGTGATAAATAAGGTTCACACGACCTTAACTTCGTACGTCCCAGACTTCGACTCCGATTTTCTAAAGAAATCTGATTTGAAGTTCGAACGATACCTTTACGTTCGAACTGCGAGCGTAGCAAAAAAATGCACTTCCTACGTTCCAGAATTCTAGATATTCGACCTGGGGTTGAAACGATGCTTATGCGTTCGAAAAGCGCGCGTAGTGAAGAAGCGCACGCGCTGAGTGAATTAGGTATTTAATTGTGTTCTTTTTACCTTAAATTATGGGTATTTGCTGATTAAGTTTAACAAAATCGGTTCGGACCAATGTCTGGGAACGGAATAATTCACTTTCTATTATTTCTAATGGGGATATTAGATTCGGAATTCAAACAATTCAGAGTTAGAACGGGCTACTGGAACGGATTAAGTACGAGGCACGACTGTATTCTTAAATATTATACTCTATATTTTATTATTCAAGGTTATAATACTACGGTGATTTTGTCTTATCAAGGTATTTCCTGCAATGCTTATTGGACAAACTGGGGACTCTGGACGGAATGCTCCAAATCTTGTGAAACTGGACATCAGTACAGGTATAATTTTGACTCTAGGCTTGACAACTATTGACTAAGAAAACATAAGACGCAATTCGTCGAAATTTCAATTACATTTGTGATATAGAACGCGGACATGCATTGGAGGAGACTTGGATTGCAGAGGGAATTGGTGGCAACTACAAAATTGTTTTATTTCCTGCACAACAGGTAACGACATCTCAGATTTGCAGTACTCACTGATAGGCTATCAAGCACCTTGAATTAAGTTGGACTAATTTTTTCTCTCTATTTATCGACTAGAATCCCCTCTCACTAGTCTCCCTGGTCCTGAATGTTTCAGCGTTTTCAACAGAGGAAGCTATCGAGGAACGCTATCGCAAACTAAATCGGGTTATACTTGTCAAATATGGAGCAATCAGGTGCCATTCAATCATAAATTGTAAGTTGCCGTTTTCAGTAACATACTGAATGTCTATTAGATATTAAACAGCGTTTTGGATCAATTGCTCTGTTTAGTTTTAAACTAATATCCACTTATAGTACACCAGAAAATTATCCAGACGCGGGACTAAAAGGCAACAACTACTGCAGAAACCCGGACTTTGACATGTCGCCTTGGTGTTTCGTAAATAATATTGAGACGCAGTGGGAATATTGCGATGTACCTATCTGCACAGGTAACGTCATCACTGCGTCATAGTTTTGAATATAAGAAAGGAAAGTAGCAATAAATAGGCCTATCCAATATCAAGAACAACTCTTTTCATTAGATTCAACAACAACAACGACAATAAGCACAACATCGTCCTCGCCTATTGTCTCTTCCATCTCGCCTGTAACTAGCACGGACTGTGGAAATCCGGAATTGCCCTTATTCATAGTTGGAGGTAAGAAAAGTCATTTTTCTAAGCTATATGTACAGTATACGACAATCTAACTAAGTTTACTCGCTTAGCTTCAATCGTATAATTGCTATTAGACATTGCAACAGGCTACATGCGCGTAGAAATATACTGCGCACATCTATCTATTTGCGTCTGGCGGTCTACTGCTAAAAATTTCAACAATTAGTCTGCAGAGAATAGTGGAACCACTAATACTCAATGCTTTAAAATCTGTTCTATTGGTTGTTCTGAATCGTCGTTTTTATCTCTTCAGGAATCGAAGCCAATCAAGGAAGCATACCCTGGCAAGTATCACTGCGACGCGGCTATGCGGGATCGCATTTCTGTGGCGCTTCTCTAATCAAGGAAAGTTGGGTGATAACTGCGGCACACTGTGTAATCGAGTAAGAGAATAGCGAATTGCATTGAAAATTTGAACGTATGTCGGGATTTCGTAAGTTTATCGCTTTCTTAATCAACACAGACCTGAAAACCCGTCATCATATTACGGAATTATCGGCGATCATTTACAGTTCGAGCAAGAGCCGACTGAGAAACGAATTGAGTTCAGTCGCATCTTCCGCCATGAAAATTACAGTCCAAGTACACTAGCGAACGACATCACTCTATTGAAGGTATGCTATCAAATTAATCTACTACATACAAGTACTGTATCTATTACCTATATTTCATTTCCAAAACATTTCTCGTACCGCTATAATTAGGCCTGGGCAGCGAATAAAAGAATCGTTATTCAATTATTACCATTACAGACTACAGTGCCCGTTACGTACAACAGATTTATTAAGTCAATTTGCTTACCACCTATAAACTATGTTCCTCAACACGGCACGAATGCAATTGTATCCGGATGGGGATCGACGAAAGGTTTGACGACTATTATTGTTTCGAATTCTACGGAATCCTAAAGCTTTTCTTGCACTGAGTAACTCAGACTATTTAATTCTAGGCACTGGCTCAGATGCAGCGTTACGGCAAGCAAATCTGCCTATCGTAGACAACCGAAAATGTAACAATCTTCTCGGAGGCGTAACGTCTTCCATGCTATGCGCTGGTTTACAGCAAGGTGGCAAGGATTCGTGTCAGGTTTGAAACAGACTACGTTTACACTGAAGTGCAAACCTACATAACAAGTGATAATTTTCAATTGAAATAATAATAATATTTAATTTAATTGTTTAATAAAAGGGAGATAGCGGTGGACCACTTTTCAGAAAATCAGAAGCAACTGGAAGATTCGAGTTGATCGGAATTGTGTCATGGGGTTACGGATGTGCTGAGCCAAACAAGCCGGGAGTTTACACTTTGGTAAGGATTGTTGATAATTCCGTTTCTTAGAAACTGCAGTGAAACATGCTTCGGTAGAAAATCTATTACCAAAATTCGTTTACTTTACAGGTTTCTCGATATATTTCGTGGATTAACGGGATCATCAGCGCCAGCTGAACTGGGATACCCATCACCATTAGAGACACTCCCTGAGGAGAATTGTTCAATACTTTGTTTATGAACAGTATTTTTATCCGTTGCTTCGAAAAATGAATTGAATATCGAGGCCAATGTTCTTCCCAAATTGTATGCACTTTGATATGACTTGTATATCCACGATAAATGTTTTGAACGATTAACAATCAGACGCGTTCCACAAAAGTTATCAGACAGGTACGAGATTAGAATATTAAAATTTGACACCAACTAGTCTTTTAACGATGATATTTTTATATAAAAAAAAAAATACTCAATATCACTAAATCACTTTATTAAAAACTCATAAAAGACATTTAATATAATATACATTTAGAGGCAACATTCTAGCTCTACTAGAGAAAGCAATGAGCAAAAAAATTATGGTACAGGAAGAATTAAAAGTAATTTGGACTGAATGCTCACTTCATTGCTGATCACTCATATTTTTCCTGCAGTACCTACTGATTTCATAACTAATTCTACTTTTAAATCCACAAATCATAATAACGTGGTTAATATGATAGTAGTGACGACACAGAATATAGGGCTTTGCACTTTCGATTTGTGACCGTGATGTAACCGGAGCGCATCCACACCGCTTTATTTGATGGAGAGTAGTAGACAACAAAAATCACGATACAACACAATTTTTCTTTTCCTCTGGTATGTTTCCGTCTAATCTCTCCATCTCAAGGATTATTTCTTTGAATATTAATTGAACATCCTACAACATAACAGAGGTGTCAAACATGTTGCAGTGGACTGTACGAGCCATATTCAGTTCAAAAATTAACCTCACTTCGAATAATGAAAATCATTTTCAATAATTAACTACTGCCTAAGTATGTGCCTTACTATTCTTGCTAAGGAACTTTTGAGACTACTGGAACATACAAAAAAAGGTATAAACATTTTTTAAAGACTCGATGCTGTTTTTACAGTTTAAAATAATTCTCACCTGTTTTATAGCTAGCAGCACTCGACTTTGCAATTTCACTGAACTCTATTACAGCGATATAATTCTGTTACCTAAATTTTTTATACTTGATATAATTTTAACTTGACATAATTACTACCAAAACAAATGAGCATACCTAGGAATGTTTGTTTTGACGGAATAGCTAAATATAAGTAGTGTACAACTCGAAAACCAGAAAGCAGCTGAGATCACTCTTCTAGTAGTCTGATTTAGGTTTACCCAAAGGAACTTTAAGATAAACTACCATATTAACAGCAATGTCTGATCGACTTACGATTAAGAAGGAGTATAGAACGGCTAAAATCAATTTTCTCGAAAGCACGAAGTCACAAAAAAATAAGGCACTCACCATATTATGTTTTGCTGAACATTCAAGAAAGTGGGCGCTCCACGAACTGGCAAGCTTTTTGCCATCCTCAGTGGATATAACTCTGTCCATGTGCAGGTCATTTTTGTTCCCAACAAGCAGTATAGGCACTCTGATCAAAATCAAAGTAATGTATAAAATTTAGTTGAATTGGGAGTTTGGTGCAGTACTAAAGTAAATTTAATAAACAATCACCTTACTGTTCCAACCATATCAAGCAATTTTTCATGGATTACTTTGACGACTTCAAAACTGCATAGGAAATAAGAGAAAGACAGACACTTTTAACAAAGTAAGTTTGAAACAAACTTGAATGCATTATAACGCACTAACCTTTTCTTTGAATTCACTGAGTATACTAAAATATAACCATGAATATCCAAGGTGTAGGCCTCTGGAAATAATGAATATTCATCCTGATAAAAAGAAAATGAGTGATATCTTAATTATCCCAATTGTTTGTCTGTTATTGTCTTTGAAAAACACTTCTACAATTCAGTGCTACCAATTTTGTTATAAAAAGTTAACTAAATTACATACCTGACCAGCTGTGTCCACAATTTGTAAAAGATATTCTTGACCTTGTACCTTCATTGATCGGGTGAAAGCTGAAATTATATTCCATTTTTATATATTTTATAAATATTATTTTCATCAAAAAGGGTTTTGAAGACAGTGCATATCAATACTCACTATTTTCTATTGTTGGGTCATATGAATCAACGAACTGGTTTTCAACAAACTGTATGGTGATTGATGATTTGCCTGAAGCAATATTAACAAAGTTATATCAAGGGTTCATAACACAGCAATTTGATATTAAAACCCTGAATTTTTCTTTGAATAATTCTTTAAATCTAATCCAGAAGAAATAAGGTATGACCATACCAAGTTATCTCAAAAAAATCAAATTGGACAGGTAAGGCCCTCTGTGGGTACAGGTTAGTTAAGACCAATTCTCCCTTTCATGTAATTTCTCCAAATTAAAAATATATCAAAACTCATTGCCCGGCATTGTTGATAACATGTGCTCTTTTAATATGCAAGGGATTTAGTTGGTTAATATTGGATTCATCTCTCGCTGAAGCCCAAATATATTTTATGATAAAGTGACGACATAAAAAAGGTCAGAACGGGAGGAAAAAAACTAGACAGTACCAATATAACTAGTTAATTATGTTATCCAAAGAATTTTAGTTATTTTCGTAAGTCCATCTTACCGACAGAACGATATCCCATTATGGCAATTTTCCTTGTTCTCGTAGGCATTCTGAACGTTTATGTATTCGAGGCAATCTTTACTCAAGAGTATATGAATGTAACGCAGTTTATGTACTGTAGTATAGTCTGCCTAATATAGTGTGCAAACATTAACGTGAAATGACAAGCACTACACACCTACAGCTGCATTAAAATAAATATTGCACGGTGAATTTAACGCTGGAACGCTAGAGCGCTAGAGAGCTATCTTTGAAGTGCAAAGTTCATCTGCATAGAACCAAAGCTCGTTTTGACGTGTCTCGTAGTCTAGGTTCACATTCTCGTAAGAAGCCTACGTATCATGGTCAAATTCTCATATTTTTGATTGCCCAGAAATCCCAAATAAGCAAAAATCCTAACTTTCTCTTATATATGTGATATAAGTCAAAAGAATACAACAATGTATGAAGATACAATCATTTTTTTCCTTAACGTACAAAAAAGTAATGCAATGAAAATCAGCAATAGACATTATACAGATAATAAAAATAAATAAAGGTCCATGAACTTTTAAAAAAAATGATAATAATATGGTTGTTCAATCAGTATATTCAACCCAGCAGTATAATACAATAAAAAAAATCTTTAAACGGAGATTCACGTTGCTTCTACCTTATAATGCTGTTTATCCAGTCCACATAATGAGAAACCTACAGAAAAAAAGAATCGCTGGTCAATACTCAACAGTAAACAAATGTTATAATATAGTAACACGCTACTGACTCTTGTGAATACGACTGGCTTTCCCTCGTCTGCACAACCGAATCCCCATGATACAATTCCAGCGAGTCCGAACGACCCCAAGGTAGTTTCGATAGCAAGAGGGCCCCCGCTGTCTCCCTGTAAAAAAGGAATTTGTAAATTTTCAATTTCATCATAAGCCCAAGCTAGACATATTTCAATTCAATTCAACTCTGAGTAAAACTTTACACAATACCTGACACGAATCATTTTCACCGTCTATGTAACCAGAACACAGAGTTCCCATCGACAAGTTTTCTGTTTGTAAGGCTCGCCTGCACTCATCTAATTCTAGTATTGGTACCGAAGCTTGATGTAGAAATTCCCGGGACCCTGAAACTGAGTATGAAATAGAAATGAGTTACAGGTTAAATATTTCAATTTGCGAAGGATGTACAAGTTTTAAACAAGAAATTGCATTCGCTATATTCCTCCTATGAGGTGATAACAATAACATGCTCTGACATAGAGTATACTCTATATTATAAATTAATATTAATTGCCGTTACCTCGCATCGTACCCCATCCTGAAACAATGCCCCTTCCGCTATCTTCTGGAAGAGTTTGTGTTGACGGCAGACATATAGGTGATATGTTTTCAGTGAAGACAATCGGCGTTATTGTCTAGAAACCGTATAAATAAATGCACTCAATTATACAGAACTAGTCTGCATATAATAATTTCCATAAAGAATACGAATATTAACAAGTTAAATATATATATATATATACAGTACCTTCATTAGTGAAATATCATTTGCCAAATTCGCGAAACTGTAACTAGGATGACGATAAACAGAGCTGAAGTCGATTCGCTTCTGATGTAGCTCGTTAATGTACTGACTGTGGCTTCCTATAATTCCGTAGTATGAGGAAGGTTTTTGTGGCCTGAGAAATAAGAACGTTGTGTACTGTTAAAGGCATATAATGTAATTAGCATTATTCATTAATATAACCAAATACATCAGGCTTCATTGTAACAATGGCATTGCAACAATAAAAATTATAGTTACTGTGTGATGCAGTGAGCCGCTGTAATAATCCACTCGCTAGCGATGATAGCGCCACCGCAGAAGTGAGAGCGCGAATAGGATCGCCGAATTGACACTTGCCAAGGAATGCTACCAGGAGTCGATTCAAAAGCTGTAATATATATCAGTGATTAGAAGACTTGATTAGAAAATGATTAAAGTGAAGCTGACATGATTGACAGTGACATGATTGAAAAGTAAGGAGTTGTAGTTACCTCCCAGATCAGTTTTCCTTTCATTATCGTCATCTTCGAAGCCCCCCTCTTCCAACAATCCTTCAGACATGAATCTTGCAAACGGAAACATCGGAACGACGGGTGATGGATCGATATGGCTGGGAGCCATTGGCACCTTCGGCATTCCACATTCAGAAGCTAAGATGGTTGAAAACGGAGATGTGGCGAAATCTAAACAAAACCAAAAAATGTTCATTATTTTATTTTCTTCCTGGTTTCAGTCACATTACAGGATTCAAACAGTTTCGTCTCCATACCAGAATCTTTGCACAACGGTACGTCACAATATGCCCAGTTTATATTAGGATCGCTAGTAAAGCACCACGGCTTCGTGTCGTTATCCGGATTTCTGCAATGATTGTGGTTTCCTAGGTGTGCGCGAGCAAATCGATCAGTTGGCCTGGGTTAGCAAATAATAAAATAGGTATAGTTAAATACGGGACAATTCTCTTACGTAATAGAAAGATAGAAATGACGGAACTCACAACAGATTCTTGTGTGGAGTGCTTGAATTCCAGTATTGGCAGGGAATTCCAGTTGCTGTATTAGATATTATTCCGACATAACTCTGCGGGTCGATGGGATCAAAACACTCGACAGTATCTGGGTTGTCTTTTTTCGAGTCGACCATGGATGATTCTGATTGAATAAAATAAAAAAACAAATTCTAATTTAGGTTTCTTACAAAGATATATTCTATTACTACGTGTATATATATCAGATTGTATATATTCTTCTGAGGAGATATCTGTGCCCATCCCATTTATGTTACCTTCGCACACAGCTACTTCGCAATAATCCCATTGCTTGTTAGGATTTGTCGTGAAGCACCAAGGTTTTTCGTCATTATCGGGATTTCGGCAATAGTTATTATCATCCAGTCCAGCTCGTGGGAACATATTAGGAATGCTAGATGAAAAGATGAGAGTATTTGAAAAACAAGAACCATCTCGATTTAACCACACATGCTATAGCTCACTAGTTATGTGGATGAGGATGCTGAAGATCCCATCTCTGGCAGGTATATCCTGAAATAGTTCTAGACACTACACCTCTGTAGCTGTCGCGATTATCTGGATCCAGACAGCTACTGTCAACCTGGGACATAGACTCCGTGGCAGTTGTCGTAGTAGATGTGGCAGTTGTTGTTGCTGTTGTTGTAGCAGTTGTAGGGTTGACTGGAAAATACGAATACATAAATATATAAGGTATTGCTGGAAAATAAGTTATATAATACAGTATAAATTAGCTCGGCATCCAATCTAAAGCAACGAATATTTTTTTGAATGCCAAAAAATTTTGTCTTGTGAACACACCATTGTAACAGTTTGTTGACTCAGTGCAGCTTTTAGCTTCCCACCATCTATCTGGACATCCGATCGTTCCGGGAAGTGCTTGGATGCATGTTCGCGTTCTGTAAAATAATAAAGATTTATGAATCAGATTAAAAATTAGAATACTGGTAAGCAAAAAAAAATTATAGCAAACCTATACTGCACTCCTTGCAAACACGTTTTCGAGCACGGACCCCACGACGACCAATCACTCCAGTATCCCATTATAACTGCGCTTTCGGAAAGGTGAGACACTGTTACAAGAAACAAACGGACATTACTACCTTTCATGCGTGGTAATCTTAAGCTTTAGTAAGTAGGTTAATATACCTGTCAAAGCAAACGTAACGAATATCCCAATTGAGAAATCCATGGTTCACAAAGTATATTTAGAACTATAAATGAATGCAGTAGCTACAGCGCGGTTATATATCGAAGCGGTAACAATCAAACTCTAAAAATTAATTGTGTAAAATAACTACCTTGGGTATGTTCTTGCTAATAGCAGAAAGAATTCAATCATATCAGAGACCAGAAGTCGCCACATAATGCTTTTCCCAATAACGCTTTTGTTATCTCCTCGCACCCTGATTTGATGACACCTGTATAATTAGCTATATTATTCGCTAGTAATTAGCGGCATCTTTCAAATCTCATGTCGAAAGACGTTCAGCAAATCGCATGTATTGAGATTTTTCGACGCTACTCAAAAGGATATGCTTAAAATAATGTACTTTTGGGTAAATTGGTTCTAAATTAGATAACTTCACAATTAACCGACAGAAGGGTACAGTTCCGAATAAACTTTTGAATACATTATCACCCGCTGGGCTTTTTAATAACAACCATGAGTTTTAAATACTCAAGAAGCGCTATCTAACATGCTTACATTATTTGCATGAATTTGAGGGGGGTCATCAGTTTCTGATTGAAATCATTTTGTATTCTTATTAATTCCTTATCAGCAAGTAAGATCAGAGAACCAGTTTACAATTCAGCCGGTGGCTGAACTATCAACCAGGATTTCCCGCCAAATAGTAATAAACATGTTTACAGTTGATTGACCTTAATCGTACAGCGCCGATGTCTGTTGTTTCTGTTGGATACTGGGACGCGATAATACTCTGAGTTGTATTGTTTGTAAGAACAGTTTTAGTTAGGTAAAGCCATCGCAGCTTCGATTTGCGTACCAAATATTACCATGGAGGCCTTTCAGAAGGTCGAAAAAATCGGCGAAGGGACTTACGGAGTCGTATACAAAGCACGCGATAAAGTCACTGGCAATATGGTCGCCTTGAAAAAAATTCGTCTTGACACGTGAGTTTTTAATTTATGAACCTCATATGACAAACGTATAACAAGCTTCTTTTGAGCTTTCGTAAAAAATATTTATCTTAATAATTTATTGTGTGAATTCTTAGATCACATTCTTACATTTGCACACAATTACAGTGTGGTCAAAAGTAATACTCAAAATAGGGTAAGGCAGTAGTTGTGGGGTACACAGTCTTTCAGATTTACCTTTATTACTGCATGTCAAATGTCATATGTGACTTTAATGAACTGACTGATCAACAATGCTAATTTTTTAATGCATTGAAGATTTACATTATTTACATGTTATAGGAGATTTTATATGTTGATAGTTAGTTATATTGAAACTACATACAATATTGCATTATTAAAGAAAAACAAACACATTATATTAAATAAGTGGAACCTCTTGTTTTTTGCAGGGAAACTGAAGGCGTGCCGAGTACTGCGATACGAGAGATATCACTTTTGAAGGAACTTGATCATCCCAACATTGTCAAGTATAAGTCCTTTCCACGCAGAACCTCAAATTTAAGGACCCTATTTATCGACAGTTGTCTAATGTATCTTTTCTCCGCAGATTACTTGACGTGATCCACAGCGAAAAAAAGCTATATCTCGTCTTTGAATTTCTCCATCAAGATTTGAAAAAATATATGGATTCTCAGCCTAAGAAAATGTCAATTGCACTTGCCAAAGTATGTGTCGTTTGAATAATACAGTGTAAACCCGTTAGAACACGATCGCCGAGTTCCATGAAATGGCATTGCAAATAAAGCGGGATAGCCTCGCATTCGATACTACGTGCAGTAGTGTAGACGGCTGGTTGAGTATGGTTGCCGAAAAACGAGACCGGCTGTTTAGCTACTGAAAAAAAAATCCAGTGACGCTTCATGTGATTTCCAAATTTACTTCAACTATTGGGCATATAATGCCGGAGTTACACTGTATATGGTTCAAGAATTGAAAGTCTGCGTCAATTAGTAATTTGCTATGTATATGTTTAGAGTTACCTCTATCAACTTCTCCAAGGAATATCGTACTGTCATTCCCATCGAGTCTTGCACCGAGATCTGAAACCACAGAACCTGTTGATTGACAGAGAGGGATGCATAAAACTGGCCGACTTTGGGTTAGCACGAGCAATCGGAGTGCCCGTGAGAATGTACACACACGAAGTACGGTCGCGTGAATCCCTAAAGCATTATTATTTTCGACTACTGACAAATTAATTTGAAGTTTTCTCGGAATAAGTTCCTCAAAACTATCTGTGCGTTTTCTTCTGTACAGGTTATTACCCTGTGGTATCGTCCTCCGGATATTTTACTCGGGACGAAAATGTATTCCACTGCTGTTGATGTCTGGAGTCTGGGATGCATATTTGCAGAAATGGTAATGTTTTAGTCCAGTGTCATTAGCTATTGGAGACTTGATTATGATCTTGGTGGATATTACCAGGTGCACAAAAAAACTCTCTTCCCTGGCGACTCGGAAATCGATCAGCTGTTCAGGATATTTCGGACATTGGGTACGCCTGACGAAACTACATGGCCTGGCGTCACGTCATTACCTGATTTCAAGTCCAAATTTCCAAAATGGGAAGTCCAGTCCATTGCTAAAATACTACCTGAATTGGATGCCTGTGGCATTGAAATTTTACAGGTGAGTTTCTATAGCTTTTTGGTGCCTAGATTTCATCATGGCTGGATGTTATTAGGAGATTCGGATAATGATCATTCTATTATCATCTTTCACAGCTTATGCTGGTATACGATCCACTGAAGAGAATTTCTGCGAAACAAGCGACGATGCACCCTTTCTTTGCTGACGTTGCCATACAGTGCCCGAACATTCCCTAATCCTGAACATGGCTAGTTCGTAAAACCTTTACAACCAATGTTTCTTCCTGCTTTATAGCATTGGCGTGTGCGTCGGTTCCTAGCTTTGTAGATTCCCGCATTTGAAGAGCTAGAGCTGCTCGAGGCTCTGTTTGATCTGTCTGTCTAGTATAGAAACTCCATTGTGTTTTCTAGTGCTTTTTATATTTTATTGAGTGTTTTTACCTTTTAAATAACGTTGTTCTTATCATAATTTGACTGCCAAGTTTGTTGATGATACACCTGTTTTAATATTTCTGTCAATCATTTGAAACTGCTGCTAAAACTAAAATTTCATTGTTGGTTTCAGACCATGCTTCTGAATACATTTGCTGCTATTTCAGCCATACTATATAGCTTATCGAACTGAAGCAAGTAAGTTAAACAGAGAATAGGTCAACCAGAGTACTGTATACATACACGTAGTAACCTCGACCCTTCATACCTTGGTGAGATGTTGTAAATCAGGAGCCTACTCTTCACTTGATCGACAACACATGCTCTGGTCAGCTCAGTCATGACCAACTGTTTCTTGTAGTTATCCATATATATCCAGAAATTGAGGATTCATATCATTCTGCTATATTGTTTCAATGCATTTTATCGTGTTTGTGAAGTATCACCTCGCATGTGAAAAAACATAACAAGCAAAAAGCTATTGTAATAGCAGTAAAGTACAAAAAGTTTCAAGTAAGTAGGATCAAGTTATTGTCGACGTGTAACTATATAAATGTACCAGAGTCTGAGTCACGAGAACAGACAAGACAAACTGAATGATTACCATACATTATGAACGCAAAGAAACAAAAACTAGAGGAATGTGAAGTTTTACTAGATCTGCATGAAAAAAAAACAAAGAAATTCACATACAAACAGTAACAGAGAGACGTTTCAACAACAAGACATAAGCAAACTTGGAACATTAACCTTACAATATTTCTCCCTAGTCGATATGTACTTCCCGAAAAATGATAAACCACAGTACTTGATTTACCTTTCTAACCTACTACAGGCAGACACCCATTTGAGGTTTGAGATATTTCTATATAAGATTCTTACCTAGAATAATAATAAAAATAACTGAATCTACTGAAAACTTTACCATAATTTAGAAAAATAAAGCATTTCATTATCCAGCAGAATCAAACCTGGACTCTTATGGTACAAAATTATTTTTGGTGTTCCACATTGAATCACTGACTAAATCTCACGACCCAACATAAGACAACCCACAATAACAACATAAAATTTAAATCAATGACTAATCATTCAGATAATTTTCACAATGTATGGCTAATATAATATTATGAAGCTTTTTTGAATTTATCCCTTTTTGGTGAAAAAACCATTACAACAAACATTCTACAACCTATGATAAACGCAAAAAAAATATGCTGTTGAAGGTAATGGTACGTTTCAAACAAGAGTTTTAAAATATCCTGACCTGCCAACCTCCAAACGTCCCCTGAAACTAATACTCTAGTTGAGCCAATGGACCTTCAGAATGACCAGATCAAAAGCGAATACCAAAAATAATTTTGTACTTCCAAAGTCCAGTTATTCATATGTATCATACTGATACTGTCTAATCAATCTGTTATATATGGAGTGAAACAATCATATGCTATTGAAGTCCAGTTCGTACTGGACATAGGAACCATTCGTTATGTATATATCTACATACGTGGCATGCGAAGGCACAGCGTGGAATGAGCAGGGATACAATTGATACATATATGGCATAAATCAGCTTATACATGCATGTGCAAACATTCGAGATCGCAGAACAAAACATTTCAATTCACTATTGCACACATAACTGGTAGATTTAAGATTTCTCAACAAATTGGTCAAAACATGTAGAATTCATTTGTACTATGTATTAATTTGAAAAAGTGGCCACGACTGTAGCAGTTTTTTTTTCTTGTATACGAACACCCTGTGAAGAGTGGAACGATTGTTATAAATGACAGTTGGCATAAGTCCAACATTACTGGGATATAATTACTATTTCATTATTCATGTTACATTGATATCGATAATCATTCAAACCTAGCTCTCATACTTTCAGCTTGTTTTCAATGTAAAGAAAAACTTTTCGATTAGCTATAACATCGGAAAATGCTATATCAAAAAATTGCTTGCTTACAAACTTAGATTTGAATGTAGATTCATCTAAAAGGATTTGAAAGAGTTAAGGTTCTATCTTACACACTTTACCTCAATTTAAATGAAGCAGCTTTGATATGGAAATTTTCATTTTTGGAAGAATTAATCTCTTAAATAAAAGTAGTTAATGAGTGAATGGATCTCGGGATTATTTTTTTATCTCAATAAATTTTCTATCAATGTATACCCATGATTGAGCGAGGACAAGGTGGGTATAGGTTTGTGATTACTAAAGATGTGCCTATACAAAGAATATCCAGGTTTGGGCAGAACCATTCTAACAACAAATATGCAGTGAATTTGAAATAGGTTAAGCTAAACAACCAACGGAATTTATCATTTATCCCAAGTATCTCTTATTTTACAACTACCACCTTGTTCAAGTTTAGCGAGAGAGCATGTCTTCCTTTGACTGATTACAACATTTGGCAAAGACACAATTACACATAACACGAAAAGTTAAGAAACGCAAGGAAAACTAGAGACATAAGTGTGCGAGAAAATTACCATCAATAAAGATTTAATGAGAACTTTCTGAAACGGAGAAAATCTAAAAAGCTACGTGACTTCCATCGCTTGATTATTTTTAGAAGGTTTATTAAGTCCGCTCGATGCGTCGGTAACCGACACCTGACCGGCCTGGCCCTCGCTTATTTGAGGTGGCATTTTGTCACTGTTAGTCAACAAACATGACTGCTCTACCACAGGCATGCCTTTCGTATCCGGAACCACCGTGGCAGCGGCGTTGTTCTTCGCCGCGTGGCCAATCGATATGTACGGCTTTGCCAGAGCGGTCCGGCCATCCGGCAACAGCGTCATGTGGGATGATGCCGCGGTTTTATTATTGTTTATGTTTGTCACCTGTTGCTTGGAATTGCCTATGCTTATAGTTCGAGTCGCATTAACGACGGGATTGCGCATTCGTTTAGATATAACTGTCAGGGCTTTGTTACCACCCATTTTAAAAATCCGATCCGTCGTTTCTTGCTTTACTCCGAGTGTTCGTTGCGGCAAGACAGGATGTATCTGAATACCTGTCGCTCCGACCCCGCTCGGGCCGAGTTTTAATATGTTAGGACCTGACCCAGAGGGAACCCAGGTCTGGGCGGAATGAGAACCGTGAGAATGAGACACGATCGTGGAAGTAACGCTAGATGGGGTTCCCGAGCTGATTTCCGAGTTTGGTTGCTGTAATGTAAGCCGTGCCACGTTGATGCTAACTGTTTTCGTCTGGCTACCATTCGAACCATTGCTGCCACCCGATACCATGGCTGCCGTGCCGGCTTCCATGACAGTGGTGCGAAAGGAAGGCAAACCAGAGGCGACGCTACCTCCGGCAGGTGTGGCTATCAACACCGCAGGTGAATTACCACTTGTGTGGGGAATGGATAACTGGGACAGTGTGTGTTTCTGTGGAGTGGTGGGCGTGAGGGCCAGATTTATGCTAGGGCTTACTGACTGGTGACCGGAAATCAGCCTCTGTGAATTTTTCAACTGCGATGCTACATGAGGGCCGAGGGTGGACAGAGCAAAGGGAATTGTTGTTGTATTGTTGTCCCCGATGCTACCTTTGGAGTAGTGATGTCGTGACGAAGGTGCAATAAACAGTGTCCCTATTGTGCTTTGGTTTTCATTAGAGGCGGTGGTCAAATAAGATGAACTAACCGGCGTGCCCGGATTGTCTGTGTTACTGTTCGTTATTATTGCACCATGAATGTTAGCAGATTGGCTGCCGCTCGACGGATTGCTTATTCTGAGAGTAGCCATCACCGTGACCGGTGTCCTCTGACTTTGCACCGAGCTATTTAAGACATCTTGCACGCTTATGCTATGCTGCTGCCAGTTTTTCTGATTCGCCTGAGTCATGCTCGGCTGCGCGACCGCGAAAGACACGACCCCGGCGGACGATCCCGCCTGGGTCGTTGTCAAAGACACTCTCTGTGTCGAGCCACTCATGGGAAATGTAAGGGTGTTGAGATTTGGCGTGCTTGTATTCATACCGACGACAGACATGAGCGAGACTTTGTCCCTCGATTTCATTTCCACCAGCTTAGCAGAATCCAAAGTGAACTTGCCTTTGCTTTTGCTTTGTTTTGACATAGGCGTGATGGTTTCAGCGATTGGCACACCGCTGTAGATGTATTTCCCGGGCGAATTGGTCGCCTGCATGGCCATGGTCGTTAACATAGTCTGTGTCGACATCATGCTCGAAGAAACAGTACCGGCCGTGACAACGTTCAGTTTTAGTGGGGTTTGTACTCGACATGATTTGACTTTGGACCTGTGACTTTTGGAATCTAACATGGAAAAGGAAAGATTCAGAATGATGCAACTAGATGGTGAATATTGTGGGAAAATGGTTCACCTGTCGTTAAGTATGACGTCTTTACTTTTGATGCAGTGCTGACTACCAATGCTGACACTGCGAACATGGCGGTTGACTTGTCCAGAGCTGCGCCGCCTGGCACTACAATTAAAAGAGATTATTCAGCACCATGAATACTCACTATATTTTGGTAATCTTGAATAAAATAAATAGAACATTACCCAAGCCACTCTCCAGTATTCGTTTATGAATCATTCCGTGCTTTAGCGGAGATGGGGAATTTAAAGATCTAGAAACAGTGATTAAAATTTACATTTAACTATCATGCTTGCTCTATAGCAAGGGTCTCAAACTCTTAAACTTTCTCAAAGAAAATCGTTCAACAACAAAACATGATAACAGCAAGCGACTTACTTGGTATAATACGTTTTCTGTAGCGCTAACTTCTTATGCAATAGTTCTGAAAGATTGTAATTTGCATTGTTAGAAATTTCGCTAAGCCAAAATACACCATATTGTACTTGCTGCTACGATTTTCAAATTGGTGCATATTGGTCGACTACAAACATTGGTTTACGCATTCATAAAACCAACCTTAGTTAGTACGTAATACTGTGATACTGATATATTGAAAAACCAGCCATGTCATTAAGGGAAAGACTATAGCATAACATTGCAAATATACTTTGTGATAAGCGTACCTCCTCTAGAACCCTCACCATCGGTTGTCATGATATCAACTGTTTCTGAATCAGAAGACACCTGGTTCGATTCTGTTCTTGACATACCTAAGAAAAAGGGTAAAGTTGAATAAATACTGCAATCCAGATAAATAGTTCCATATTTTTGTCAAGTAATCAAGCGTAGATTTAACAATTCGTTGAGGCTAAGTGCAGCCATACCTCTTGCAAGTGTACTTATCAATCAATACTACTGTTGCTTCTAAATAATGAATGCCGACAAAAGAGAAGACAACAATAATTTGATATAAACAAAGATTTCAAGTGCAGTCACCTTTCGGTTCCGAAGTTTTACTCGGGATACCGTCCACGGGTGCGGCGTTTGAATGCCCAAAAGATTGTTTATCACATTCTTTGTCTTGCTTGTCTATCCGTAATAGCTTGTGGGTCTTGTGGATTTTAGGATCATACGGCCTATACCTCCTCCATCTTCCGTGCTTAATTTCTGTTCAAACAATTCCAAGGTTAAGGTTAGTTTTAACGATTTGAGTGAAGCTATATTGGATAGCCTATTATAGCTTATTTTCCAGGAATTGTGATATCACCATTTCCAGTACCTTGTAATAATTCCTGTAAGTCTTGTTTATGAGGTAGATGCTGCGCTTCGGGATTCAAGTCAATTTCAGACAACTGTTTGTTCCACGGAGAGTAGGCTCGGTCAAACAGGATTCGACCACCTCGCCCCACTCTGTTTGATGTTGAGAAAAAATTAGTATACAAAATCTGAATCGTTGCTTAACACTCAACCAACCCGACAACAGTCGGCATACAGTGCATAGTTACTTGCATTTTGAACCTAGTCCCATGACCATGTTTTTACGATGACATACAATTATTGTAACATTATTTTGGTACTGGTGTCAACTTTAAGGTTTATTTATTGATACCAACTGAAAGAAAAAGAATCCCAATCATGGAATTTTCATGTTTCCCTGTAGTTCAAAAGGAGGTAAAATACCTCCTGGGAAATTAGCTGACGCATGGGACCAATTTGACTTCACACAAAGTAAACTAATAGTCCACCCGATAATACATTGTCTGAATGTATGCGAAACTACCTTCCTGATGAATGATCCCAATATGGATGACTCACCGCAAAAACTCCCTTATTTTATCCTACGTTTTAGTACACTTCCCTTAAAGTAGTGTTACTTATCGACCATTTTAACTACTGTTATTTCATATCATTACTTCTGTATCTAATGGACTATTCCCTGCAGTAATGAAGTAAATCCAAACTAACCTTCTACGACAAAATCCCATGCATTTTTCTGGAACGGCTAACGTAGTCAGCGAATACCTGTGCCTCTCGTCTGTCATCCACGGCCAGTGATCTCCAGACAAATCATCCAGTGGCTGAGAAGGATCAAGTACACAAAATAAGGAAAATGTAGATTCTGTGGAATATTTCCAACTTACGAACTTGACCAAAACAACTCAAAAGAATTCAAAATCAACATCATAAAGGCCAGGACAAATTTTTACCGCATTGTATTTGCATCCAGGCTTCCTTCTGAAAGCAAAAGTACCATCGGGATTTTTCTTTTTCTCTTCTTCGGGAGCCAAAGAGCCGGATAGCTGTAGATAAAATAAATTTAAATGTCAATAAAAGCTGAGGCAATGTCCAAGAAAAGAACAGTTAGGTGAGAAGAGCTCTTGAACCCATCTATGAACTAATGTCAGTGAAGAAAACACACATACCGGACTTTTGGGTCTTTCTTCATCACTCGATTGGAATTCATATTGATGCATCGTATCAACTACCTGCTGATAAGTCATCTCTGCCCCGACATTAGATCGGGGCGCCATGGCGCCTGAGCCGAGTGATGCGAGATGGGAATAGCTGTTGGTAGCACTCACAGAGACCTGTAAAATTCAATAAACATTTAATTTTAACTTCGATTTAATGGAAGGAACATAGGAAGGAGCTTTACATATATGGAGACAAGAATACAGCATTTTCTGCCCACAATATATATTATATCCAATTTAAAATCTCCAGTTCAGATATGCAAATCTAGTCGGGTAATGTCTAGCTAAGGAAAGTCCTTTTAAGCGTCAATATCCAAGGATTAAATATCGCATTCCACATCAGTCACTGACAAAGGTAAGACACTGTTGATTGTTCTTGCAGTTAATGTACAAAGGATACGAGCAGATGAAATACTTTTATAACCTTGTTAGTTCCGGTTGAAGAAATTGGTTTTGAACTCAAAGCAGATGCTGAGTGCATTTTCGGCATCTTGAACGAGGATACGCCGTGACGATGACCAGAGCCTCCGTTCAGACCACCATCCATGTTCGTAGGAAAATTATGAAGCTTGTTGTGCTTATGCTTTCGGTAACGTTTCTTTTTCTGTGTGATTCCGTTCTCTCTGGTAAAGTATTACGATAGAATCACGGACCTTGAAAAAGCATGCTGTGTGCCAGGTTTTCATTGATTTCTTTACCTGTCCACTTCTAGTTTTCCAACTTTGCCTTTCATTAACAAAGCCGGGTTTATTCCTACGGGCAATCGATTTCCAGAGGGGTGCTTCGACCGACTGACAAGTTTGATACTCTTAGGACCAGCCACTTCTCGTTTGGCAGATTTGAAAAACTTACCGTCCCAATCCTTCATTTGGTATCTGGAAAAACAATAATTCAAGTTGAAGATGACTAGAATAACACTACTGAAACATATCTCCAATAGCACATAAGCAGCTCCGACCTCTTTTCAGCGATTTCCAAAGTCAAATGCAGCAGTTCTCGTTTGCTCTTTTCCCTCCTTTTGATCATTTCGAGGATAGTAACTGCGCGACTGAGGTCCCTTCGAAGTTTGAGCATCTTTTCGTATGATGCCTCGTCATTTTTTCGATTCTAGACAAGATAATATTGAACTTAATGGGATGGATCAAACCCAGTTAAATTGTTAATAGAATAGATAAAATGCTAAGTACAAATAAACACAGTGCTACAGTCAAACAAACCAACCTTTCGAGTCTGCATTTTCTCAGTCCGTCGTCGGAAAGCAACATATGAATCACCACTTGAAGATCCATCGCGTCTTTCCTGACGTACCTGAAGTGTGAGGATAAAAATTTATAAATAAATGAAATGTCTAGTGTTTGTTGGATTGGTTAAAATTCTGAATCACATATCTATATAATAATCGTGTAAGTTATTTTGTCTGTCGCCATTTCTCAATGAATCTTTACTAATCTGGCCTAGAGGTCCAGATTAATGCGTGACTGAGGAAAATAAAGGTCAATAAAGGAAAATTCCAGCTATGGCCAACTTGCTGCTGCAATTAGGAAAAGAACTACAACATGTTAAGGATCCAATAAGAGTTACCTGGACAACAAGAGGACCGATCATCTTCAGTCGCTTCTGTAACCAATAATCATAAACGGCCTTTATCAAATCATCATCTTCTTTCAAAAGCAGTTTAGCTTCCTGCAAAGAGACGACTTGATTGCCACACGATTTCTCAAGCCTGTCGATCATCTCTTCAAATTGAATCTCTTTGATATCAAGACCTGTGCGTTTGTTAATGTCGCGAACCCATCTCTCGTCCTCGCTGTCCATGTCGTAATCCGGCCTTTCTTGTTCCATGATCGAATTCAGGGCTTGAGCTGACAATGAGCAAAGTAAATTTCATTATTCTCGAGAAAATATATTCGAATTGGACCGTGTGTGTTCAGTTAGCAAAGAATATGACATTCTAATCTCCGATCAACAAAACATAATTTTGTGTTGAATAAGTTTTTAGGCGACAGTGACCACTGATTAGACAGACATTCTTTTAGTAATAGTAGCCAGTGTTGTGGAATCTCATGCTAATGAAAAACAAAATTCATACACAAATTACGGGTTCGTGGAGACGCATACAGATACTGATATCATCCAAGGAATAGAATTGTAGAATTGACAAATCACACAAGACAATTAAATGATCTTGAACAACCGAATCTAAAACACTAACCTTGATTATGGATATACTGTTTAGGGAGGCGGTAGGATTTCTTATAGATGCTGTTATAGTATTGTACGCCAACCTCAGCCTCTGGTACTGGAATAACCATGACTTTTTTATGACCATACACTTGTTGGGCAGAAATAGCACGTTGTAAATGATGTTCCTGTACACAACATTGGCATTTTCAATACATTACTTATAAGGAAACAACTGATGAAAGGGTTTCTCTACTGTAAGCGAATGCGCTTTTGAGAGCATAACAGTGAAACAATGAAATTATCAGCATGCCTGTGGTAGACCATTCTAGGAATGTGATACGATAACACCGAAGTGAAACTGAATTCATGCATGAAGACTAGCATCTGTTTCTTATTGCTGTACGTCTCATGACACAAGAAAATATAGAATTCTTACTGCAAGGATTGCCAAATCATAGCGAATATGATAGCAATAAATTCAGACGGGATAGATGTATTAAAAAATATTTTTATTGAACAAGGTTCAAATGTTCAACAAAATCAAAAAGGAATTAAAAAAATATTGTAGTCAGCAGTACAAATAAACCTATCCACTAAGTAAACTGATTTACATAACAGAAACAAACTTACGCCAAGCAGTAACGACATAATGTCAACAATAGATTTAAAATTTTGCAAACTAAACATAATGCTGCAAATTACTCTACACTATTACTGCTACAAATATTGCAGGTACACCCAGCCAAAATTCACTATTAACTGGGACAAATTGATCAACCTGGCCATGACTGTCACAGCCAAACTGGGATGTATGGTGAGCCTAAGTCAATGCAATACTTTCATCATACAACTGAATTAAGGTTGAATTATATCACTTTATTAAGCGTAGGTTCGAGCTACATCTAGCAGTTAAGCATCACTCGTTTGTATGTACAAATAATAAACGCTCAATAGTTTCTTAATAACCCTTTAACTTGACTGGAATTATAAATTAGGCACGGGTATACAAGGACCCAATACATACGTACACTGCAAAAGGGTTGAGTACACAACCTAATATATAAATAATTTAAATTGTATTTTTATGACATCATAACAAATCGTTGCTGTTGTTATGGAAAATGAAGGCCATGCTAGGGTATGCGTAAGTCATCTTTGGTAACATATCCACTGAAATTACCCAACGCTCTTCCTCATTAACCAATAAATAGGAGGTCAGGTATGACATGGCCGAATCCCTATGCCAGCACAATAGCATCAAATTCTCATCACAAGCTTTGATGGAGCCAAAGAATTGCATGGAGATTGGATATGGAGTATGGATTTGACAATATTTTCATTGTGTTCTCATGTCATTTGGTGACCAGTAAATGTTCTTTTATTTTAAATATGAGTAGGAAATGTAATAAGAAGTCGATAGTGTCAGGAACATATGGAAGTTACTCCGGTTGGCTCCCAAGAATCCCATGTGTTCACGTTGGAATCTCAATTTCGTTCCCGCGCGTCACGTTGAAGCTTGCGAGCGCCAACGTGCGGATGTAAAATCGAGCAAAAATACAACAATATGGCTTCCAAAACTTACCGATTCCTCTTCTTTTTCCATTCCGGTGGGCATTTGCGGGACTGCTCGGTTTAATACCGAGTAGTCAGGCAGATCTGAAACCTCATCCTTTCGATATATGGGCATAGCTTTCGTGGCGTCCAGCGCCCTAGCCCGGAAAGACAACTTACTCATGCTGAATTTTACTGAAAGCTCGACTCTTACGAACGCTCAATCCGCGTTATTCTGCTTAAAAATCTGTCCTTGTTAAGCCTGACAGAGGGCTTACACCTATTGACAGGCGTAACGTAGGTTACTGGCCTTTCACAAATCGCCATAGCATCGTAGTAGCCAGTGAAGTTTTAGGTTCTCTGTCGTGATTAGAGCGTCCATAATGGCGGATTAACCAGTTGTACTGTCACCCATAATGCAACGCAACAAAGCACCATGAGACACTGCGCAGAACGCTACTGCGCACTTTTCCCACGCCCAACAACAAGTTACGGATTCCGAAGACGTTATCGGATATACGGTTGAATGATTTGCCTCTAGTGGTGATTACGAGTAGTCTCATGACTCTGACGAAATTCTAACCGCCGAGTCTACACGTATTTTATTAACTTGTTGACGTCGGAATATGAATATTAACCCGTAATACTTATTTTCAATCGAGGATAATGAATCAAAACATCTCATACATGACGACATAAATATTGCATACGTCATCCTAACAGAAATAACCTCCAGCAAAAGTTTGATTTGACAGAACAAAGTAATTGCATTTAATAATATTCGTGCACTGGTCTACACTGAAACTAGAGCAGACTCAGAATACATATCTCCAACACAATACATTCGTGGTCTACACTGAAATTAGAGCAGACTCAAAAAACATATCTCCAACACAATACATTCGTGGGTGTGGTTGAAATATTCGTTACATTGTATGACGGCCACATATGCTCAATATTTAACTGAACCATCGACAAAATTGACACATTTTAATTTCGGGCTACTAATAATATCAACAACAAAGGTGTCACCAACAATTCATTAAATCATTTATAAACTTATTTTAATAGGATAACTGATTCGAACGAACCGATTTTAATCAGGATTTTGATCATTCTGTATGATGCCGCAATAGTTTGGTCTTTACGCACATCATGATGAGCCTTTTTTAGATTAGTAGAGTGATTTCAATTTGCATGTGATATTCGATGATGCACAGAGTATACTTCATGAAATAATAAACTAATTATCGATTAATGTGATTATGATAGTTATATATTGTTAATTAAGATACATCCCGTTATGGTAAACATTTAATGATGCTGTTTGTGTTTCTTCATCTCTTTCTTTTTCTTCTTAAGTTTCTTTCGCTCTTCTTTGGATAGACCACGCTTTAGAGATATATGGAGACGTTAAAAAAATTCAGTACTATAAAAATAGGGGGTATAAGATCAAAGGTTTTAATCATGAGTCAGTAAAAAGAATTACGTATTCTTCATCTGAGCTGCTCGAGCTTGAACTGGAACTTCGTCCTTCATGCTTATGATGATGATGATGATGATGACCATGACCATGAACAGCATGATGAGCTTCATGTTCTAGATGCTTGACTTCATGTTCTAGATGCTTGACTTCATTTTCTGCATGATGCTCAGCCTTTTTCACCTCATGTTCAACTGTAGATTTGAAACATTCAGTAACAAAACATAATTCTGTAATATTGCTATACCATGTATAGTATTTTTATGGATTATTGTTCAAATTGGTCTAACTTTGCCGGGAATAGTCTTTTTAATTTGTCCCACTTCATTTTTTTCAATGGTAATTAGGCAGATATCAACACGTTTGATAATCCTATAAGATATAAATCAGTAACCAAATGGTGGGCAAAATTCAGGAAATTGTGGGTGTATCAAATATATAAATACAACAGACTAATAATAAGAGTGAATTTACAACAATGATTAGCAATAAGGTTTAACTAACGTTCGTAGCCTTGCTGATACGGTTATGGCCGGAAAAAAATCTGTATTTTATATGGACCAACTAATGACTTATAAAGAGTAAAAATTCCCGAATTAAAAGTGAATACAGTACAATTTTCCTACCATATATAGCTTCTAAAAGACATAGTGAGTCTAAGTTAAATATTAACAGTACATTCAAAACAAATACAACTACACCCATACACTACATTCAGAAAACATTCCTTTTATTGCTTGGTTCTATGATGATACTCCTAAATTGCATGATCCTGAAAAGCTGAAAGAAACCATTCAAGTACAAAGGCTGAGTCTCGTAAATACTAAAATATATTTAAAAAAATACCATGATGAACTTCAGACATATTTCTTGTCCAAGATCGAATCCACTTTTCTGAAATAAATCACACAAATAATACATGAGTACTTGAGTAAAATACTTTACATACCATTTCACATAACAAAATGATAAAGCAAGACTAAATATCCTATTTCCACACATACATTATTTCAAAATCATTGAATACCTGAGTATTTTAAATGTTTTGAGTTTCCAAAAAATTTGCAAAATAAAATTATAAAATTAATGCAACAAGTCAAAAAATACATATATCCAGAGTATAGAAGTACAGAGGTATAGCATTTCGAAGTAACATAAGAAAAATACCTTAAAATTTGTTCTGTGTTCCTTGCGAAGGTGGAGTAGTACTGTTAAGTATTCCAAAAATTGTGAAGACGAGATTTTTTTTTACAAACATGATTGATGTAGAACACGGTGATGCTTTTCATTTGGATGCTTGTTAATATTTACGTAGGACTGAATTGTTTCTAAGATACGAAACGATATCAAAGAATCTTCATTAAGATAAATATCATATAATGAAGGAACAGCGTATATAGTAGATGACTGTGCAAACAAACTGCCTTCGTGTGGGAAACCTATCAAACATTCAACAATACGGTATATTCGTACCTATGACTGAATTATAACAAAAAGTACTAACAAATTTACTGAAATATGGAACGAAACATTCTGGCAATAGGCTACATAAAATCTTTCACCTTGGAGACCACCATTTCTGAAATGCATGCATATCTGTTGACATTGCAAGAGGCAGAGAATCATTAAAAGCACTCAACCGAAGCAAGCAAAGATAATCAATTCATGGGATCACTAGAGAACCAACTGCTCAAGCTTTTTCAGCAATTTTACAATTCTTTTTGCTCGTATAGGTCTATTTCTATCTTTAAGCCCAATTAAGGGGATGATTTTCTATAAAGTTACCGTATTATAGTAATGAATACTAAAGCATATATTTCGTCGAAGTAGCGGCGACCTATAGTATTTTCCGGGATTAAAGACAAATGCCGTAATCTAAGGTGCTATATAAATGAAATTTATTATTCAATCATACTGGTATAATTCATTTAGACGGTACAGTAGATATGAATTAGTGGCCATTGTATTATTAACAGCTCATAGTTAATGTCTTTAATTACATTGTTGCCTATACTTTCGCCTTGTTATCTCGAAGCGACATTTTAGTGGAGATGAAAATAGATCTCTCATCCACATGCGCCTTGATGCATTCTTTGTCTTCATAATCGGCGCAAAAGCAAATACTGTGCTTTTCAAAATAACTACAGACGATAATTATGTAACGAAACTCAGCACAAAAAAATCCTAAATATTGGCATGTAAAAAATAATAAATCGGAATACAGTATATCAGTAGATTACATTTGCATCGTCGACGTCAACTGAGCAATATACGTAAGCCGGTTAAATTTCTTGAAACGTTATTGTTTGACTGTATAGATGACAAAGAGCGAGTATCAGTGACAGATGTACAAAGTACTATGCACTATAGTGAAGGTTTGGTACTTTACAGCTATATATCGCACGGGGAATGCTCGCTCCATATTCGTGAGAACTCTTCTATGCTGCTTGAACTTTTTACCTTGCTGAAATACATGCGTTGCAGTACTACATTAAGTAGAGTTCATAAACTCTCAAATGTTTTCATTCCTCCGTTGTCTACAGCTATTGATCAGTATGTGTTTAACCCACTCTTCTCTACGTTATCGGCACAAATATGTGCAGTAAAAAGCAGTACTGGATGCGCGAAACGAAGGTTTTTCGAAATAACAGTTTTGGAGCATTTATTCTAAAATACATGTTGCGCCTTAGCAACAATAGACCATAATAGTATTAATACGGAGTTAGTATAGTTTTGCTGTATTCTACTTAGTTGTTAGAGCCTTACGACA
Source organism: Halocynthia roretzi (assembly GCA_013436055.1). Taxonomy (NCBI): domain Eukaryota; kingdom Metazoa; phylum Chordata; class Ascidiacea; order Stolidobranchia; family Pyuridae; genus Halocynthia; species Halocynthia roretzi. The sequence continues at coordinate 167,456 of QRAM01000073.1, read as the reverse complement.
GTAAAATCGGACGACTATTTGTGAATATTGAACGGAGTACAGTATTCATCTTTGTCAAAAAATAATAACTAGAAAAATGTTGAAGTGAAACTGGGCGAATAGTAAGTCATAATCATAAACATCAATGCCTTTTATTCTTCTCAACAGAGGCAGTATTGTATGCTTATATAGTCTACGCACTCGGAAGTAATGACTAGCAGTAAACAATCAGCCTCGGCTAAAGGAGGATGGGTAACTAGCGATGTCTATTTAAAAGAAAAATCAGTTTTGATAACTGGAGGAAACTCGGGAATCGGTTTTGAAACTGCTGTAGATTTAGCAAGGCGTGAAGCAACGGTCATAATAGCATGCCGTGACGAATCGAAAGGGGAAAATGCCGTAACTGAGGTGGGTACACTGACACCTGTCATCATATCTTACAATAGTCTAATGTTAATGCTACAATTACCAACATAAGGTTGTTGAATAAATTACCTAAATAGGACTGAATCAAATGAACCTCCAGTGTTTCTTTTAGATTCGAAACATAACTGGATCGAAGACCGTTTTCTTCAAGCACTTGGACTTATCTTCGTTTCAAAATATTAGAAAATTTGCTAAAGAATTCATTGATACGGAGACACGGCTAGATATTCTAATTAACAATGCAGGTAGGAATCACGTACAATTGTATTATACTGTTTGTATACACTCATAATAATACGGACTGTGGATATGCAAAGAAATAATACTCTTGATGTGCTACGTAACCGCATAGGTATAATGTTGTGCCCTCAGTCAACAACCGAAGATGGATTTGAAACACATTTCGGTGTAAATCATCTTGGCCACTTTCTCTTGACCAATCTATTAATGGATTTATTAAAGGTAAGGTTGAAGATAAGGTATTTGCTGTAAAAAAACAATATATCTACGATAGTTATTCGTCATTTTAAGAAAAGTTCGCCTAGTCGGATCATTACACTGTCGTCGGTTATGCATACCGAATTGTACAACGCTTATATACACTGGGATGACCTGAATTTGAAGAAATCTTATTTCCCAAGGGATGCATACAGTCAAAGCAAGCTGATGAATGTATTGTTTTCAAGAGAACTGAGTAAACGATTGACCGGTAAGTGATACTATTGAAACTCAAAAGAAAGGATCAGTGTACAAAGTACTCTACTACCAACTGGTAAACACGTAAAGGAAAGCTTCAGTTCCCATGATTGAAATAAATTGAAATGTTCTGGAAATACTCTACGGGTTTGTTTAATGTTAAATAAATTCGATTAATAAAAAATATTATTATTCAGGTACAGGTGTAACAACTTACTGCGTTCATCCGGGATTAGTGAGAACGAATCTCTTGCGGCATGTAGGAACAAACTCGTCTTGCTGGGACTTCCTTTTCAGCTTTGTTACTAAAACCACGAGACGATTTTGGAAGACGCCAGAACATGGAGCACAAACATCAATATATTGCGCAATTGCACCGGAGATAGAAAACGTTTCTGGAAAATATTACGTGTAATTGCCATATTTTCTTACTTAACAACTAACAACTCAACTCGTGTAATAATTAGACTTGTAAGAGAATACTGTACTGTTTCAACCATATAGTGATTGCCACGAAGAAACCGAAGCTAGACTGGGTAGAGACGACGATGCAGCAAAGCGACTATGGGAAATCACCCAGGAGATTATTTCATCTGTGAATATAGATGAGAAGGATTAGAGGAACGCCACTGCTCCACTGTTCTACTGCATCACATATCAACATATCCCAACGTATTACGGTTATAGCGTCTCGTGTTAACCTTACATGTTTAAGAAAGTTGTGTGCGTGATCATCTTCTACTTCCAGATCGATTTCAACCATATTTAGCGCGGTGACTTAGGGTACCCCGGTACATTTCGTGATGGTATCAAGCGTAAGAAGACCAGTAGATAATCGACCCTCGGGGTCATGAGTAGCGGTTTTCGTCATGGTGTATACTGTAGACTCTGTTTACAGTTAAGAACTGATCTGTCATATCAATGACACCAAAATATAAAAACTAACCTTTTTACCTACCTGACATGTGCAAAAATAAATTTAACATCTATTATTCGTATTGAGCGCGTATTTTATTCAGTGCGGTAAACACCGGACTGCTATGAACAGTGGAAAACTAATAGCATTATTTGCCTTCTTAGTTCATCGTTTATTTCTCAAACAACGTACCGTAACACAAGTATTGTTCGTGTTTTTACATTCGTGTTTTCAAAATCTTCCCGCTCGCCAGTCTGTCGTGACATCGTTTTTGTTATTGCACAATCCTTGATTACTAACACCTTTCACAACTTTGCAAAGTAATTATGTATTACGCTATCTGCACTAGTAAATAAAGTCTAGCTATGCCATAAAGTTTGAGAAGGGCGTATACGTAACAAATTACCAGCGTCGTCATTTCATAACGGATCTTTACCACACTTGGCACAGAGGTCCCCCTGGATTCATAAACAAAGAAAACCCAGGAGCAAAAAGTATGACATCCTATAAATAAATAAGAAACTGGATATATACCTATTTGACCTTTTCCATTGAAGGATTATCTCAGTAAGGTCACAGGGGTAGTATTCCATATCAGTAGAGGTGGTGCAGGGTGAAAAACCAATACGGAATTTGGTAATTTGGTGTTCTGTAAGAGAAGTTACTAAATAGCAGTACATGATGTAACAAAACAGGCAATTTTTGTATGTCAAGTGACAGTGGCACCAACATTTCATGAAATAGATAACCATGATTCAAAAGTAAGGGCAGATTTATTATAGATTATAGAGAATTATTCAAGTCATTGAACATAGAAAGAATGAATACAACACACTACTACACTCCTTAATATACTTATAATTGTCTACACAATTTGTGAACACCTCAAAATCCCATGATTATGTCTCAAAAATAAACCATAAGTTTGATATTTACATAAAGTGGTTAATTTTACGTACCTATTCCTCAAAGAAAGATTCATTCTAGTACATTTCCTTGAGCATGGATAGGTGAGAATTTTCAGAGCTTTTTGACTACGTTGTCCAAATACAATAAAATATTAGTGAGAAATCTCCTAAATCTTTCAAAAAAAAAAACACACAAGTGGTTCTCGGCATCATGGTCAATAAAAATGGTAAATAAGTCACGAGGTGAAATAAAATATTCAACACCCATATATTTTTACTGTCATTTACCTACACTCAACCTTCAGCTGAACTGAGGTATATATTAAAATTATATTGAGTCTATTAATTTTGCTACAGTAAAGAGAAATTATCAATAGGTAGTATAATATTAATGCAATAGTTGCAATTTACATAATCTGTTAGTTCAAGAGGTCAAGATTCCTGGAAAAGGAGTGACTACAAGCAAGCATGCGAAGAGATACGGATATCGAGTATACAAGTTTTACATCATAGTAATATATATTTTGATTAGACAAAGTTTTTGGCACATCAGTAGTGCATCTTGTGTCCGTGCTTCATTGCCTTCTTCATTTTTTTCATTCTCTTCCTTTCATGTTTTGGCAAATGTTTCTGATGGTGTAATACAATGTAATAGATATTACACATAGGTCTCAATGATAAATTAATTATCTTATGTCAAGTGATGTGCTGAAACATATATAACCTGTATAACCTACTCCGTATGACCAAATACCATTATAACGTCGAGTGTTAATAAGGTTCAAAGATTACCTACACAATTTCATTTTGCCTTCCTCATCCACAGCATACAATGCATAATTTAAACAACCACTGTATTTCTGCATGCCCGAAACTTAATGTTGAAAGNTTATTACGTTAACCAAGGACATGAAACTTATGCTTACATTTTGGTGACTGACTATATCCATAACAATTTCTTTGCTATTGAAATAAACTGAATATTTAAAATATTACTGAAAAGTTGATTCAGTACTATTTTACATGGGCATAATGACACTGATCCTCAAGTCATAAAGCTTATATTTTGCATAACATGATATCAAGATAACTGTACAGAAAAGGCAAGAAATGGTTGTAAGAAAGTAATGCCTAGTAGGTCAAAACTTTTTGTATCATATGCTAATTTATTCACTAACAATATGACACATGGTTGTCAAAATTTGAATACTGTGTGATTAGGATGATGCTACTACGGACCATTATAAACACAACAAAGATATATCGGCATACCACCACATAGACAAGACTTACATATTCATCATCGCTTGAGCTAGAACTGCTACTGCTACTACTGTGTTTCCCATGTTTGTGGTGCTTATGATGCTTCTTATGTCCATGCACTCCATATCCCATGGCCATACCACCAGCTACAGCTCCAGGGTATGCACCTTTTAAGTAGTTTATAATATTACGCGCTAGAAATAATGATATCTGAAAAGGTTTCTTTCATATAACAACTCTAACCATAACTCTTCATTTTTAATCCTTTACCGAAACATCATTACCTTAAAATATGTCAATACCACGTAACTCTTATTTACGTTGTGTCCACATACATAAGTGAACACATTTATTTTTGGTTTATTACTGTACGCATATATATACAGTACAAGCGTGTTAGCTCACATTGACCAGAAAAATTACTTCAAGTCAATCTACTAAGTTTCAACCGAGCAAATTAGTTTGAGCTGACCATAGTTCCAAGCTATCCGCCAACTATGTATTGAGTTTACTCTACATAAATTTATATACTAGCGAAGTCTCCTGACCTTGCTTGGGTTAAGAGAACAAAGTAGGGATTACCGCCATTTGTGAGACGTCTCACTTGATTATGCAATCACCAAATAAAATTAGGACCTATTTTAAACCCAGAACCGGTCCCAGTATCGGAATTTCAGCTATCTATGTATGTTTTGATCAGCCATAGCTTTGGGCAAACACACACATGTATAAATTCCTCTTCATTCAAAAGATATAAACATCATACCAGCATGACGTGGGGGATAATGACCTGCTGCTGGATTATATCCTGGTGGTGGTGGAGGATATCCTCCATGTGGTGCATGACCTGGATATGGCTGACCTTGCGGATAAGTACCCGGAGGTGCAGGTGGATACCCTGGTGCCATTGGTGGTCCTCCCGGGTATCCCCGAGGTGGTGGTGGTCCTCCCGGGTATCCTTGAGGTGGAGGTGCTGCTGGATATCCTACAAATATCGAATCAATAGCAATTAAACCTGAGCCAAGATATTATTTTGCAAAAGGACTTGCAGTGAAGAATTTACCTTGTTGTGGATACCCTTCTGGGTTCGGATGGGGTGGTGCAGTTGGATAACCTTGTTGATGAGGGTAGCCCGCCATATTAGACTTAGATTAATAGATTTGATTCGCTGCAGAATAGGTAATACAAATAATGATAACTTTAACCTTCACTGATAATTTATTAGCAATTTCTCTGTTATTATCATTACTGTCTGATGTATACTTACCACCAATATATATGCGTTCTAGGGTAACTCATCAACCACTCTGCTATTACTTTGATGTCACATTTCGGTTAACTGGCTGACAGAACTATCTATTTCTGAATCACTGACTACAATACGCCAACAGTAACACACACACAGTACGTCGACTCCGATAATAAATGTAACATAGAATAATAAAAAATCCGAATAATAAATGTAACAATAGATTCTATGCTAACATAGACACATACCGATCGAATAACGATAACCTTTACCTTACAACTAAACCAGACACATGAGGCGCACCAAGTTTATTAAGAATAGAATACAGGTAATAGACAGGTGTCGCTCTCATATGAAAACCGACGAGAGAAAACCGCAAGGTGACGCAATAACAATTCGTCTGATCTGAAGCCTTTTCTCCAAGGTTGGAGAGTGGCTCTGTGGATGCTAACATCTATCGCCGACCGAGAAGTCTCAGCTTCGCACTTAACTTTCATCCATCTCTACATCCTTTAACAAGACACTTCCACCTATCCAGCTGTATAAATAGGGTTCCAGTAACGCCCCAATGCTCATGTAATAAATGACCATCGTTGCAATCGTTATGAACACTGCTGGGAACTGGGAACAAAAATATTTGTAATGCACTTAGTTGACACAAACACGTAGTCTACATTTCGTACATATATGCACCGTAACAAATGGATCGTTCATAATCAGATTTACATCACAAGATAATATGGTGGTATTATTTCATAAACCTTTTTATAGCGAACCAGATGAGCAAATGAAACCATCGTAATGGTGTTGTAATGCTGGTTAGATCTACTAAGAAATGGATTAAGCCTGGACCTATTTTAGAAATTTCAGATTCATAAACCGGTTCAGGATAGTTGGAATTTGCATGCTGATTGAATGTTACAGCTTGAGTTTGAGCAGTCTTATAGCCATATCAAAAGGAAAATATTGTATAGTTCATCTTTTCGCCCACGCAGTTTGTAACCATTTCCCGTTCTATTCCAGGAACAACGTTTTCAGTAAATCTTATCATAAGACTATTTACTGAACAAATATTAGTGTAAAGGGTTGGACCTCATTATTTATCGCTAATTTACTTTTATCAAACAACGGTATGGGAGAGCAACACTGTTTCACTGGATTAGTTTTTCCAAATGGAAGCGAAACGTCGGCGCAAATACGAAAACAATAGCCCGTAACCACTGTAAATCAATATTATTGATCATGCAATACTCGAAATCCTTGTGATTATTGGAATACAATAGACTGATGGATGACAATGGGTAATAGCGATGGCACGAACCTATTTGAATTCCTAGAATAGTATTGTGAGAATGGCTGAGCCTGTACCGTGATCACATTCAGTTAAAGTGTAAGTTTATCCAACCTCTATATCGTGATTATACTGCTAGACAATATAGCCTCTAAATACGTGCATAGAGTTAACGATACTGGAACTTTTTAGCAATGACTACAAAAATTATTACTTTACTAATATTTACTTTATTACTATATCAATGATACGCTGATATGCCATCATATAAAAAAAGCACTTTAAGACTTTTTACGATGACTTTCAAAGTTTACATGTACTTGGCGTTCAAATAAGACAAAGTGCATATAAGATAATCTCTACAGCACCAAAAAAGTACCATTTAGATATGAATACGAACGGGATACGTTCATACAAGTTTCCCAATCTATCTTCGAAAGTCCAAGAGCTCTTGACCGAATCACGGAGTAAACTGTAACCTAATAAACACTTTTAATGAAACCACATTGAAGTCCTCAATTTGGTAAACAATACAGAGGATTAGCGGAGAGTTTCCCTCTCTTGAACAAACTGCGGAGAAGAAATCCAGTGCGCAGCGCGAACAGATGGTATTTATAGACAGCGATGAATAAACTTCACCAAACGCTCCCAGAGCGCGTATATTTATTTGAGCGTAATTTTAGCCAGCACCGAGCGTTGTTCTATTCTCTTTCTAGCGTGGTAGTGTGTCAGATATAAGCCTAAAGGAATGTATTGTATTATATTGTAGTATTTTCCAATAATCAACTGAGGGAACTGATGAGTGTTTAAGTATTGCGCAGCTTAAATAAACCTTGTCAATGCTTATCCATATTCTACCAAAAAGGATTTATAGTCCAGGGAACACAGCGAAGGAAATACTATCAGTGCCACTACATAGCTATTCATAATTCGTTAGCATGGAAAAAGAAGAAGATTCCGTAAGTATATTCTAAACTTTCATACTATTTGATATTAATTAGACAGAATTTCACAGTGGCGACTTCTAGTCATTCATTTAAAAAGAGGAAAAATAAGGTATTATATTCTGCTGCATGATCAAATTATACAAATTTACGAAAAAAGAGAAATGCGAATTTTTCTATTCATTATTCTACAACAAATGCATCCTTGATTCTGAATCTTAAGCAATTCTAAACCAACTGTTAAAACCCTCGTTTCCAAATTTGGGACTTCGTTAATCCACAATTTTTTTACTGGTTGTAGAATTCGGCGTATTCATCCTCGGACAAAGAACTTAAGCTTCAGCTATTCCAAGCAACAAATGAGGCAAGGATTTGGAAAGAAAGGTACAATACTATATTCCATAATTTAGTTACCTCCTAGAGTGTTTTCTTCTATTTAATCCATTTCATTTTAGATGTACGACAATTACGAAAGAAAAGACGTCTCAATTAAGAAATATCGAAACGAATTTAATGTTGTTAGAAGCGAAATTAATGCGTGAAAGGAAAGATATAGAAAAACAATTGTCGAGGCAAAATCGTTTCATAAAGGAACAGAAGAGTAAAATTGAAAAACTAACGACGGCAAATCAAAAGCTATTAGCCGGGATGTTGTTGTTACGGTGAGTGTGAACTTGACTGGCAACAGAATAAATCATGTGCTATCAATTTAGTTCGGTTCAATTTCTAATTTGTATTAAATCCGGTCTATTTTGAATCCCACAGCTATGAAAAACCTAATAAACTTCCAATGGACAACGGTCCTATTACGGGAAGAGGAAATTACTCGACGGAAACACGGCAAAACGTACAAGGATATGACAATAGGACACCTACGCAAATAAAAAGTAAGGCACTGATCGCAGGCCGTGCTCGAGAGGTAGCGAATCAAATAGCGATCGAAAAATCTCAAAGTACTGCTTCAAATGAAACCGCTGCTAGTTCAATGACAGCGAAAAAGGGTAGAGCGCATAGATCACACAGTCTTCCTTATGGCAAGTATTCCATCTTGTTATAGCGATGGTTAAAAACTCATGTTCATGCGTGTGATCGATCATTTCAATCTTAACTATGACATGTTTGCTGGATTGGCGATAATTAATTGCATCGGATATTTCGCAATCTCATTCCAATAATGAAGACTATGCCCAAGATGATTATTATACATTTTGATATTTATTGCAGGACAAAATTACCGAATGGTAATATTGAATGCTATTTTTTTATTTGCTCGTGTCTGGAACTAGATATATATACACAGGAATTCCCCGAATCACGCTGTTAATTAACTCGAAAGTTATTCAATAAAATCCATAATCGATGTAAATCGAATACTCTTTAGTTGGCAATATATTTCCACATAGACATTCCTAATCGTCTGTATTTAGGTCTGTAAGCGATGGATGGTTATATAAATTTCCTTGCTAATAGCAACCTCCGTAAAAAGAGCATTACGGAAGTCGAGTCCATAGGCAAAATCGAAATATTGAAGTTTTAGTCTATGTAGGGGAGTTCCTGTTCATTCTGCTTCAATTTTTCAACCTAAAGAATGCATGATCACCATTCCAATTATGATTTACAAATTACTAGCTAAGAGAATGTGATTTCTTACATAATTCTGAACAAATTATACATTTTGTCTTGATCAATTATTCATTTTATATGTCTTTATACTATATATATTTGTTTTACTTTCTTACGTTTCTAAACACTGTGGTATCCCATGAGGTTTCAATGGATGTTTTGCTACCGTGTCGATACAATACTGCTTTATTATATTTACGTTAAAAATAGCTAATTACGCTAGGGAAAATAAGTGTTGGTAATGTGCAGTAAATACACATCTCCATTTGGATATAGGCACATTCATTCACTCGGTAATAAAATTGTAAATTTTATAGCGGAGCTGACGTCATTGCTCAACTGAAACGAGCTATAAAGAATCTTTTTTATTACTTATGTATAGTACCTATAATACTATGTGCATTTCGGGTAGTAAAAATACCACTGTCTACATATGATATATGTGCAGTGCGATAAAATCTGGAAGAATGACATTGTTTTGTAGTTCAACTCGACGAAAGTGTGTCATATCGGTTGAGGAGCTTGGAAAAGAAGACGTAAGCACATTTATCGATTTTGTTGCTTATATTTTATCACAAGGAAAACAAATATATGTCTGTTACTGTACTTAGCTCATGGACATTAAAAAAAATACCGATAATTTATCGCAGGGAACCGAACAATGAGAAACATAAACCTCAACTATTTACTGATAACGATGACACCAAGCGAACACGATGCAACAGTGTTGGCAATCGCGATGAAGAGAAAGATTTGTTAAAAGAAATGGCAGAGAAGTCCATCTTGGCTAACGAACACCGTAAGCATACTTAGTTTGAAATCAGGAATTTATTATATGAAATACACTTCACCCTCGTTTTAACCCTTGACCCTCGGCGCAAAGTGGGAAATCGCATAACGTGAGTAACTAATTAGATGTAGAAAATAGGGGATGCGTTCTGGAATGCTTCCGGAATTAGTACATCCAAAGTATTCATACAAGTATGACATAAAAGCAGTCGATATTTTTCATCATCGATTTAAGGCAATATTCAACATAATAGATCGTAGAACGTTAACATGCGGGGGTGTACAGTACATAATCTCCAACTATGACAGTCGTATGGAAAACTGATCGTGTTATCTATCAGTAAGAATAATTAACTTGAGGAAATTGAAATAGATCGAGTGCATATAGTCAGCAAAGTTTCTGTCTGTCGCCGAAACGCATTCGCATTAAACGAAGGTCCAGTGTATAATGATGTGAATATGTACAAATATGAATATTTGTTTATCGTACAGGAAAATTCATACCACCATATAATCAAGAAGTAACAGCTTGGTAAGTATGAATTTTATCTCACTTTAGGTCTTGTAAGCTCCAAGTCGTTCGTTAACGATTAAGGAAAATTTGCTACCGAGAGAAACAGAGATAGCATACTCTTAAACAGTAATTAAGTAATTAATGAATTCGACGTCCAAAAAGCCACAACAGCGGGACTGGAGAATTGCAAATTATCAGATTTATTTTTATGTGTGCCTGCAGTTATTTGTGTATTATATCTCCCGTAATATGGAGGTATTGAACACCAATTTTCAATTGTGATTTTTAAGACCTAAACTTGATCATTGTAGCAATCCTCAGTTCGCAGACCACAGTTCACATTACGTTCAAGAATCCTCGCCTCAAGATCGCAGTAAACGCGGAAGACAGAGATCAAGCAGCGTTTGCTTAGGTAAGTTCCTTTGTGTGGCGAAGTAGAAACGTTATATAATAGCGTACTGTGGAGGCGTTTGAAAAGCCTCAATATAATAGAGTGTACATGTGCAGGTATTCCTCATCTAACGACCATGTTCCATTATAACGACCTTGGGTATATATTCAGATATTGTTTCAATGTCACCGGACGGGTGATAGAGTCCATAAAAGTATTAAAATTTACCAAGTATCATCTTTATATGAATCATCTGAACAACGAAATTCGTAACGGTCTAACGGAACCATTATTTAATGGCCATAAGCGTGAGGAACGGTCGTAGTTGACAGTGATAGTCGTGATAAAAGTCGTAAGTACGAGCGGTCGTTATACGAGGAAGTCGCTAAGTAAACAGTATCTGCACTTGAAATCTACAGTACTGTTTTTCCCATTTATTAGCATCCGAGAATTCAAGGTACAGTCTCCGACAAAGAATCTCAAAACTGAGGTAAGATTTAATGGTTAAAATCATGCTGTTTATATGTACGTAGGAATTTCAACATTTTCTCTAATTTTAAACAAAATATTTTTTAGAATCAATGACTTTTCAAAATCACTAGGACAGGAGAGTTCTATAAGTACAGTGTATTCCATAAAATCAACCGATCCACCGCTAACGCAGGAAGTCAAACACCAAGCCAGAAAAGAGGAGCCAGAGATAAAAATAGATAAAGTCATTGCCAAGGCCAAACTAAAACGGATGCTCAGGCATCGCTCTCAAAGTAAGGCGTTTATAAGTTTAGATATCCGCTGTTACAAGATAAGAAATCTGATCTGGTTAATTTTGTGATGGTTTAGGTGAACAATGCATGATAATAAACCAAGATCACGGAGCTTCAAGAAAGCTTGGGTACGTACAGTAAATCACAGTTCTACACAACTTGCGATTCCGAACTACGTGTGTTGTCCGAACTCACTATCGTGTCAAAATTGATGATATTATTCATACATATTCACACATTGTCACTTCAAAACTGTGGAGAAATGAAAACATAAACTTTAGCCATCGCCATACTAGAAGTGATTTTATCATTTTTTCTTTTATAGAGATGTAATATCTGTGAATAGTGATAGTGGCCAACACAAAAAGACACAAAGTCAGCAGACGACAGACGCAACCGAGGCTCAACTGGAAAAATATAGAGAAGAACTGTTGTTGAAGAAAAAAGCGATGCAATTCATAAACCAAGATGTAACACAAGAGAATTTCGAAGAAATTCAGAAACGGGCGAGACAGAAAAGATCACACAGTCTGCCGTACGGTGGATATAAAATAAAGTTATGAATAATTCAACTCAGGGGTCACCAACTGAGCATGCATGACTTCAGTAGCAAACAAGTAGAGAATGGTGTTACCGGGGAACAGTCTTGAGAATAGAAAATAAAATTGATAGGAGAAGAATTGTTACGTGAGGAAATATCTATATATGCAGACTCCAAATTAAATCACCACTTAATATATGTATAATATATAATTATTTCTCATTATACATGGGCATGTATTTTTATTTAATTTCTTTGTATGCATTTAGTTATGTTATCACGTGTTGAAATTAACCTAAATAAAAATATTTAGCGTGTTTGTTACATCGATACAATGTAGTTCAACGCCTCGTAAGTCGAAGCCTTGTATAGACTATGAGCGAAAGAGCATCTCGATGGAATGATGACGTTGCATTTTTTTTGCTGCACCTCTATCGCATAGTATCCCAGTAGTGGTGGCTCTCTAGCATTCATTGTGGCCAAAAATTAAGGAATGTAATGGGTAGGCCTCTAGAAACTAGAAATGTCCGCCTGGCCGTCACTATTATTCTTTAAATTTGAATCACTCGTATGACAAACTACGTTTAATGTTGGATATTGGAAACCGAACTGCAGCATTTACAGCGCTTACAAAAAGCCTGTATGTGTATGTCAGCGGCGCAGTGAAGGAGATAAGCTTTTTATAATATAGTATATATTTGTGAAGAATCATTGCTGAGGTTACACAACTGCGGGGAACTCATCACCCATTAAAAAATAAATCTATATTCCCACATAGCGTTGTCAGTTCTTTTTTAAAGTCTATTGCATTGTGTTGTAATAGCGTTGAGTCATTTCCCGTGCCGCGGTGGAATTCTAGATACCTCTGACTACAATATGATAGAAAAAAACCTAGTCTCTCGCTCACTCAGCTAATGCTTCATCAAATCCAACGCAGATTTATTACTGCCAGGCTTATTAGTCATCAGTTGGTAATAATTATACATACATGGAACTGTCATAACATCCGTATAATGCTGTTGCTTAAAGGAACTAGTCTATTGTAACTAGTGTCACACTGTAAGGCTATACAGCATAGTAGAACGTTTGGCAATTATGTTGAACTGTTAACCTCGATCTAACAGCACATACTGTCTCTGAATAGTTACTGTAAAAATCGTATATTGAGTTGTAAAATTTCAGTTCTTGTAGCTGCTTTGAATCAAGATGCCACTCGCACCATTTGCCAGTGGTCCCTTTACTCAGGCAACAGATCATCTGACTGAGGATGTGGACGATGACATGTCTGTCGACGCTCCGGACATGAAAAACGATGTCAACATGTGCGAGATCGAAATCAAGGAGCACACAAGGAAAGGGGAGAAAGCAAACCCAAGTCATTTCGAATTGCTCAAAGTCCTTGGTCAGGGATCTTTCGGAAAGGTGTTTTTAGTACGAAAAATAGTCGGCTGGGACAAAGGTCAGCTCTATGCAATGAAGGTGTTGAAGAAAGCCAAACTGAAGGTTCGCGACAGGGTACGAACTAAAATGGAAAGAAACATCTTGGTCGACGTTAACCACCCTTTCATAGTAAAGGTATTTTATGCGTTTCAAACAGAAGGAAACCTTTATCTTGTGCTTGCTTTCTTGAGAGGTGGTGATCTCTTCACGAGGTTGTCTAAAGAGCTCATGTTCACGGAAGATGACGTGAAAATCTACCTGGCAGAACTAGCACTTGCGCTGGACCATCTACATTCCCTAGGAATCATTTACAGAGATCTTAAGCCTGAAAATATTCTGCTAGATATAGATGGTCACATCGCTCTCACGGATTTTGGTTTGAGCAAAGAATCAGTTGATGAATCTGAAAAGGCCTATTCGTTTTGTGGTACCGTGGAGTACATGGCCCCAGAAGTCGTCAACAGACGTGGCCATGATAACTCTGCAGATTGGTGGTCGTTTGGTGTCCTCATGTATGAAATGCTGACCGGTCAACTTCCCTTCCAAGGCCGTGATAGAAAGGAAACGATGACCCAAATTCTCAAAGCTAAACTTGCAATGCCTCAGTTCTTGAGCCAGGATGCACAGATTCTGTTGCGTATGCTTTTCAAACGTAACCCGTCGAACAGGCTCGGCAGTGGACAAGACGGAGTGGAAGAGATCAAAAGACATCGATTCTTTTCTGACATTGACTGGAACAAGCTATTGAGAAAGGAAATAGATCCCCCTTTTAAACCGGCTGTGACCAGAGCCGAAGATGCCTATTACTTTGATTCCGAGTTTACGTCTCGAACGCCGCGAGATTCGCCTGGGGTTCCCGCTAGTGCTTCTGCTCAGCAGCTTTTCCGCGGCTTTTCCTTTGTAGCTCCTATCTTTGAAGAAAGTGAAATAAAGACAAAAGAGGTTGGAGCTCACGGAAACGGTAAAACTGAACGAGATCTTTCTGGCACGGCTCTGCTTACGAACAGGATGACCCAGTCCCCTAAGATGTTCAATGAAGAATACGAGCTAAAGGATGATATAGGGATAGGATCATATTCAGTATGCAAACGCTGTGTTCTAAAGAGTACGAAAAAAGATTATGCTGTGAAGATTATTGACAAGAAAAAGAGAGATTGTGAAGAAGAAATTCAGATCCTTCTGCGATATGGTCAGCACCCAAACATCATTACTCTGAAGGATGTTTTTGATGATGGTGAAAAAGTTTACCTTGTTACTGAACTGATGAAAGGCGGTGAGCTCCTAGACAAAATCTTGAGTCAAAAGTTCTTCACTGAGCGCGAGGCATCAGCTGTCATGTGCACCGTCACAAAAACTGTAGAATATCTGCACAAAAGTGGAGTTGTTCATAGGGATTTAAAGCCGAGCAACATCCTTTATGCTGACGAAACTGGGGATGCGGAATCTCTGAGAATTTGCGACTTTGGTTTTGCCAAACAACTACGTCATGATAATGGTCTTCTGATGACACCATGCTACACAGCCAATTTTGTTGCTCCTGAAGTGTTGAAAAAGAAAGGATATGACGAAGCTTGTGACATCTGGTCTCTCGGGGTCCTGCTTTACACAATGCTTTCGGGCTACACTCCGTTCGCTAATGGTCCGAATGACACTCCGAGTGATATCCTGAAGAGAATTGAAGCGGGAAAATTTAGTTTTTCAGGAGGAAATTGGAAAAGCGTTTCAGATATAGCAAAGGATCTGGTACGACGAATGCTTCACATCGATCCCAACCGACGTCTGTCCGCTTCTCAGGTTCTGCAGCACTCCTTCATTTCAAGGCCGAATAAACTGCCACAATCTTATCTCAATCCGCCACCAGATGTGAAAAGTGTGAAAGGAGCGATGTCTGCCATGTTCAACGCAGCAAGATCCCACAAGCCTCTAAATCTCAATCCAGTCGGTTCCTCATTTCTAGCTCAGCGTCGTGGCGTAAAGAAAATTACTTCTACTGCCTTGTAAACTTTCAACATAGCACTTCCTGACAATGTAGGCTTTTGTAATTCAGCATTATAGCTGTAAGCGCTGATAGGTACAACCTTAAGAATCATCGTTTGAGTAAAAAAAAATCGCTTGATTGGGCAAACTTCTGCTTGGGCTTTGTTTGCACATGAATTACCTCTGGTGGTATACGAGGCATGTAAAATGAAAGCTTATTTGCCAAATTTAAATCAAAATATTTAAGTCCAAATAACAGATAGCTTATGGTAGATAACCGCTTTTGAAACAGTAGTGCTTTGTTGTTGTTTTCTTCACTTAATTTGCATGGTATATATTGGTATTTGTATGAGTGTATTATAAAGTTCTATGCGCTTGTTTATCATAGTAGCCGCTGTGTTTAGGAAATGCCATCTAAGTAGGAATAAGCAGCAGTATGGTTTGCTACTGCATTTCTTTTGCCAACATTCGAGTACAGTTTTTTTAGTCCAATTAAAAGTCTGTGTGATTCTCTGATGAGTGCACGGAATCTTTAATTTCATTACTTTACCAGTATATCATCCATTTATATCATTTTTTGATTGTCAAAGAATTATATCGGGAATGTATGTATCATAATTTTTGCACATAATCATGTACCTAAGATACGTTATATGAATCCAACGATATTGTGTATTGATTGGTGGTGAATTACAGTAATTACGACATTAACTAATAATAACAATCCATAAAAAATACTGTTGTGATATATATATAGGATCTTGGTAATACCCAAGCGATAGAGAAAGTTTCTTTTTTCAAGCACCTCATTTATCAATATCATTTGTGTGTAAGAAAACAGAAATTATATTATGCATTAGGGGCTTACTTTTCATGGTATATTACAATCGCTTAAGTTTGACTCGAGCAGTTTATTATTCATTTGTTTGCTGTACTCTTGTATATAAAAATGTATGTGCTACCGTCGTGAATCAAGCAAAAGTATCTCTGATTGTGTAGCGATATAACCCGTAAAAGTAGCATAGAATGAGACCAAACTTGTATTAATGATTATCATGTGTACCCCAATTTTAATTTTTTTTTTTCAAATAATGCATTGCTTCAGACTCTTTGTTGGCTTTGCTCTTTTTTGACCATTATGAAAATGTATCATATGTAATCAACATATTATTTTCATTAACCTCCCTTCCTATTTTAGTAAAGTGACCAAGTTTAAATATGCAAACCTTCTGCTTGAGCGAATATAACAGCAGTCTTAAAGATGACCAGTGCATCTAACACAATTTTGTGGTAGATTCCAGTTAATAAAAAAACAAGCCTGAAAGCAATACTTCAATTTAAATCAGTGGCACCCCAAATGCAAAACAGCATTCCTCGCCAACGCACTCATTTTATATTATTTCCCACCAGAGTAGCATAGTAGGAATCGAACTTCTGTAAACAATTATGAAATTCCAAAACTTTACATTATTCTTTATGGTTTCATACTTTCGTGTTAAGTTTTGCTAATATTTTTTCACTAAATTGTATCAAAGGTGAGCTCAGAGAATATAAGTAAATTAGAACCATAATATTTTCTTCCCTATCTTCATTGGTAAATAATGTGGGAAGTCCTCAAAATTTCAAAGTAAATATTGTTTTTTTTAGATTGGGAATGTATTTTTCAAACAGCTAACGTGGCTGCAATACTCAGTTCCCTGGTGGATATTTGTGTCAGATCCCTTTTGTACAGATGCCTTTTCTTATTAGTGACAGTTAAGAGATTGTCCAGTATATTTATAGCCTGATTATCGTTTTCTCCTTATTGTTCCATAATCGTAATTCTTTGTGACAATACAAATGCTAACAACATACCATGCTTACTCTTGATTTCATAACCATACTTGAGAGCTACAGGTGGAACAGCAGGAAGCACGATCGCGCATTGCCTAACCTGAAAGTAAATTCAATTTTCAATCAATCCATTAGGGCGAAAGATTCAAGTACATACTACGCACACCAACATACAGGTAGGGTGGTGCCACCAGACAGCCACCTAGTGCACGTACTGACCTCCCAGGCGGTTAGAAATTCATATTACGTAAGTAAAAATTAGTTATTTAGGTGAAAAATAATACAGTGGAATCCTGGTCTTTGAAATACTCGCAATATGCAGGCCCTTTAATCGAAGTTGGCAATTTTTTGTAGGTGGTGCAGTGGTAATAATCGATGGTGGTATTAAATGTATTGAGATGCTAGTTTGAGCAAGCCAACCTCTCAAAATTCATTTCTATATTACTAGCAGAGAAACCAGGCACTGCCGTCGTGAGGCTCTAAAAACCTTTGTGCAAGCATCCAGTTGAAAATAAAATAGATTGGTACCGGGCTAACTATCGCCACCATAACCTTCGCCGAGACACCTTAAGTTATCGCACCAAATTCGGATCAAATCGGTCCAACCGTTTGGTTTTGTATAGCCTAAAACCGGCGAACACACATTCACCATTATTTATGAGAAGATAGATAACGAACATGACATGGCGCTAGGGTTACGAGAGGAGTTTTATCAGGAAGTATGAAGTTCCTTTCGGTTTTCTTTTCCACTGCGTACATATACACACACAATATTACATATGCAAAAAAATTCTGAGATCACATGAAATTCACGGGCCTCTTCGGACCCCCTGGCTCGAGTACAACGCATCTAAAGTCGTCCCTTGCTTTATCGCGATTCACTTTTCACGGATTAATTACATCGCAGATTTTATATACTATTGTATTGTATGTATTTTAATGTAATATGGGGGGGGGGGGGGGGCATGATAAATGCCGTGCCGTACAGTACCAGTATGTTTAAGCGCTAAAAGTTTTCAAAATTTTAAATAACAGGTCAAATAATTGTGAGAAAGGTTAATAAGGTAAATAAGTGTGTGAATGATTATTCATAATGGCTTAAAATACGTTTAAATATATTCAAATAATAAATAAATATGTGGTTTCTACTTCGCAGATTTTCACCTATCGTGGGAGGCTCTGGAACGCACTACCCGCGATAGGTGAGGGATTACTGTATTGCGTTGTCGCACATAACTCGAAATGTTTATGACTACGGTTGCGTGGGCGTGTGGGCGTATATAAGAAGTGAATAATGTGAAAATTTATTTAGCAGATATCAGCTTTGAAAATGAGTTATTCAAGCTATTACGTGAATGGATACGGTCATATGATAGATGACCTGCTAATATCAGGTTTCAGTTACCAAGATTCACAGGTGATTCAGCCAAATAAATGTGGAAATAAACATTGCACGGACAAGGACCAGATGGTTACCAGACTCAAAATTTGTCTGAGCCCCCTTTGTCTTGAGTGTGCCGTTCATTCGGCTCCAACTTTTATTGTTTGTAACAATTTTAAAATTGTTGTTTTATGACGTTATGCAAAAGCGCGGGTAAAAGCTGACGACTACTTAAAAAAATGAATCTTTCTCAGAAAATAATTACATTAGACTTGATGAGTGCGTGATTCGGCGTGGTTTTGAAAATCTAATTTTATTTCACAGGTATAAGATAAAAGAATGATTTACAGGCGAAGGTAACTGCATCCAGTAGAGTTGCATTTAGGTAGTTTAGGAGTTTAGACAACTGCCGGAAGAATGGAGGAAGCAAATCAAGAGGAATTGGAAAGGCAGTTGTCTCTGGCAACTAAAGTGAGCAGTAAAAAACTGGTTAATAACCTGGCGAAAACTAAGAGTGCTTATATCGTCCATGAAACCAGTGAGCCAGATTCATTCTGCAGCGGGACTTTGTCATGGTACAATCCGATCCTGCGGAATTTTACCACGGCGGTCATTATCCTGGTCGTGCTATGTTTGTACTTCAACTCGTATCTGTACTTCTTCAGTGCGAACCCGATATTCTACATATTGGGAGTGCCTGCTGACATATTCTATACGTATCTGGTGTTCCTTCGTTCCCGAACCGGTCACATGATTGACGGTGTTGAAGAAAGAAATCTGTTGAAAGTTCGCGAACGATATCAAACGAGTCTAGGATTCTTTCTGGATTTCTTATCGCTGTTTCCGGTATCTCTAATGAGATGGTTTGTGGCGGGTAGCGACGCATTGTTTTACGTCGTAGGCAGACAAAAATCGTATGTACGTTTGTACTACGTCCTCTACTATATAGGTAGGTAACCATATTGGTGTGGAGATTAACGGACTTTATCTTCCTTATCTTATCAATTAATCGGCCAGATAAGTTAGAGCTCTGGAGATAGATTGGGCTTTGGTTTGCCAAACTGAAATACCAGTTTCAGAGACCAGATTTTGGATTATATGGTAGAACACTGCCCAATTAGAAACCCTTCTTTCAATAATCGCTGCGGGCCTAGAATTCTTTTCCGTGCACCATGAAATTTACAGCAAACGTTAACCGGCACATATCTATGTAAGGTATAAGAGAGGAAGAACCCGGATCAAGCACTCTCATTTACAGAACGCTGAAGTACATTTTGCTGTGCAGTCTGATAATTCACTTCACGGCATGCGGATGGTACGGACTGGCTTGCAGCAGGACGACAGAAAGCGGGTTTTCTCTGGCTCTCTGTAGTGGCGAAAGCTGGATTATGCACTTGCCTTCGAGTAAGGAATCGCACATGTTTAGCAATCCAATGGATTTTATGCGATCATTTTCATTTTGATCCATTTTTTCACTTTTTAGACCTTCTCGAAAAGGTATACCTAGCCAACAAGACACTGGAAGGCGCAGCAGATCAAGTTAGCTTCTTGCACAATACGTACGTCACGAGCTTGTATTGGTCCTCCGCTACAGCAACGTCAACCGGATACGGAGACATTC
Source organism: Halocynthia roretzi (assembly GCA_013436055.1). NCBI lineage: Eukaryota > Metazoa > Chordata > Ascidiacea > Stolidobranchia > Pyuridae > Halocynthia > Halocynthia roretzi. The sequence continues at coordinate 146,910 of QRAM01000073.1, read as the reverse complement.
ATGCTTACACCGTTCCCGAAAAGGTCCGATTTTTTTTCTTCAATACTCCCTTGAACTGTACATATATCATCCATATTTTAATAGATCTACTCAATTTTTGCCATGTTGGTTGGGATGGCTATTGTGTACGGTATGACTATGGGAGGAATGACTTCTATGCTCACAAATATCGATGCAAGGCGATCATCCTTTGTCCATCGCTATACCGCGTTCAAAGAAGAAGTGGTAAGTTTCAATACTGTATTCTCTTTGATAATGGAGGGATTTAATGTTATTTATTCCTTCATACGTCATGTTACATTCAATATCCTCTAACTTTCAATTGTATTCTTGCTCATCGCCAGACCCACATGGGTGTATCGCCCCAAGTAAAGGATTTATGCCTTCGCTATTTCGACTACCTATGGCACAGGTGGGAAGGCGAAGACGTGCATCAGAGCGGTGTCCTTGCGATTCTGCCTGAATCACTTCAAGCTAGCTTTTCCGAAGCCACTTTCAAGAATCTGATTCGTAAGGTATAGACTGATTTGGGTAAATCGCATAATACAGTAGGTTTCACACTAAACTGCTTTGCTGTTTCAACAGGCTGACCTTTTGAACGCGACTGACGATGCTTTTTGTCGGAATCTATCTCGAGTCTCTAAATCCATGGTGTACTTGGAAAATCAATTCATTCAACGCTCTGGTGAAATAGCCAGCTCGATGTGTTTCATCCAGAATGGCATCGTTGAGGTAAACACGAACCCAGAGTTATAGAAAATAACCAGTACATTCGAACCGTAATCTATTTAGGTTATGGATTCTTCGGAACAAGAGGTGCTAGCGATCTTGAAGGAAGGGAAGTTGTTTGGCCAGATTCTACTGGTCTTTGATTTGCCGAGGATCAATTCCATTCGATGCAAGACCAACTGCGATGTTTTTGTTCTCAACAAGCATGATTTTCGACAAGTTTTATCAGAATATCCTGAAGGTGACCTACACGAATTAAATTACGTTTTTAGCTTTTTCATTCTCAGCACTTTACCACGCAACCTCATATTTCAGCTGCCAAGGAATTCGTGGAAGCCGCTAAAATGAAATGCGAGGAAGGCGGAAGAAACTGGCCAATGAAAGCGCCTTCCATCTCGGACTTCAAGTCATATATTGAGTGCGTACCTTCACGTCCAATTCACACCATTCATTCCTTTTTTTCATGATTATTTTTGAAGCACTTGTTTTATTATTAAATTTCGATATTTTTCAGGAAGGCAACAAGTCGCAAACGAAAAATGAGTATCATAGCCAACGCTGACATGGACGCTCCTATGTCAGGACCGACAGAAGCGGCCATTTCCACTCGACGAATGACAACAGTTTATTCCACCGACTATGAGGGTATTGACATGTCCAGAGTCATTATGTCGAAAGAAAAGAGGGAGATACAAGATATGAGCGAAGCACTTAAAGACGGTAATCTAGGAAATTGGATCTTCAAGTGAATTTCCATTAACTATGTATTTTTTTATCCAAGGACCGAAGCCCTCTTTAGTGGACTTCGTTATCGGCGGGAAAAAACAGAAAACTCTAGGGCAACGTTCCTCAACATTGCTTCAGGACGGCACCGAGATGATTGCTAAGGACGCCAACTTGGAAGATTTGAAAGATGCAGTTGGAACCACGGCACAATACGACGTACTACGAGTCTAAAATATCTTGATGAATGGTTCCTTCATGCAAAGAATGGGTTTTAAGTCCCTTCTACGACGATATCCGGCATCACTTCTCTGAGAAAAATATCCTTGATTTCTTATTGAATCTCCTTTGTTGTTTTTGATAGGATCCGGATAAAACAACCCTTCTGCAGAGACTAGGCACTGTCACCCTTGTAAATCCTAAGAAACGATTCTACGCCTTTTGGCGACAATGCCTCATGATCATGGGCCTGGCTTCAGGGCTATACACAACGTACATGGTCTTTTTCACAACGGTACCTGGAATAGGTTGGTGTTGGGCAATGTTAGTATTTTGTCCTTATTCCGTTCATAACAACGTTCTCACTTTTATCAATCATAGAACGAACTTATATCGGCGGAGATGCTGCTGGACTCCCTTTGCTCTCTATCGCACTGAATGAACCTAACGCTAAGGTCAAAGCTGCCCTCGCCGCTTGTCAAGCGTCCCTGCCACTCAATGATATGATTTCTTGCATAAAAAGCGCTGGCGGTATGTTCTCTACAATGATTACGGGAAGCAGCGCTACTGGATACAAGTAAGTTGTGACAATATCATTTTTCAGATTCATTTCGGGCAGGACGAATATTTCGAACGAATATTTTGTACTTTGAAAATTAGCGTCACAGTTCCTGCCTGGTACGATGTTAGTTTGTCTGGATACAATCAAGAAAACGCTGAAGGGCAGCTTCAAATCTTCATCGCTTACATTATCGTAGATCTGGTTTTCTATCTAAACATATTCATAAATCTACGGACGGCAGTCTCTACCCCAAACGGTGAGTTCTAGTTGCCGACGGGAAACCGGGAAATCTGTTTTCTATCTTGAAATACCTTGTATTCTTCTCTAGGTTTAATGAAAAGCTTCAAGGATATCAAGTCGCACTACTTCAAATGGCACCGATTCTGGCTCGATCTACTTTGCGTTTTTCCATTCGAGATCCTAGCACCGGTGCTCCCGGTCACTAGACTCGCTAAATACCATGCCTGGGTGTTTCTGCGCGCAAACAGAGCGCTGAACTTCCTTCGATACGTTCCGAGTACATTCACCAGATGGGAATACAGCCTTGATGTGCAAATCGTCAAGATAAGAACGATAAAGTTTATCGTTTACATTTACACCTTCACACACATGTGCTCTTGCTGCTTTTACTTCTGGTCTTGTGGTTATGCGGTGCAATCGTAAGCTATATTTATACAGATTTGTTGTCCAGTATCTATACGAATATACAAGTTCGCAGAACTTTCCCTAAATTTCGATACTAGATTTCTTTACTGACAAACAGGATTGTGAAGTCAGTGCATGAAGCCCCAATTATTGGTACTCTGAATAGTACTCTTTTATATACGTATCAATTGGATAAATATATATACTAACATACATATATAAACATACAAGGCATTTCTTCACCGACAGTTTAAATCATCGGGCTACTTTTTAAAGGCCTAACTTTTTTTACTTTCAGTGACATAGAGCGATTCTCGTACAAGTGCAGATTTGGATCTTGGGCCTGGGTGTATGACATGGGATACCATACAACAAGAATTGAAGACTACATAAAGACAATGTATTGGGCGTCTACCACGATGACCAGCACTGGGTAAACCCGCTTGTTCCTTTTTTCTATCACGCTCGCCTTCTCTTCCGCTAACCAATATATCTATTCAGATTTGGAGACATATCAGCTAGTACAACCACAGGACGGATGTTTGCCCTTGCGACTATGATGATTGGTACTCTTATGTACGGTTGGCTCGTCGCTGTGATTGCTTCAACCGTGTCAAACAGTGAGGCAGCAATAGTTGGTTTCAGCAATGCTCTTCAGTCCACCAAGACCTATTTGGAAGTCCATGCGGTATGATTTTTCGTCTCGTTTACATACAGTAGTTTCAATTTCAAAGGATTTAACAGAATTCAAATGCATTCAGGTGCCCAAATGCACCGTGGATCGAGTACTGAATTCCCGCTTTATAGAATGGCACAGATATCACGGCACTGCTACACCCGGAATTGAAACCATAGGCCGAGAGCTACCAGATATGCTGCACGGCGTCATGCTATACGAAAGTGTTAGCAAGTTCATCGAGTCGCTGCCTTTCTTCCACAACGTAGATTCGTCGTTCATTGCGATGCTATGCAACAAAGTGAATATCTACCACTTCTCTGAGGGCGATGCAATTATCTACGAGGTATGTTATACAAGAATGCTATGCCAAGCAGGGTGTAAATACTAAATTTCAAAGTTATTTAAGCTCATTGCATTTGTAGGGTGATCTTTCTCGCGATCTGTACATCATCAAGAAAGGCCACTGCAACGTTGTGTCTGATGATCTCAGACATGTTGTAGAACATTTGGCACCAGCTGATTACTTTGGAGAAATAGAGGTAACGTAGTTTGGAGAAGGCTGGGCAGTATCGCTATTTCGGCAGATCTATAATAAAGAGTTGACCTCTCAACTCCTCGATATTATCACACCTGGCAAAACAAAACGAGCAGAGGAAACCTTGCAGTACTGACATAGCTTTTTTCATTTCCAACACAGATACTGTTCGGAGGCGCCTCCCCTCGTACAGTTGTCGCGGATACGACTTGTGAATTGCTGTTGCTGAGTCGAGAAGACATGGATGCCGTTCTACGCTCCTTTCCCATCTTGGAGGCTCAGATGGAAAGCATAGAGAACGACGAAATGTACCATAAGCAGATTGTCGATGCCATTGCCTTACGGAAAGTTAACAACACGATTGGGTAAGAGTTTTTGCCAGCATATACTATATTCAGTCCAAATCATTGCGATTTTGAATGATTTTTAATAATTTGACTGTCGAATAGGATTGATATGACACAGAGATTCGCAGTGCATGAAATAGCTGGTGGTTATTCCATGTACGGTGAAAGCATAGCTCCGGATCCACTAGTTCACAAGTTAACTGAGAGCGATAAGGCGAGGCAAGACGATGTTTACGCCGGAATGAATTCGTTCCTTCGACTGCTAGCAAAGATGTTTCTGATGCCGATTACTTTCGCACCTCTGAGCAAGCCTTACATAATATACGAGACTATCAGACTGTTGATGATTTTGATTACACTCTTCATTGTCCCACTACAGGTAGGCATCCGCAAATCAGCCTCCCAGTTCATTGCATTTATTTCCAATCAATAATTTTTCCAGGCTGCTATTCTTCCTCACCACACCGGGCTCATCGTCATCCAGTACCTTCTCGACGGTCTGTGCCTTGTAGATCAGTACATCAAGCTCCATACCAAATACTTTAACGAAAACGAAGTGCTTGTGAAGCACCCTGTTCGTACCGCTGCCCGATATCTACGGAGCAGTTTTACAATAGATTTGATATCTTGGTTCCCGATCGAAGTGTTCGCAATGGCTGCTATTCCAGGCCCTTGGACTGAGCAGCAGTGGCAGTTTTTCGCCATACTTCGTTTTGGAAGGGTGCTTCAGGCTTACAAGGTATGAATCACGTACAAAATTTTCTATAACGGCATAAATTTCGCTTGATGTAGAACACAGGACTATCCAATTTAATTCTTCATTTGCAGATGATTCAATACTTTTGGTTTTGGCTTGATGACGTACGATACATACGACGATGGGTTAAACATTTTAGCAGCATCCTGTATGGAGTCATTGTACATCACTGGATGGCCTGCTTACTCTTTATAGCTGCATGTCCACCATCTGTCGTAGTAAGTATCTCAGAGGTACTGTCGTTTCTTCAGTATATGTCATGACCGTTTATTTGGAAATTACAGGATGTATCAAGGCTGTCCGATTTTGAAAACTGGGTTGCACTCAACGCAACTGGTGCGGATCACTATTGTTATTCTGCATCGTGGATCGGTAAGATTGCAAGCGGTGGACTATTTCCCGCATTGAACGTTGTCGGATCTGTGACACACCAATACATTGTCAGTATCTACTGGGCAACTGCGACTCTTGTGTGTGTGGGATACGGTGACATTTCTGCTTTGACGCAGGTATGCATAAGCATATATCCACCACACGTTCATATAGCCCCTTCCGATTTCTATGCAACTGATCAAACATTTATGCAACACAGAGCGAAATGCTGTTAGCCACTTTAATCATGATAATGGGCACGGTTTACTATTCGTCTATTCTCGGAGACATTGCTGCTAATATCCAAACAGATGATATGCAGCGTGGACACTACAAGGGACGTTTGTCAGATATTCTCAAATTCTTCAAGATCTACGAGGTTAACAAAGAAACGCAAAGACAGGTAGTTTACTCGATTAATTATGGTATATCATCTCTTTGAAAACACGACATTGCACCTAATACATTTTCAGGTGCTAAACTATTACTGCTACCTATGGGATCGAACCCAGGGCGTAAGTCCAAGTTACTTGCTTCGTGGCCTACCGCCATCTTTGCGTACCAGCGTTTGCCAGAGCATGTATGACGATATGATTCGCGAAGCGTTCGGTCACGGCAGTTCAACTAGGTGAAAGTAGATTCAATATGCATTTTGAATGGTTCATATTCATTCTTCACTTTTGTCACTGGTTTTCTTTCCACAGATCCGAGGAAGAAAAAAAAGAGACTGAAGGATTTTTCCGCCTGATGTCGACTCGAGTAAAACCTTGTCTCTATTTGAAGCAGAGTGTCATCTGCAGGTAAGATTAGGTTGGTATTGTACAGTACAGACTTGTCTTCTTGTGGAAAATTTATAATTCATCTTTCACAATAAGACACATGCAAAAAACAAAATATAACGGCCAGCGAATCAATGGTGTGGATCTGCAAAGTGTTCCATTTCAGAGCCTCATTGGCGGAGTGTTCAATAACCTTTCATCCAGTGTATAGAGTTTGTAATTAATGGATTTTTTTAGACGAGGAGACGTAGGTGAAGAAATGTTCTTTATCCAGCGTGGAAATGTCACTATCATGGAGGAAGACGATGTCACCACAGCCACCGTTCTCGGACCAGGGCAGCACTTTGGCGAAGTACATATTGTTTTACTTCTGGTCATATAGTATCACTAAATGCCCGTCTGATGTTCAACCCTTATGGGACATGTTCCAGGTTGCGCTCTTGTTTGCATCGCCTCGTAGCCGAACCATAACTGCTCTCACCAACTGCGACCTCAACGTTTTAAGCAAAAAGGATCTGGATGACATTCTGAACAAGTTTCCAAAGTTCAGACATGAAATGACTGCTATAGCGCAAGTAGATATTTTTCTTCTTTACCAAATTCAAAGTTTTTTTTGTTACACACTTGACTGTCTGAGTTAATATAGATATTACAACACAAGTAACATTTTTTTCAGGATCGCAAAGTGAACACTACTCTTTCAGACTCGTACATCCGACCTCCGAGCAAAGCTGATCTGACCATGGACATAGTATATGATTCCAGAGGCAATAGAACAGATGGTGCTGACAAACAAAACTTTGCTAAGGTACTAGAAGCTTTTGTCTTCAAATTGAGATAATTGGTGTTGTCATTGTCTTTCAATATGTACAACATACGATATTTCACATGTGTAATTGCATTCCACTGCGATTTAAAGGTGCTGGATAGGGAATCAATGCTCTCAAACATTTGGAACCATTTGACTGTGATCTTTGCTTTTATTTCGCCTTGCTTAGTGGTGTATCAAGCGGCCTTCCAGAGCCATAGCTCAACATTGTACATGTTTGGATACCTTATGGATGCATGGTAAGTGCTTGTGACTTAGTAACCTATGCTTCTAATTGATCGCGGACTGCTTAATATCCAATGGGTAATTGTTTCAGTATCGTTGGTTACAACTTTAAATAATCTGTCTAATAAATTTACGATATCAACTGCGTTTTATTTCTTCTTTAAAACTAGGTTTGCTTTGGATATGGTCTTAAGCTTTCATACCAGCTACTTAGACCAATTTAGCACCAACGTAGACAACCGGGAAAAGATTCATGGGCATTACGGGAAGACTCCGCGCAGATTTCTTGCGGATGCGATAGCTAACGTGCCTATTGATCTCCTTTCCCACGTAATAATAGTACCAGGAAGTACCGTTCAGGTAAGGTTTTCAAAGGATTGCTACCGTTTTGCTTATGAGGTTATTCATAGACAAACCCCACGGCCTCAGCTAAATATTATAAATGTTCAGATAGTTATTCTGACCATAGCTGAATCGATCACTAGAGCCTATCGCATCCAGGTTATTACAGTATATTAAATGACTACAAAGACTTATAACAGGTATATAATACTTCATCAGGTTTACAAAATGAAACTAGCGTGGCTATCTTACCTTCGTCTGATCAGAGTGCTCCGTATCATTAAGTTGTGGACGATCTTCAAAATGTGGGAAACAGACATTCGTAAAGAGTGAGTTGAACATGTTCGACACTGACGTTCATGTGACAGCAATCTTTTACTCTTCTTATTTTCAGCGTTCTTGTAGTAAGGATGTACAAGTTCTTTTTGCTGGTTTGCATCATCATCAATACCTTCTCCAGCATTTGGTATTCACTTGCTTGTCCCGGAGGATCATGCGGAGCGAAGACTTGGACCCAAACTTCTGTTACCGGTAAGGCCATCGCAGTAAGGTGTAAAACTTGTTCGGAATACGATTTTTGGCGTTATTAAATCTCGTTAATTCTCCAAGCTTAGAGGAATGACCTTCTGCTGTATGTCTACTGAATCACCCGCTCATCTCCTTTGTACGTTTGCAGATTACTTTAACAACCGCATAAACGGATATAACCTCCTTCCATTGGTGGACAGTTGGTACTGGTGTGTTGCTACCATGACCTCTACAGGCTATGGCGATATTAAACCGGAAACGTCGGTGGAAATGATATATTCCTGCTTCGTTATGGTCTGCGGTAAAATCATGATCGGATACGTCTTAGGAATGGTTGCTGCAACATTGGCAAACGACGAATCTCTTCGTGTGTGGTACGAGCAAGGTGTTACTGTAAGTACACCGAGAACACATTCCATGGAGTAGATAACTGTTATAGCATATACGAACGGATTTTATCTGTTGAATGATAAATAATAGATGGTATTTTTAATTTTTTGCGGAATTAACTAATGATCTTCAAATTCAGCCTTTATAATTTTACTGCTTTCATCGTCCAAAGTAATCCAATTAACAAGATTCCAATGTATCATTGAACAGAACGTTAAGAAATACATGACTGATCTGAAATTCAACCAAGAACTTTTCGACCACGTCATCCAGTATTATGACTACATGTGGATGAAGAACCAAGGCGTCAACGTCATGGAACTGTTTCCTGACTTGTCTTTCAGGTACTCTAATCCCTAATCTAAACTGTCGTAACACTTGTTCCCTGTAGAGTGTAGACACTTGAACAATAGTAACGCATAAATAAAAATTCTCGCTATTTCAGTTTACGCGCAGATATTTACAATCAAATTTGCCGCACGATGGTTGACAGTCTGGAACTGTTCAACGATTGCCCGGAAAACTTCAAACGTCATCTATGCATGGTGGTGAAGCCGATGGCTTTCATGCCAGGAGATTATATATGCTTACAGGTACATGACGTGTCAAAATGCAACTATTATTATACAGCGTGAGGAGATTAAAAAATCAAGTGTTACATATTAGGGAGACATCCGCAGTGAACTCTACTACATGCATCATGGGATTGCTGAAGCCATCAAAAGAGATAAGGACAATAGAAAGATTCCCCTCAGACTTATTCTAGAAGGAGAAAATTTCCTGTGTGAAAGTGTCCTTGCTAAGGTGTAAAATTATGATAAACAATAACTAGTCGCAGTATTTTTTTTCTGTCAGTGATTTACTGTATTGCAATTATGCAAAAGGTTCGTCGCCCATGTTCACTACGTGCCCGAACATACGTGGACGTCTTTAGTATGTCTATGGAAGGTCTGCAAGAAGTTCTGAGGTACCATCCTCAGGTACGCCTCACCATTATCGCGAATGCGAGGAGACTATTCCCAACATTGGAACTATGAAGTACTTGATGAACTGAAATTTACGCTCAACCAGCAATAACTTGTAGCTTTGGTCATCTGTCTTTTACAGCTGCTTTTTCATATATATACATATAGTTTGTGTTAATTTGACTGTTCACATTACTTGTTGAGAATAAAACTTTACTGCTTTAATGTCTCAGCTTACTATATATGATAGAATGTACGCCACAGCATAACACTGTTATCGAGGGAATAAGATAACCATACAGCGACCCAACTTATTTCTTTAGAAACCAACCATCAAGTCACTATGATACAAACAATCTCCTATAGGACCTAACCTGTTATAGGTTATCAGGTTTTTGCATTGCTCCCGTTGGTTGTTGTGGTAAGCATAAATCCTCAACTGTCTGTTTACCTAAACGCGTGGACTTGCCAGGAGTGAAGATATATACACGATTTCTCTTTAACCTTGCAGTTACACCACCACTATAGCACAAATATATAAAATTAGACACATATTCAAGCGAAAGTTTGTACTGTACTACAGTCCATTATAAGCTAACTCTTCTCCAGTTTCAAGTGTTGCTAATAAAAACACGCAGCAAACTAACCAGAGCTTACAGATAACTAAAGACAGTGATTACCGACTCCACGCGCTTATCGCTTCCATTACAGACACGTTTTTTAGCAATTTTCTTATATGAGAATGTAATTATTACGAGTGGTCTACTAATCTCCTCCAGTTTCTTCGATTCTTCCGATATTTCGTTACAGCGAAGAGGTAGGAGACAAATTACAATTCTTCACCCCCATCCGGAAGCTATTGGCCAAACTTCACGGGCTTCCAGTAAGTTATGAAAAAAATTAAACACAATGCTAGTAATTTTTTTGTGCAACGCACAGGGTGCGCCACTTTTTATTGCTGCATTGAATAATAATGTAATGAAAAAATACAAAAAGCGATAACATGGGAATAATCGAAAAAAATCTAGTAAGAAACAATCGTCAGACAATCTTATATCCGAGCGTTCGGCATTGGGTACACGGTCTATGGATCGAAAGGGCAAAGTTAAACAAGTTAAAACAGCTGAACAACTGAAGGGATCAAGGTTCACGATCGAACTATAACGATCAGTTAAGACAAATGGCCGTGGTGAACAAATGGCATCGACGTTAGTGCTGGTTAACGAAGATGTCATTTAAGTTCGCCGAAAATTTAGCAAAGAGAAAATGCAACAGAAGACGTACAAAACAATGTTAACATATAAATCGCGCGCATGTACATGTAACATCATACACGTACACCGCGCTAATACTGGGGTAGGATGATGAAATACTATCGAGAAAATAAAAGAATTAGGAATCTTCAAAGGCATTACAAGTTAGTCAAGTTAACGCGTACGTGAGCACAATATTTCAACTGTAGAATAAAAAATACATAGCGGACGACAAAAAACAGATACATAAAAACATAAACAAGGTTTCGTTGCGAATTTCACTCGATCCTGAAATATATCGTTAGATCGAATATTGTCCCCACCGTTGTACAGATAAAAGATGGGTTGAAAATGTTGTTAGACGCATTCTCTTGCGAAAAATACGTTATATGCTGATTGATGTTCGCTTTAAAACCGCGCAATGGGCATCTAGAGAGCAAGTTTTGTAATTATGCATGCATTGGAATATATCGTGCGTATATAAAAAAAATGACAAAATGCTGAAGAATATAATAAGAATAAAGTAATAGTATACAATGGCACGAATCGAAGTATAGGTATACATAGAGGCAACAGTAACAATGCTACGAATAAAACAGCGGAAAATACGAATATGTTGTAAGCATGGTGCACAACATTACTGATTGTTGGTATTGAATGACCGGCCACTGAAAACAGTAGCCGGATTTTTGGGGGTAACAAAGACACAAACAAATTGATTGGACAGAAATGGTTGTCATCACGAATAAAGAAACAAATGCTGATATAGTCGTCGTCATCATCAAAATTATCAATGTCAAAAGTCGTCGTCAAACAAAGTCAGGTTATGCCACGATACAAAATCAAGGTCGGTATAACAGGTCCGAGATCCGTCAGGAAAGTTTACTATTGTCACCCTGTTCAAACTACTCCATGGTGGGGTTTGCCCTATTGGAAACAGACTGGGCCAAACTTGACTCCAAATTCCTCACCTCTGTTGCCAGAGACGAACGGAGCTAAGTCAACAATTGGCATGTGTGCCACCCTAGCAGTATTGTACTCGATCACAGATTTGCCTACTTGCCATGGTTTGTTCTAGACCAAAAATATATTTAGTTTCTCTGTAATATTTCTTCCTCGAACACCAGTGATAATTACCACTGTAAATATATAGTTGTGAATGAAACTTACCGAACAATCGTCTATCAAAACTCTGTACTGATCACTGGAAATAGGAACGTTCCCAGTTCCCAAGAGCTTCAGGGCGTGATCAGTAGTTCCGCTGCCAGCGTCACTCACCGCAACCATGTTCTTACACCAAAATGTTATTTTCTGCAAAGAGCAACAGTAAGCCACTTTAGTAAAAAGAAGACAGCTCATTGTAAAACAAGCCGGTGCAAGCTGCAAACTGGCGATGCGCTCGATGAGCAAGGACAAACGTAATGAAATTCAGTACCTGGCTTGCGGTCGAGCTCAGCAGACGAAGGAATGTTAGCTGACTTGTGTAGTCTGCATGTTTAATTTTGTTCTCCTCAATAGGGTCGTAGTTCAGACGTGCACCGCTAAAAAAAGACAGGGAATAGTTTAACTTTAGGAATGCAAACTGCAATGGATATTCCCAATACCTTTCGGGTTTTCTGTAACAATTTTAATGACAATACAAGCACGACATATACCTAAGTTCACTAAGATGTATATGCTTGTTAACTGGAGAATTGAATTGTTCCATTCCGTTGGTTCCATTCACAATTTTAGAAGAAGATGGATAGACACAGGTCTGCTGCGTTTCGATATTACAGTATACCTCGATGGCATCAGCTGGGCAGCCACCGTTAGGATCAACCCATTTCATTCCTGCAAAGGTAATCCATTGAATAACTTTCTTACCAATACATATCGAAAAAATTTCATTTCATTCAAGACTTACCGCTCTTCATCTGAACTCCACTTTGTTGCGATGTGAGGTACAAGTCCCGGCAAGTACGACTTGGGTTCTTCTTGTCAGTTCCAAGTGGTGATTTGATGTTATCAACGACCTCAGTAAGTTCTTTGAGGGCAATCAAAACCTTGTAAAATATTGAAGTTAGTTATGAATCAAAATATTCACAGATAGATAGATATATGGTGTCGCAGATAATGTGTATAATTAGAAGTAAGTGATGCAAGGCAATTCTGGGTATATACCATAACTAATCCTAAAATTTCCGGGAATAATTGTAGCAGTGTACTATGTATTTTAAAATCCCTATTCCACCTGGTTGTCTCTTTCAATCAACGAACTATCGGCGGGAGCTTGGTCAGCTGCTAGTGGGTCAGGTCCTTTGAATCCTCCTCCAGTCGAGAAGTATGGCATGTGCACCGGTAACTATAGAAGATGGAAATCTCAGTTAAAAGCAGTTGATACTGATTCAACAAAATATTAGGCTATCAATAATATATAACTTACACCAGGTGGTCCAGGGGGTCCAGCAGGACCGGGTGGTCCATGTTCTCCCTAGAAATAGTTGAGAAAAACATACAACTTAGCATCACGTGACACTTTGACACTGTATTCTTTATATAAGTATTTTATGTAAGTTTATTAAGATCAACATACAGGCATTCCGTCGTTTCCACTTTTTCCTCTGGGTCCCTGAGGTCCGACAGGTCCTGGGGAACCTGGAAGGCCATCTTTACCGGAAGGACCGCGCGGACCACTTGAACCCTGTTAAATGTGAGAGACTCATCATTAACTAAAATCATAGATTCTTATCTCAAACCACAAACTGTGTGTTTAACAATAACTCTAAATACACACTGGAAATAAAGCCAGAAAATGAAAAACTACTTTGGTGAGCCGTAAATTACTTAAAAGAGATGCCCCTGTTTAATATAATCTAAATGGAAATATGAATATGAATTGTTTGCAATTGCACAACGACAGAAAGAGACACTTACCCTTGGACCTTGAGGACCACTCTGTCCAGCAATACCATGCTCTCCTGGTTTTCCCTGTTTGAATAAGAGAATGAGAATATATTCACGAATACGTTGCTTTATGGGTGATAGAAAAGTTGGATACTGGAATAGTTTATGAATACCTGAGGTCCAGGCAATCCTTGAAGTCCGGGGAATCCCGAGTGCCCTTTATTTCCTTGTACTCCCACGTCTCCAACATTTCCCTTCGACCCACGTGCTCCTTGAGGACCCTGTTAACAGAAGATTAGCCACAGTTATAATATTAATCTGCTGATGAAAAAAAATTATAACAACAATCAGTAAGTTATGTATGCTTACCGGAGAGCCACGTCCACCTTGAGCTCCAGGAGATCCTTGAACGCCGGCAGGTCCCTAAAATTTTATAAAATTATGTTACAAATAGCAGTATGACTGCAGCAGATTTTGATAGAATAGTTAAAACCGTTCACTTACAGATTCTCCTCTTGGGCCTTGTTTACCTTCTGGGCCAGAATTTCCTATGGATCCAGGCATACCTGGTCCTCCAGGTGGACCGAGCGGTCCCAATTCACCACGCTCGCCCTACAAAAGATTATTATTATATTATAATTATCTGATTTAAGATGGCGTCATTAAAAGTTGCGGAAGAAGGATGCAATAGATGACAACTTGCCTTTGGTCCATTGGATCCATCTCTACCAGGTGATCCTTGTGGCCCGGAAGCACCCTACATAGCATAAATAAAATCTTCAGACACTAAAACTGGGCAATGTATCCACTACTATAATGACTGATGACAATATTCTCCATATATTCAATAGAAAATAGAAAGAATAAAGAGAATTGCACACGGTATTTAGCTCACCTCTGGCCCTGGTTCTCCAGGCGATCCAGACAAACCACGAGAACCGACATCACCAGGTAATCCACGATCTCCTTGGCTTCCAGAAATACCTTGTTTACCAGGCTCGCCCTGTTTGAAGAAAAATACTCTTAAATTAGAAGAAGTTTCTGAATTTTTATCTTGACATAATGTCACAATGAAGGAATAAATCATTCATTTGCTACATTTTTTCCTAAATTCATCAGTAGATAACTTACAGCTGGTCCAGGTGGTCCCAAAGGTCCAACAACTCCTCTTGGTCCAGGAAGACCCTACAACAGAAAAGCAAGTTTACCCAAAATTGCCGATGAGAGATTGAACGTTATTAAAGCATCCTGATCAAACATACCGGCGATCCACTTTGTCCTCGCAAACCAACTGTACCGCGTGGTCCAGAATATCCCTATTGGAAATAGAACCGAGATTAGATAAACTGAATAGCAATATAGTAAAATACAATAGTTGTTGGTAATAGACTACTTACACTTATTCCTTTCTCTCCTGGCTTGCCAGGTTCCCCTGCAGTACCAGGCAGACCGGTACCTCCTGATTGTCCTTGAGGACCAGGCTTTCCGTCATCTCCTCTACCTCCTTTGGATCCTGGTTTTCCTGGCTCTCCAGACACACCTTGTACACCGGAAGCTCCCTATATTTGTTAAATTCAAGGAAGAAGTTGAGTAATTCAATCCAGCAAGTCACGTTTCAGATCATATAATTATGTAGTAATCTTACTTGTGTTCCCGGAGCTCCAGGTCTGCCTGTCGGTCCCGGAAATCCAGCTGGTCCCTGGAAATAAAAGATTAGCAAATATTAAAATCATAAGATTACTCGGTGCTTGATTTGTGCAATTCATGAATAAACACTCACAGCTGGACCCAAAGAGCCTCGATTTCCTTTGATCCCTTGAACACCAGGAGATCCCTGAGGGCCGTTGCCACCTGGAGGACCTTGCTGACCAGGAGATCCCGAATCTCCCTTCTGTCCTCTTGCTCCACTCCCTCCCTTTTTACCCGATTGTCCTGATGATCCCTATAAAGTGTGAAATAGCATTTAAAACAGTGTGGTCTTAATTTTTTTTTATAGGATCTAGTTTCCATTATTACTGTACCTGTGGGCCAGGGAAGCCTGGAGGTCCTGTAGGTCCAGAATCACCACGCTCTCCGGGAGAACCGCGGTTACCTGTTGGTCCAGGGTCTCCAGGAGCACCATTGTCTCCCTTTGCTCCACTCGGACCGGAGGGACCACTGGGTCCAATGCTTCCAGTTAGACCACGCGGACCATTCTTTCCAGGAGCTCCTTCAAGACCTTGTGATCCAGTGTCCCCTCTGTCTCCCTTGCCGCCACTCAAACCGGTTGGCCCTCGTTCACCCGTAACACCTTGCAGTCCAGGTGGTCCTTGTTCTCCAGACGGTCCCAAAGGTCCTGTCGATCCCTAAATAACCGAGAAGGAATAATTTCAATACCGAAATACTATACCTGCTAAAGAATTATTTGCTAGAACAGTTTTTCATACCTTAGACCCATCAACTCCAGCTGTACCAGGTAGACCTCTGATTCCAATCTGTCCTTGAATACCATCTGGCCCTCTTTCACCAGGGAATCCTGGGGCTCCTCTTTCTCCAGCAGTTCCGGTTGGTCCAATTTCCCCTGGCACACCCTTGAATATAATTCGAGATATATGAATAAAATGGGAATCGATTAACAATGAATGTGCATTTCTCCTCCAGTAAAGAAACTCACAGTTTCACCAGGCTTTCCTGGCTCTCCAGATGCTCCAATAGGTCCAGGAAGTCCCTGTTACAAAATAAAACTCAGTTAAAGTAAATGAAGTCTTGACAAAAAGTTACAAGCACTATCGTGATTGCATTACCTGGAATCCGGGATTTCCTGGAGATCCTTGCTCTCCTCTTTCTCCTGCTACTCCCTAAATTATATTGTAATACAATCGGTCAACATGAAGAATGAAAAAAAAAATGACATTGAAAAACTTTGAACATGACTTACCTGAGGGCCAACGCCACCAGGGGGTCCAATTTCCCCATCCTTTCCAGCTTCTCCTCTAAGTCCAGTGGGACCTTGTGATCCCTTCTCACCTGATTTACCGCTTTCACCCTATTATACGAATAAAAATTTATATACGGAAGATATATCTATAACCCTATTGATGAAGGAAATTACTGTACCTGTGTGCCTTTCTGACCACTAAATCCATTTGGTCCAGGGGGTCCTCTTTGCCCGGTGGGTCCTGATGAGCCTGGACGCCCATCTATACCAGGTGCACCCTGTTTATGGAAATTTACTTAAAACTAATGGTTTTTTTAAGTGTATGCCATGTAATGTAACTAAAGTAACTGTAGATGAAGTAGTAAGGATATAGTCAATTACATATGTTGAACCAATCCAAAGAATCAAAAAATCAAAGAAATTATTTTATGACACGAACCATTGGACCTTGCTTTCCTTCACGGCCTTCTGATCCAGGTCTTCCAGTGAGACCCTACGCAAACAGGTATGTCAAGTTGATAAAAAAATGTATTGAGCATTCATTTAAAAAGGCTAATGGTTTGAAATATATTTATTATATCTTATTGAATTCCTTACCCGACTTCCAGGGGTTCCAGGTTCTCCGGGTCTTCCCGAATCACCAAAGCTTCCCTTCGGTCCAGGCTTTCCAAGTGGTCCTCGACTACCTTGAGTCCCCTAAGGATAAATTGCATGATATAAACACAAGTAATATACACACATGCTGTAGTTGAATTCAGAGGATTGATTCATACCTTCTGGCCGGTTTGTCCATCAGCTCCTGGGAAACCTCGATTACCCGGTGCTCCCTAATGATGTTTAGAATGCATGAGTATATGTTTTCCTATAGAAACTTCTATTATTTTTACGCAATGCAACTTACACGAAGTCCTATTGATCCAATAGATCCTGGAGGCCCTTGTTCTCCACGCACACCCTAAAACACAATTTGATGTTTTATTTAGTATAAAAATATTTCTATTAGGAGAATTCTAGTTTATAGTCAAACAATGGTGAATGGCATTGATTATATTGTGATTTTGTTTGTTAACCTATTTAAACGATACACTTAAAAATATATGGTTGTAAAACATTTATTCAAACTTTCACCAACAATGTTTTCTCATTTCCTCCGTTCCATTGACTTCGGAATACGGATCAAAATAATTAAATATATACAATAGATTTACCCTCTTTCCTTCTTCTCCTTGAGAGCCTTGGAGACCCTGAGGCCCAACGGCACCATGATCTCCTTTGGGTCCAGATTCACCTTTGTATCCAGAAACACCAGGTGATCCCTGAAAATATACACACATGTGTCAAACAATCCGTACACTCATTCACAACACCTTTTTTTCATCGGAAACAATAACTTACTTGATTTCCTTTCTGTCCATGGACGCCAACGTTTCCTTGCGGTCCCTGTAATAAAAATGTCAAATATCGGTTAGCGAGACAATTTCTTTTCCTTTATATAAAATACTGTATATTGAAAGATATTTACAGGATGTCCTTGTGCTCCGGGGGCACCAGGTGGTCCAGCAATTCCAGAAGTACCCTGCAAAACAAAACATTCTCGGTAATAAATTGGGTAGTTTATCCAAATATGAATAATAGACAACGTTTTACTTACAGATGATCCCTTAGGTCCTGGAACGCCGTTTGTTCCTGGTGTTCCCTATTGTGCAGAGTAGAAATTTACATTATATTTAAATAGTTCACAAAAAATAGTCACCGATACAGAAAATCTGTACATACCGACGATCCAGTTGGTCCTGGTGGTCCAGGTGTACCACTTTCACCACGTTGACCTTGGGGACCTTCAGGACCTCTTGAACCAGTTGGACCAGATTCACCCTTTATAAAAATTCACCTAGTTAACACACTGTTTGAAGTAGAATGATAAAACACATTAGTAATAGTATACCTTTGACCCGGGAGATCCTGGATAACCTCTTGCACCTGACAAACCAGTTGAACCCTAGAAACAAACAATTGAGATGAGACGAGTCAACAGATGTTGTAATTAGATGTAGCAAGTTATATATATAGCTTCAGAAGTCTTACCGGTGGCCCAGATGATCCAGGAGACCCATCAGCACCACGACTACCCTGAAAAATTGCATAGAATATTTATTGCAGCATTTCATTGAGACGACTGTTACGTTTTTGTTGTTGTAAATAATAACAACTTACAGGAGGTCCAATTTGTCCAGGTCTTCCACGTTCTCCTTGCAAACCTCTTGGTCCCTAAATTAAGGAATAAATATTTTTTATATGTTAATTCGGCTTTAACACGCCACTTTTCTTCTTAATTGCCGTATAACAATCCTATATAACAAGTGAGATCAGTACATCAACAAAAACATTTTCTTAAAAACAATATATGTCAATTATATTGAACATATAAAAAGTGTATATTAACTCACAAGCATTCCTTGTAAACCATGTTCTCCTGTTGCACCAGCCTGACCCTTTTCACCAGGAGCACCTTCGTCACCTTTTGTACCATCCAATCCATTGAATCCCTGAGTGAAAACAATTACGAATAATAACTCAACTGCCCGATAGAAAAACTTTATTGGCCTATCCCTCCACGAAATAACCTACCCGATGACCTTTACTTCCCGGCGTTCCTGGTGTTCCAGCAAAACCTCTTGCACCCTAAAATTGAACACAACATTGTTTATCATTTTGAAGACCAAAGTCAAATAAAAAAAAAAGAAATGTGACGTGAAATACATACTATTGGTCCGGGTGATCCAATTTTGCCAGAGTTGCCAGGTCTTCCATCTTTTCCCTGGGGAGAAATTAATGAAAATAAATTAGACCAAAATAATTCAACTTTGATTTAAATCCGAATAAATGGGTGGTTTTCAGTTCCGCTGAGATTTCTTTGTCCAAACTCTATTTACTTCCTCAGGGTTCAGAACTTCATATATTTCGAAGTATTACGAAATAATAATGCTGTATTTTTAAAAAAGCATTAGTCAGTCCACGTTGTTGAATAACAATTTTATCTTTACTTCTAAACAAAGATTTTATTCTACATTCCATTACCCAAAGCGTATTTCTATACATATTAATCTATTTGCAAAGAAACAAATACTCACATCTTCGCCATCTTTTCCGGGCAGACCAGCAGGTCCAGAAACTCCAGGCGGTCCCTATATTAAGGATAAACTTGAGTCTTAACCATACACATGTATACTTGATGATGCAAGATCAGATTTTCAGCTCAGCAGAAATCTTTCTCAACAAAATCATTTATTGCCTACCATAATGCCAGGTCCACCAGGTTCTCCAGGCGGGCCTTGGAATCCCTGCGGTCCCATTTGTCCAGATGGTCCAGGTGAGCCCCGTGGTCCCATCACCCCCTACAAGACACAGATTAACATTAGTACTAGCAGGTTCACAATTTGTGTTCAACTAAGTAACACGCTGTAGTAGTTTACTTACTGGAGATCCGGCAAATACACCACTTGGCCCTTTGTCGCTACTTGCAAAGGCACCCTGTAATTGCACAAAAGAAACATATGTTACAGTGAAACGACAACACATACAAAATACCCTCTTTTTATTCGTGGCTTATCTACTTACGGCATTAATTTACATAAATATAACTTACGCCGTCAGTGCCAGGGCCTGGCGGTCCAGGTAGTCCCGGAGGTCCGGGTCTACCAGGAGATCCGTTAAGCCCACCTGGTCCTCTGTCACCCTTAGAAAAATAAGTAATATTGAAGTTAAGTTCACTAGAAATAGGCTAAAAACATGAAAACTTATTGAGCTATTGAAAAACCTACTTTAAATCCTGTTGGTCCTCGTGAGCCCTCTTCTCCTTGGAGTCCTGGTACACCCTGTAGAAAATTATAAATATTTATTGATATTACTGTGTTAAATTCACTATATTCTTAGATCTTGGGTATATAGTACTATGAACAGTTTACATTATGTAAATCGAAATCTGACAAAAGAACTTACAGGAGGTCCGGCTGGTCCCCTAGGTCCTAGTCCCTGTAAATAAATAAGTTTATTTTTCCATGTTTTCAATGATATATACCACGTATATGTTAACTTATGGAAACTGCTAACTTACTGCAAACTCGGGTATCGCTCCAGGCTCTCCTTTTTGCCCCTTAGGTCCCCTTTGTACCTTGAAAAAATGGTTTGCTTGTTCAATTTTATCGGTAATTATTCTCTCTATTTTGTTAATGTTTAATTTGATGAATACAGATTTGAAATATAAAAATAAAAATATTCTTCAACTCGGTCTTCATGGAACGGATCAGCTTCATTATCAGTAGAAGGAATTGATGAAGATAGGAATGAATACTCACTTCTGAAATAGAAATGAAACGATCGTAAGTTTGCAATCCAGTGTTAATATAAACACATAGACTAAAACGAATTAGGCTGGTAGCTATCAACTATACGAAATTGCCTTTTCACTTATCGATCGCATGCCAGGAATGTAGACGTGGTTTAAATATTCGACGGAAACGAATGGTAAAGAACCAGTAGGGATAAATACACGCGGGATAATGAAATAGTTGTGGTCATACATTCCGCGTGTCGTAAATTCAACAGAATATATTTGAGTTATTGGGTTTGAAAGACAGTCCCCGTGTATAAGCAATCGTTAAAAAGGCTGAAATATCGCGAAACGGAAAATTCGTACATCGAGAGTTACCAGCAGTGGAATAATATCAAAGCAACTGAGCATTATCGATAGCCCGACAAGTTGGTTTAGACGAATATTACCTTTTACGCAAATGGGACAGCATTCTCCGTCGGGAACTAATTGATTTCGGCATTTTAACGGTTCACATTTGATTTTCTCGCAAATCAGTTTTCCGTCGAGACATATGCAAACCTGACAAGGCTCGGGTTTGAATACGTCTTCGTGATTGAAGGTCTCGCCTTTATGCTTGCATTTACCATCTGTTTATATCATGTAGAGTGTAGACCACATCGTTTGTTATTCGAATCATTTCAGTAAATTCTGTTTAAGGTGCAATGTTGCCGGTTGCACACATGCATCATTTTTTTTCAATTATGGTAATTTTATTCATTGTTTTCAAGCCCAAATGCTATTCTTGCCGACGATCGGAAGGAATTATGAAATGCTGCGACATAGAAACCTCGTCAATCAACTTTGAATATTATAGTGCAAGTCGATCATGCTCAGTTGCTTCTCATAAATTCAGGAAACAATAGCTAGTATTAATCAGTATTCTCGACTGAATGAAGAAACAATCTTTTAGTCTGGTGACGAACAGGAAATCTAGCGATGTTGTATTACAAACAATGCTACGCTTGTTCAAACGCGTTATTTTAGGAGTATTATATGCCCCATGCCCAACCCAACAGTCAACACATGTACAAGACGAAAACCAGGCAACCGCACATTAGCGAACCTTCTAGTGCTCGCATATTTCGAATTCTTTTGGGGATATCGCGTTCAAGGTGGGACCATGCGTAACATAACCGAGAGAACATTTCAGGAAAATTTTCTACATGTAAAGATTTTTTACTGAGCTGTGCAAAGTTCACGGATGCAAGTACATGTGTATTGTGAAGAGAGAAGTGCAAGCGACGCGAGATAGCAACTGTATGCTAGCAAAAATGGCGGTACTGAAATGACTAAATATGGTGCATTTCGGCAACCAAGTACCAAAACTTCTATTAATGATAATATTTATGACAAGACATTAGTTTGGTCATTATATGCATTAATATATCTAGTATTTAAATGAAATAAAACACAATACATTTACACAGAGGTCTCGATTCTCGCTCGGAGGGCAAGCCCGAGTTCATTACAACTGCCACATATAAATTTCTATTGCGCAACATTCATTTGGAGTTATGCCGGGTAAGGGGTTTCTTTATATTAGCTCATCTATTTGTCATTCATTGTGATTTTTACAATTACAACAACGAAAATAGACAGTTACGAGTTCTGCCTATTTAATCCAGTTTCAAGGTACAATTGAATGCGGTACGAACTTCTCTACAAAGAAGCTACAAATGAAGAGATGACGGCACAACCAAGCATGATCGAGTTACGTGAAGTATTACCTTGCAACAGTAGAAGACGAACAGAATGGGTTAGTGTTTAGCAATGTATGTATTTGAACTGGAGAGACATATTTGTAGTCGTGAAGCACAAAAGCTAGGCGGGTGGGAGTGAGATTTAGTGAGACAGACAGTTACGGTACTTGTGATTCGTTACGTCGGGCAAAAAAGCAAAAAAAAGTGATGGCTGTGTGTACAACACGGTATTAGTAAATTCAGTTGTTAGCTGAGCTGTGATATAACAGAAATGAATGCAACGTGCACCGGTAAACTTTGCACAGTAAACAGGATGATTACAGTAAACCTAACGAACTGCATACTACATACCAACCAATATGAGTAATACAGCCCATAAAAGCGAGGGGCAATCCAGTTAAGGTAATGCACTAACCTTGTCCATAAGCAGCAGCTATAAACACACAGAGCGTTAACGCCAACATGAAATGCCAGCGTCTTTCGTCCATAATGCTGAGGCTATACATGCCCGGTAGAACAGACATGTATAATCCTATCGGACGTCGTCGTCAGAGTGATAGCAGGCAAGCCTACAGCAGCACTCTGAGAGCAATCCGCCTCGCGCCTTCTACTCTGATGATGAAATTCCTGATCCTCTCCTCTTTAGGGATTGGATAATAGCTGTCACCTGATTGCACACACAACTGAAGAGAACACAACTTTTCGCTGGCTTTTAGTTGCGTTTTTGAAAAAAGGGGTTGGAAACCGCAACTTAAAAATATACGTCAGCAACTGCAGGCGCCTTACTTATGCAAACTTGATACCCTTCTAGTTACCTCAGTGACGGCAGTCTTTATCCCTTTTCTAGTCCCCTTCCCTTTTTCTTTCTCGTCTGTTTCTCCTTTTTATTTTGTTTGCCTGTTTATTGTTTAAACATTCACTCCGTATTTCACGCCCTGTTGTTGCCTGGTTGTTCGCAACTTCCTACCCGTGCCAAATAGTTCTTTGTTCAATTATCTTACAATTGCTAAAACCCGAGCTCACATTGCCGCATTTCAAGGCGTTAAAAGCTTCTCAGCTCCAGTAAAACGTACGAAGTTTCGCAGCAAAGGATTTTAATAGGTAAATGTTCACGACATGAGTTTTGCTGTAAGAGAGGCGAGATTACTTCCCAAAACTTTTAGAATTGTAGAAATGGTGCAGTATTCCAGTCCTGAATGATCTATTAATGGTAAGAAGATGCATGTACATTACATGACTTCGGTCTTACTCCCCACTTTTCTGCGGCTAAGCACGTCACATATTTATTGTCTATACAGAGGGAACGTTTCATACTATTTTACATGTTTTAAGTGGCGGAAATTTTTTACATGCGATCACTTGCACACTGTTTAATGGCAAAATGAATGTGAAATATGCGTAAAAGAATCTTTGTTAGATCTTAATTTCCATTATCAAGATTTTACGTAATTTCGAATAAGAAATTCGTCTCCCAAGGGTAATGAATAATTCAAAGGAAGTCGAGTCTACAGGAGACTGATATATTTTTTCGGCTAATATCAAATACACATTGATCATATTAAAGATTCGTTACCACTAATACTGGGTCCATCATTTCAAAAATAGAGAATAATATAAAAGTAGTGAGGGTCGTTTTTTCTGCGAATCGTATTTTTTGTGAGTTTGGGTTATTACCATATTCTGTAATCTTTAGAAACCGTAATTAAAATATTCAATAGTAATATACTGATATCTGGTATAGGCAGATAGCAAGCGAATGCATGAGAAATTAGCACATCGGTGAGAAATTTTAAATGTTGTTTGATGACCGTGCGTCTTCCAACCTAATTACTGAATTTAAAAATGCCCGGGAAGTGTGATTGTTAGTAGAAGCCGACAAGTTGCCTTGATGTTAAGATGTCATTCTCATCACATTGTTTATTATTTGTAAAGGCATGTTCTTTGGCAAGCGAATCTGGGTCACAGCTTTCAAGTCATAAAACTAGTCATTGTTTTCATCGGCGGAGGTATATACTATTAACAGTACGTTTCAATTACCAAATTCCACAACAACTACAATACAATGTTAAATATCAAGACGTTCATTCTCAAGCTGCGTAGATGAAACCGGATAGCGTAAACTAGGGCGATCATTGCAGACTTTCAATTGCCGACTGCAATAAACCTCGACTATAAACTTTAAACAATTGCATTGAAGCAAAGTGGAACATCAATTTCTGTAGCAGAGCGGAAAATCAATCATCCATTTCATTTCTTGTGGGCCGAGCTGAATATGGTGAACTGCGAAAAACAAGCAGGGATGTGTGAAACCAGGGATAGATGTCGACAAAACCAATACAAAGTCGAATCTTGATGATACAGTATATAACAACTATTTTTCAATTATTCCATGGAACCAGAATATTTCAACAACTTCCTCAGTGCAATGCCGCAGTTATTGCCAACGAGTTTTGTCTAGACTGCTTTTGACATTATACTAGCTGTTCAAGTGAACTTGTTGGGTGGGTTACTTTTTCTAGTAACTTGCTATCGAAGAGACGATACCATGACAATTCAAAAACTTACGCTTTTACAATGGGGATAGAACGAGACGAGTATAACAGGGTTAAAATTTACTCACAATATCACGAGGATTAGTTTGAGTCACGCAATAGACCATTTTAACAAGAAGGGTTTATTAACGGTTCTAAAACCAACGGGTTCCTGCATATACCACAACACTATTTAGAGACAAAACACCGCAGACCCAACGCTCCATTACCGGCTAAGTCACTCGAGTAGAAAGAACGGAAACCAAAATACAGCGGTTTTTGTATTCTTTACCAGGTTAAACTCTTTCACCCGTATTTAACAGAGCGATACCGAAAACGCTCAACTTATATACCAAGAATCTACAACCTAAATATATGTAGACAATCTTTACTTCACGAGAAAAAACAGAATAGGACTCAGCCACTTGCCATGTATTGCGATAAAGAAATGTCTAGTATTCGGTCAAAAACAACTTAGGAAGGAGACAATTATTATCATGTTTTAGAGTTTAGACCATCTTGAAAATTCGGTTCAATTAATGTACCCAAATGTTGTTCAAAATTTAGCATTATCATATCTACCTGTAGAGCTATTAAAACGGATGAGTACGACCCCTCATGTTCAAGGTAAATGATACCTTGTTTCTTGTATGCAAGAGTTTTGAACTTACTTATTAAAAGTTTACTTAACACTGTACTGTAAATGGTATAACCGAGGTAGAGATAAATTGCTGTTTACTGCGTTTACATGTACCATATGACACCTAGTGGCACTAGGCACTAGAAACATTGCATTACCAAAAAAAAAGATAAAGCACCTCTCCCAGATGAATCCTCTTATAAGCATCATTTAATGAAATTATTGCACAATCATTTCACGATAATTACTGCAATCCAGCAAGATACAAATTTGAAAATAACAATGGAAAATTAACTGAAATGGCAGAGAACTGAATCCAGTTCAACAGCCAGTTTCAAATACTGAGTCACACACTTGACAAAATCGAAGATTCAAGGTGGCCAAATCTATCAACATCATAGACAATTGGCTTAGGTGAAGCAGCTAATTTATATGGTGGTGCAGAGGCAACAACATCTTGAAAAGATACCTTACTTCCACCTATGAAACCTGTGTGACAAAAAATAATTATTATTGCACATAGGTTGTAACATAATTGACCATCGTGCAGATGAGGAAGAGCCAATACCATGCTTTGCTCTATAAGCAGATCCCAAGCAGGCGGAGTTTGAAGTGTCAAGAATATATACTGGAGCTTGAAACACATCTGATAAAACCTGAAATTAAAATCGAATGATGAAAGATAGGTGTCATTCTATTGTCCTGTTATGGAAACAATGAATAGTTCAGGTATAATAGAACTTTTGACACTAGATGGAAGCATCCCGAATTTTTATTAACACATAATTGAAAGGGATTCTCATGTTCCATATTTGATTTCACCAGGAGGTAAATTCTCAGCTTTCACGCATTCAATTATGATGTATTAAAAACCTGTAAAATCTCTGGATTACTTGAAGCTCCACCAGTAGCCAGTACTCTTGATGATTTCTGCAATTTGTAGCCAAGTTGTTCGGCATGATAACGCTTTGCCAGAAATTGTCCTTCAATAACAGCTCTCACTTCTTCATCATTACTGAAACTATTGACCTAACACAAAACAAAGCCATTTCAAAACCTTATGACCATTTGAACAATTATGAACTGAGTTAATACTTTTTTATTGCTGTCGTCATATCTGTAAACACCCACTGCGCTCGGAGTAATCTCTTGGACATCGTAATAAATTCCTAAAGGTTTTTGTCAAAAAAACAAGCAGGTAAGCTATTGTTCGAATCTGTCACACTCCATATATTGTACAGATATTCAACTACAGTCAGTACAAAAATGCTTTCCTAGTGTTTAAAAGTTATTACAATGCTTTATTAGTTGCAAGCTTGACATAGTATATGGAGTAGGGAATGCTACCGATTTCCAGCTTTGTTTTTGTCTAAAAATTTTGTGTGCCAGATTGAGTTATCAACTCAACAGTTTATGTGGAGAATTAAGCTGTGTTCATCAATTACCATATGTCATGCATAATTATTCGTTAGTAATAGCTTCTGCAGTTGGCAATTTCTTAAACTGACTTCATTAAATCAACTGTTACCAGAAATTATGTGCCCTCCATTAGCCTGCCTTGGATGATAACTGAAACCTGATCTATAGTAACTTGCCAATTTTTCCATTATTCCTGGATGGTGTATTTCGTAGAGAATCTGAGAAAGTCTTCCAAGATCCCCCGGCAGCAGAGTTTCGGATTCTCTCTCTTGTTAACGACCCGTTTTTGTAACTGGAAAAAAAGGCATCATTTCTCAGCTCATTCTTTCTACATAAACTACTGGATACTCTTCAACTATAGAATTAGTACCAAAGTAAACCCATGTATGCCTGATTGTCGACAGGATTCACAAATACATGTCCCTCCGTTGCAGGCTTCGGCTCGTCCAGCCATAGAAACAAAGTGTCAGATGTTCCCAAGCTAACAATGACATCGCCACGCTAGATCAATTGTTTCCAGAAATTTATAGGATTAATCTATTTTTCTCCTCACAGAACATTTAAAGGAATAGAGATTTTAACTTATCAAACCTGCAGTCGGCACCCTGCCAATGATGCTGGGTTGTCTCCAGTGAAAGCAATTATTTTGCATCCTGGATTGAAACCATATTTTTTCACAAAGTATGTGGACACTGAACCCTGCCATTTTAATCAAGAATTTTATACATGATATTTATTCAACCACACAAAGAATCAGACCACTCACAAGAACAGTGCAGGATGGTTGAGGTTCACCGAGCTTCATTTCAAGATTGGGTGAGGTGTATTTTAGACATTCTGAACTCCACTTTTTGGTTCTAAGTAATACAGTAATTGCACAAGATATAAAACTATTAAAAAATATGTCAGTGAATTTTTTTTTATTGAATAGTGTGTGAAATAAGAAAACTCATACTTGATATCAAGTAGATTCATGCCTGAGGCGTCACTGTTATCAATCGCAGCATAATTTCCAAGAAACAGGGAGGCTGCGAAACTGCTCACAAGGGATATTCTCTGCAATTGATTACTTAATTTAGATTGGTAGTTAAAACTCTTCGCAGGGAGACATATCATACAAAGATATCTTTCAGAAAAATACTGCGTTTTAACTGAGTAAAACTATCAGAAAACACATGAGTACAAACCTCACAATTATTGTATGCATCTGGATTTGTTTGATAAAGCTTGGAAATCTGATTTCCTGTAAACCTTTCATATGCTCGTGAACCGGTTATATCTGAGAGTCTCTGTGCTCCACCAATTTCTTCTTCGAATTTTCTGCAACCATTCGTGAAATATTTCCAATCCTACATTTTATCAGATTGATGAATACCTGCATATACTGGATGTGCTCGAATCCATCCAGATAGGAGAATTGTTGACGGAGAATGCTTCCTGTAGTTGCTCTGATAGTGTGGCTTCTGGTTTCAAGTTTTTCAGTACATTTATTGATCCCGTCTTCCAGTAAACACTGCCATGTTGCTAAGAAATGAGAAGTACTGTATATATTACCCATTCACATTACTTTGACATATATATAATAGTATAATACTCTAGATCAGTGGTTCTTAACAGGAGTTCGATGAGTCAGTCTCAGGGGTTCGGCAGAGGTCAAGAATTCTAAGACTATTTTCAACAATACCATGTTTAACAGGAAAAAAATCATTCATCAACGTTCTTTGAACACAGTGATTTTGTGTGCAACTGATGCATGGTTCATTTTGTGCACTAAAAAATATATACCTCTGTTTTAAAGAAATCATATCTCATTTTTCCAATAACGAAGGGTTCCCCCCCCGCACTGATAAAGCTTGCAGGGTTCGGTACCGCCAATTGGGTTAAGAACCACTGCTCTAGATAATCTAAACAGTATTTATAGACGTGATCATAAAAAATCACCTGGCCAGTTCCAGAGAGGGCAGCAACAGAAGAAAAATCAAAATTATTCTTTTTCATTTTCTCTAGCAATAGATCAAGAGCTTTCACCCACATCAAAGTAGGTGCTGTAACCGTTAACTTGTCTGCATGTATGTGTATCCCACCTATCCACATAATGGCAATAATTTAGTACAGCAAACTAGATGAGCCAGCAAGATATAATAAAACTTTTCATTGATAAGCTTGTTTATTCCTGAGGCCCTGCATGTTACACAGCATAATTACATACTGTTATATAAGGTTCCACTACTGTCAGCTTGTAACTCAATTGTATATCATTTGGCAATTGCCATGACACTCCGTGATTACATAATGACAGCTATGAATCCATAGATCACAACCCCCTTGAAGATTCTATCATGCCATAGAATATAAATATATTTTCCTTTCCTATGAAATGCAAACTCAAAGCATAATTGCCGATAACAAACCTTCGGTATTGAATTCAGGTAAACTCGCATCAAACTGCACAGCCTCTTCGTAAATTATAGACAAATCATCATTGATAGCAAGGACTTTGACCTTAAGATAAATAATTTATACTCAATTTAAAAGCAAGAACGATTCACACACTTCATTAGATCTTTACCTGCTGGGTACTGAAGTCAAATCCAAGATAATTTTGGGAAGACATCTTAACATTGAAACTCCCGTTAGGAATAAGTTTATATTTTATCACTTGATTTGAATTAACAAAAATCGCATTAAAATTCAGTTCACTACAACAAAACTCCTCTTAGGAAAATAGCATCACACTATCACATACAAGTTACTAAGATCCTAAGATCAGTAAACGCAAACCTAAGCTACACAGAGTCATTTCATGCAATAGAGACTAATTAAAACCAATCGAGTGCTATAAATCTTTCGGCAATTTGAAATATTTGTTCCTGAAAGAATTATGACCACTGAACTTATTGTCAGGTATTGAAACATCAGATGAATGATTGCAATCCTCCAAGCTTAGCTTTTCCATAACAATCAAACGTCTCGACGTTTGCCGTTTAAGTTTTTGCTCACAATTGTACACCAAACGTAGACTTGGATGTCTTGGAATTACATCGTCTGTGTATTCTGGCCTGTAAACAGGAATCCAATAGACAAGCCTTCCGCCAGGAATCAGAGTTTGCGCGGAAAAGTATAGCAAGTCTGTGAAAACATCGTCAAGGTGATAGGCAGTCTGCTCAGGATAGTGCTGTTCAAACTGCGTTGTATCAGGTACATCTGGTCTTCTTGTGCCAACTCTGGTGCAGCTCTCTCGAATCCCGTAAGGAGGATCTGTGATGATTGCATCAAATATTCCATGCTCGCTCCCGCTATCAAAGGTACGCCATGGACTTCTAGCAGCATCATGAAGAAGCACGTCTCCATAAAGATGCCCCAAACCATATTCTGACAAACTGTGCTGAACAGTTTCATCTTTTTCTCTATAACCAGCCCCTACCCTTGATGATTTTCCTCTCGCATGGAGGATATTGTAGTTAATGTCTCCACCAGTAACAACCGCTCCAAAACGAGCTGCCGCTATGAGGAGGCTTCCTGTCCCCACAAATGGGTCGCAGACGTAGCTACCTTGGTCTACTTTGGCACAATTTGCCATGATGAATGCCAATCCAGCATCCATTGAAGTATTTCCTATGAATTTTCGTTTCTTAATGCTGTATTCATCTAACAAACTACGTTGGCCTGTTGCAATTAGCCTACCAAAGTACATGTAATGAGGAGGGGAGGTTCTCTTTTTTCCTGTGTGCGGGCCATAATCTTCAATGACATGAAATTCATTGTCAGGTGATTTAAGGTTTACAGTACCTTGAAAAGGTAAAGCGTCCTCCAGACTATCGATCTTTTCCACTTGTTCCTCTAATGAAACTTTATGGCCGCAAGCTTTTACACGCAGACAAAAAGTTAACTTGCTATTAAAGAATGGTTCTTTCAGTTCATTTGGATAAGTTTTTAAAGAATTTTCTAGTTCTTTGTACGTCTTTCCATGCCCCCAAATTTCATATGCCATTCGTCCAAAAAGCGTCCTGGACATTATTTCTTCGACATGCTCTTTTTCTATATTTTTCAAGACAAGGTACGGACATCTTTCAGAATGGTAGATATTATTCTGAACATTAGAAACATCTTGACAATCTACTCGATTCCCTTGAGGACACCCTCTATTTAAATACCATAGATCCCATATATCAGTTAGATTAAATCCCAGCAATGAAGCAATGGATTCTATTTCGGGTAAGCGAAATGTAAAGTGGTCTTGGGCTAACACGATCAAGAAACGTCTGGACATTTTCTGTTTGAGAATGAAGAAGCAGAAACAAAGAGACAAATGAGGGGGGTCAATTAATTCGAAGACGCAACCTACATTAGCGCACAGACATCTGGAGTACAGTTTCTAGCCGCCGGTTCATCGAAGTTAAAATGGATCGGTTCCGGGATACTGATCTATAAACGCTTTTAATGATTCAATCACGCTAAAATTAGCATATATTAGACGTAATACATAAACCAACATTCCCTGAAAAAATTGGGTCGATTGATTTAGGTTAACCCCGAAAAAATCCATTTCGAAACTCCCATTTTTAAGTCACCAAGCGTTCATTGTACTTTGCCATCTAGCGGTAGGAAGTTTTTACTTCACTTGACGGTTATAAATGATCCAACAGTGACATCTAGCGGTTCAATTTTTTACTTACCCTAACGCTTATAAATATCTAATGGTCCAATCACGCTGAAATTAGCACTTATGAGAAGCAATGAAATTCTGCATTCATTGGCTGTATATAGCGGGACGGCAATTGGTCCGCGAGTTATTAAGGGTTGTTAAACGCTGGTTCACTCGTTACGGCCGACCCGAAATAGGTACTCGAGTTTCGAAATAGATTTTTTCGGAGTTAACCTAAATCAATTGACTACATTTTTTTAGGAATCTTGGTTTATGTATTACGTCTCCTATGTGCTAATTTCAGCGTGATTGGATCATTTGAAGTTCATTTACAAGCGTTAAGGGAAATCAACCGCTAGATGGCACTGTTGGATCATTTATACCCGTTAAGTGAAGTAAAAAATTCCAACCGCTAGATGGCAAAGTACAATCAACGCTTATGTATGAACATCTATTGATCCAATCACGTTAAATTGGCACTTATGAGACGTAATACATAAACCAACATTCCCTGGAAAAATGGGATCGATTGACTATGGTTAACCCCGAAAAAATCTATTTCGAAACTCGAATACCTATTTCGGGTCGGCCGTAACGAGTGATCCCGCGTTGAAACTCTTAATACCTCGCGAACCTATTGCCGTCCCACTATATACGACATGCCAACGAATGCAGAATTTTATAGCGAATTCATACATATAAGTCTCATATGCACAGCAAACTAACGGGAGTCGTTATCCTCTTTTCAAGTTAAGGTTAAGTAACTGAGTGGTTGCGACTTGAAAAGGAGATAACAGCTTCCGTGAATTTAAAAATGCTTCCTGAAATTGATACGGTTAGAACAAATAGCCCAAACCCACCTAACTACTGTCTATTCTAAAATGAAAAAGGCTATATACCAATGACTATTGAATAGCATTTATATACAGTATCCTGCAGTGACTCACAGAATTCAATGCTTAGCATTCTTTAATACATTGCTACGATTATGACAACATGCACCAACCTTGGAACTCTTCAACTGCATTTTCTATATGCAAATAGATCAATGATCCATGCAAATAAATCAAAAAGATAGTAGATTATTACACATGGCACACATTATCCTCTACAGTCTATAACATTGACATTAACCTATTACTCTGTATAATATTTTCCAGTGCAAAGCTAAATATATATACAACAGATAATAACAGCAGTGAATAGAATCCATAGTGTAACAATGTAAAGTTCAGCTATACGGAATCAATTTGTCTATCAGCTAACTTATTTCCATATTTACTCAATCTTCAATAGTTATAACACTTGTTTCTGTTCCTGTACGATCATGCTGTTTTAACATTTGGCTGTAATTTACTTTGCCACTCGGATCTTTAGTGCTTGAACCAATATTAGTCAAAGGCTGTCCAGAAGTAAATGGTCCATGCGGTATGGATTCAAAAGGCGGATATTGTCCAGGCTGCATTTCGTGAACCGACAGTTTCTGTTGTTCTTGTGATTTGTCTTTCTGCTGTTGCACCAGGCGGTTAAGGATACCACGCTCCGACATGTGTAGCCTCGCTGCGACAGGAGCGATTCGAGAGAAGGTAGCTGGGAGTCTGCTGACGTCAGCCTTCATATCCGCAAGCAATTCCTCTAGTTGATTTAGCACTTTATGCAATACTGCATTAGCAGGTTTGTTGCCTGCCAGAGATTCTTTAGACAGGTGTTGGTGACTTTCTGCCAAGCATTCTACCTCTGCGAATCGAGCATTCAGAGCCATAGCAGGATGGTGGGCGTCTTGTGACAAACTCAGGAATGCGGCTCTTCTAAGTTGTTCTTCTATGACGAGAGCCTGCTCAAGCAATTTAAAACGTCTCGCAAGAAATTTATTCTGCATCTCCAAGAAATTCCCTTTCTCGTTCATGGCACGAAAGGGCTCATTTACTATAGCAAAACGTGGGTCATGCTGAATGTCTGTCCACCGAGAATATCCATGTGTGGCTACGCCAGCAATGAGCCAGTAGTCGTGGCGTCTATGCCATATTTCGTTTATGCGCCCGGAATGAATGGCAGCTTGCTCCTCAGTCTGCCATAAGGTGTGGAGTTCGGTGAATCCACCATCTGCAATATTGAACATGAACTTTGGATGCTCTTGCTTGGGTTCTGCTGGTGTTTCTTCTGTTTTTGGCTCATTTTCATTAGATTCTGCATCTTCTGTCAAGTCTAGTGGAGTATGGTTATCTTCCTTTTTCACTTTATCTTCTGAAAGCGCAGTAGACTGTTTCATTAGCAGGGCTTCTTCCACCTCCATATTTTCAAGATCCTCTGATGCCTTTGCACCGTCTTTGTTATCTGAAGATTTTTCTTCAGTCTTCATGTCTTCTTCTTGAGCTTCTCCTGTTTTCTGTTCTGTCTTTTCTTTGTCTTCAGATGGCGATACCGGCTTAGATGTGGACGGAGTAGCAGCAGGCGAAGTGCCGACAGATGAAGAAGCAGATTTAATAGAAGATGGCACCGAAGTGTGGGTAATAGCGTTATTGTCTGCCATCTGTTTCATCTGCCAAACAGGATTCAACTGAGGAAAACTCCAATCTCCATTGATTTTTCTGTACTCTTTCACTTTTTTACTTATCAATGCCATGATGCCAATCCTTGTTAAAACAAGCTGTCTCGATAGACCATCACGGGGTACTCCATCGGAGAAGACGTCCGAGTTATCGGAGCCCGGTTCGCACAAGTGCCGCATGAAAAGTGAAACATAAGCTCTGAATTCCTTTTCAGTCTTGGCCCGCAGTTCTCGCACCAACCAACGGGGTTGGAAGTTGTCTGTGGGCGGCATTCCATATCGCATGACAAAATTAATGAAGGTTTTTCTCTGGCGCCCTGTGAATCCTAGCACCTCGATGTTACCACCAACCCTAGCAAGCATAGGAGGAAGAGGCTTGTTCGCCTCCCGCCTGACACGCCTTCTTATCGGATCATCGAATTCTTCGTCATCCTCTCCCGCCTCGCTGTGCGCGCTGTAGTCACTTCCATTGTCTTCCCATTCACGTTCTTGTTCTGTTACGTTGTGAGCATGGTAGTAGTTAACCTGCTTTCGAATACGCTTACCTTTTCCAAGAGTAGATGAAAGTTCTTCCTGCTGATGCTCGTAGTGATGTCTTAGCAAGCGCTCCCAGTAATTTGGATCGGGTGTGTCCATTTCGTCTTTGATAATTTCTCTTTCTTGCTCGGGTTCGTCTTGCGTTTCGCTGAACTTGTACGTTGCCACCTTGAAGGAATCGAGATATTCGTTGTATTGCGAATTCTGTTCTTTTTCTTTTTCCTCGATTCCCGCTTGACTCCGATCAAGAAGCTTGTCGATCGCTTTGTCATCATAGTGAATGAAATCGTTATTCTCGGTATCATCATCATTTTTGAACAGTTCTTCCGTTCCGAATTTCAGGATATCGTCCATCTCCTGTTTTGAAATACCGATTCCCTTAGATCCCATGCCTGGTCTCACAACTAAATGAGTCAGCATCATCTTATGTTTGGCAACTTGAGCTACTCTTTGCTCCACAGAATTCTTAGTAACAAATCGGTATATCATAACTTTGTTGGATTGACCTATCCGATGAGCTCTGCTGAAAGCCTGGATGTCGTTGTGGGGGTTCCAATCACTGTCGTAGATAAAAACAGTGTCTGCAGTAGCAAGATTGATGCCTAGACCACCGGCTTTAGTCGAAAGCAGGAAGCAGAACTGCTGGGCATTGGGGGCATTGAATCTATCGATAGCTTCCTGACGAAGAGATCCTGTTATTGAGCCATCTATCCGTTCGTACTTGTATCCTTCATATTCCATGAAGTCTTCCAAAATATCCAATACGCGAGTCATTTGGGAAAATATCAGAACTCGATTTCCATTGTCTTTCAGTTTTCTCAACATTTTGTGCAAAACTACTAACTTTCCACTCGCCTTGATCAGTTCATGTCCTTCGAAAGCTCCGTTCGGCAACCTGGCGGCTTCTTCGGCGGCCTTGTTAAATAGGTATGGATGATTGCAGCACTTCTTCAAGTCCATCATGATATTAAGCAGAGAAGAGTTATGTGCACCACCGCGAGAATTCAATCCTTCAAAATTTCTGGCTAAAATGTAGCGATAAAATTTGCGTTGCAGGGGCGAAAGATTAGTACGGACAATAAATTCACTTTTCGATGCTAAACCTTTCAAGACGTCTGCTTTGAGCCTACGTAGCATGTGAGGACCCAGCATGTCATGAAGCTTTTTTATTTGGTCCTCCTGAGAAATGTCTGCGAATTCGTCCAAGAAACCCTCCATGTCGTTAAACTTGTCTGGACATAAGAAATTGAGAAGATGAAACAGTTCTTCCAAATTGTTTTGCAACGGAGTGCCAGTCAGTAACAGCTTGTGAGCAAACGAGTATTCAGAGAGAACGCGGAAGAATTTCGACTGGTTGTTTTTCAGTCTGTGAGCTTCATCAATGCATACAGCGGCCCAGTCTACTGAGGATAGAGTGGCTGCATCTATAGTACACATTTCATATGATGTCAGGAGAACATGGAATTTGACGTGGCAACCACTTTTCAACTTGTACGCTTTGTTCCCCGACCGTATCGCGCCTTCTACGAATGAGAATTCATGTTCTCTAATAACGGCACGAGAATCCTTGCCACCGTAGTAAGAGACTACATACAGTTCTGGCGCCCACAATTCAAATTCACGCTCCCAATTCACCATGGTGGACAGTGGTACTGAGATTAAGAACGGACCGTTTGAGTGTCCTTCGCAAACCAATGACTTCACGAAAACTATAGTTTGAATGGTTTTACCCAGACCCATTTCATCTGCTAAAATCACATCAGTTCCCTGAGACCATGAAAACCGAAGCCAATTGAGACCTTCCAACTGATAGTCATGAAGGGAGACTCCTATATCGGTAATATACGTTGGCTGGTCTTCAAACTTGTTGGAGGGGTCTGGCCTGTCATCCTTTTTTTTTTCTTCCTTCCTCTTTTTTTTCTTACTCTTTTCTCGCAAAGGTCCCTCTATGCTCTCACGGTGTTCATTGTACTTTTTAACAGCTTCCTTGAAGCCGGGGATTTCATTGTTTTCATACATCCACGACGCCTTGTCATACCCCAAATCTTTCCACTTTATCAAATACTGTATTTGGCTGCTGCGTCCTACCTTCTTGTGATTGATGATGCGGTGTATCGTCATCCAGATAGGATTAATGCCGTACTTGTAGAATCGTTCTGCGAGGTCCTTGTTTGTCCACTCGTCGTCCCATTCCAACATGGGCTCCTCTTCCAAATCATTACGACGCGAGTAGGTTCTCCACTGATGTATAAAATAGATTTCCAGTTGTAGCTCTGTTATCCATTCCACTTCCCAGTAAGAGAGATTGTGATATTTCACAAGGAATTCTCTTTGTCTATATCCCCACAGTTTCTTTTTTCCGCTTTCGGTATGATCCACAGGAACTTCAGTGTAAGGTGCATCACGCCATCTCCAGGAGAGAATTTTCTCCAGCCTGCCTTTGGGTCTCGGGCAAGTACATCTCGGACAGGACCATTCTCCATCAGGCACCACAACCATCGGAGGGTTTAAACAATTCAGATGGTATGAGTTGGGGCAAGTGTCGCAGATCAATAAGTCCCCGCCATCTTTACAAACGGCGCAGAATTCCATATGTTCATCTTCATCTTGCGATTCTTCATCTTCTTCCTCTGAGAACTCTGGATCGCTTTCTTTCGGCTTGATGCCGTGATCCTGGCAAACAGGACATGGCCACTTTCCTTCCGGAGCTTTATCAAGAGGAGGATCGAGACAGACGAGATGAAAAGCCCGAGGGCATGAATCGCACAGGATAATCTCGCCCCCTTGCTTGCAAACATCGCAGTAATCCTGATGGTCAGTTTCGTAGCCTTCTTCAGTGCGATCCTTGATTTTGGGTTTCAGTGATTTTTTCTTCACTTTTGTTTTCTTAATTTTGCTAGTTCTTTTCATCAAAGGCTTTTCGGCCTTCGAATCCTCCACCACTGCGGCAAGAGATTCTTCGAAATCAATGTCGGAATCGTTTTCAGAAGGCGTGTTTTCTTCTTCGCTCGAAGCATCCTTCTTCCTTCGCTTCATTGGCAGTCGAATACGCAAGGGTGCGACTTTCCTCTCCTTCTTGGAACCTAACTTAGGCGTGCTGCTGCGAGACCGACTTTTCTTATCGAGAAGGGCCACATCAACAGATGCCGTTGGACCACGAGTAACACTGGGTTGCGGCGAATCGGCTGATTCCACAGCCATCATCGTCGGTGTTGGCACTCCAGAAGATGGTGGGTTGCTACTGCACTCAAACTGAGCTTCCTGAAACTGTTCCGACGACTGAAATTCTCTCCATAGAGCGGATATCAAAGGGTTAATTTTTGTCACTGCAATTCCAGGATAGGCAGTGAGAATTTTGATCCTTGAAAATTGATTGAAAAGTCTGTAGGTAGTATAGGTGCGATATTCTTCCTCTGAGTATTCGTAATTCCATTGCGGTAAATCAAGATCTTGAAAAATTTCTTTGGAAGATTTCAAATCCCTCTCTTCTAATCTTCGCTTCTTCTCCTTCCTCTTTTTCTTTCTGGGTTTTTCATCTTCCTCCACCGCAGCATCACTATCGCCTGCTGACATATCATCATCATCACTAGCTTCGTTTTTTCTCTTCTTTTTCGGCTTTCTATTAGCTCTCTCTTTCTTCTTCAATTTTTTTCTTGGACGCTCCATCTCGAAGTTTTCATTAGCACTGGCATATTCAGAATTGTCATTGTCAAGCACATCCAACTCATCTTCATCTGCTTCGGCATTCGACATTGAAGTCTTGGTTTTTTTTAATTTAAACGATACTAAATAATTCATAGAAATATTGGTTAAGGTCGAGTCAAGATTCTCAGCACAAAAATTATTCATCCGTAAAATATTTCATGAAGATACGTTGAAGAACACCACTTGAGCAATAAACACATTTAGCCCTATACATTTTGTGAAATATCAAGGGCTGAACTTGCAAAAACTTACTTTTGATCGTATAGATACAGGGGGCACCCCCCAAACCCTTGTTAATGTTAACAAATACAAGCTCAAGATTAGCCCAAAACATTACAACACCAAACCCTACCCTAAAATTAAACAACCACAAACCCACACAGTACGTACATCGACATGAGGGATCAGTTCTTTGCGAGAGCGAATATGCGATCTGGCTTAGCGGCAAATGTAACGCGAAATATTTGTTTATGAAAATAGCATATAAATTGGCGTATGTAAACGCAGTACCGTTAATATGAACTAAGCTAATTCAACTGAAGCTGAATTAAAGTGATTAAATGCAATGTCGGCGATGACGGCCGCCATTGTTACGTGACGAGTTTCATCCTACAAGTCATCTAATTTCTAACCATATTCGAGTTCATATATTTGACATTAAAAATCTTTAATTAGCAAGATACTTAATCACGACATAATCTGAAACCGTCAGCGATCACCCTTAAACGTAGATGAAAAGCAACTTGAGGGGAAATTTTTTGACAATTATGTTAAAACCACACTGCGCTAAATTACCTAGACAAAAAAGAATAGAAAAGATTTTATCGTTTTGAAATTATGTTAAATACTAAAATTGCGAAGAGACTATCAAACCACGACCACGAGATCGTAAACATGAAAATCCCACTACCCAAGAGAAAAGGCATATTACCAAAAAATATTAGATTTATTTATTCGTTATTAGCGATGGATTGAAAACACGTTGAAAAAATCTATACTATAATATACTAGACAATACACAGTGCAGGTTTTTTAATGCTGCTATTGTCGCTGTCAAGTGAAAGTGGCTAATAGTGTGCTACCACTGGCGGTGCCCAAACGCTTCGGGCCATGGATAAGATTTTGCACAAGTTCCCAGCCACAACAGAATAATTTTCCACCGATTGTAAAAATCATTATACAGTCTTCGCTCGCTATATTGCGGTTCACTTTTCGAGGATTCACTACATCGCGGATTTTATATAACCCCCCCCCCTATGCATTTTAATGTAATATTGTATGTATTATATTTCATGATAAATGTCGTGCCGTACAGTACTAGTATGTTTAGGCGCTAAAAGTTGAAAAAATTCAAATAACTGGTCAAATTATTATGGGAAAGGTTAATAAGGTAAATGAGAGTGTGTGTGAATGACTTATAATGGTTTACGTTTAAATATATTCAAATAATTAAATAAATATGTGGTTTCTATATCGCGTATTTTCACCTCTCGTAGAACTCTGGAGCGCAATACCCGCGATAGGTGAGGGTTTACTGTATAGTTCATAACAGTGGTTTAATAAATGAATGTTTTAGTTTTTATGTTCGAGAGGATCTTCCCTTTGGAAAGATTCACAGTCATTTTACTGGTACACAGTATTCGTGATGTCACAATAGTAGAAGTGCTATACAGTGAAGATTAGACCAGATAAGGAAGAGCAGAGACTTATTAAGCAAAAAATCAGGGAAAGAAAGACAGCTATCATGGCCTGGGTTGTCCTGTAATTTGCGACGGTTATTTTCATACTATGCTACTCTTGTGCAGTCATCGGATAGGCGGAACCTAAAACAATCCAATGCACTTATTCTATACTTTGCATGTGATTTGTGTGCGTATATTCTGAATTAGGCA
Source organism: Halocynthia roretzi (assembly GCA_013436055.1). Classification (NCBI taxonomy): domain Eukaryota; kingdom Metazoa; phylum Chordata; class Ascidiacea; order Stolidobranchia; family Pyuridae; genus Halocynthia; species Halocynthia roretzi. Next base: position 106,239 of record QRAM01000073.1, on the reverse strand, counting down.
TTTTGATGTTATTTATTTTCCTTATCATTCTTGCAAAAGACCTTAGGATCATAAATTTGGATCCCCAAAATCTCGTCAATTTTATATGCTACGTTTTATGCCGCAATTTATGTCGAGTTTTCCACGGAACCGCATACAGTGGTTCCTTTGCTGCAAATACTTAATACTTTGCATGTGATCCGGTGCGTTTCTCTGAATGAGCCATTTAGATGTTATTTATATTTCTCACCAATCTGGCATGAGACGTCAGGTTGGTAATTTCGGGTCATACGCGACATATGTAGGAACGTCTGTGTGACCTAATTCACCGTATTTGCTTTGATAACCTCTAATCGGATATATTTATGTAACGAACAGCACTGTACTTGTTCGAGGGAAAAGGAATCTGGAAATCCCAAACAACCGTTGAAATATTATGGCTATCGAGAAGTTGATATATGATATGTCCTAACAGAAAAGCTTCGATCAATTCTGTATTCGGCAAAAAATGAAAAGTTTATTTCCCTTAATTCGGAAAATTCCTTTTAATTCTGTACAGTACTGCAAGGTAATATATTTTGTAGTTGTTCTTGACTAGATTCTGGGTGTGTCTATATATCGAGTGATAACGCTTTATCAGCATAATCAGAGTAACCGAGTTAGCACAGCACAGATATTTAGTCCTTGTAAGCAAACTCAAGCACTCAACCTCTATATCTGAAGGAACTATGTACTGTAATCGTGATTTTATTGACATTAGGAATAATATCGACCTAGCACAGCGGTCCTTGACTTAGATGATTGTGAACTGCATTGAACCACATGTTCGATTCAGCAGCTGAATTCGATCAACACATGAATTTAACCAGTTGACTGCATCTCTCCGCCTTAAGCAAGTAAATGTTCTATGATTTTCGACTAATTAGAACAGGAACCAGGATCTCGAATTTCTTGTGCTAATTTAGTTCGGGTATAGCAGAGGTCTGTCAGGTAGTGACTGAAAGAAATTTGAGAAATAAACGTGTGGAAAGTTTTGTTTCATCTGGCTTTGTTTCATTTCTATTCCGTTGCAGGCGTCAAACAAACTTTCATGGCTATAGACATTTTTTTCACTTGTTATGTACTGCACATCATCTAAGCACGGAAAAAATGATATATACAGGATATATTATATACCAATATTATGATTTCGAGCGACGTCATCGGGTTACTCTGGCGCGATAGTAATATCGACCGTTAGGCACGTTTTGACCACAAGTAACCTCTTCTCTCGTTTCACTACATGTTACGATAAATACAAAGTCCACTTCACTCACTGAGTAAGTAATCTAAGGGTTATAACATGGTATCACAGCGGTTAAAACACTGAAAGGAACAGTGTTGTAGCCAGTGCGACTGTGTACTTTGGATACGAAAGGTTGTCGTAGAAAGGCATCGAAAGCATGGTGGTGACAGGTTTATAAATTCAGTTGTTCACGACGTTCGACAGTGCTATTTTGTCGCCGAGGTTTCGCGCTAAAAATACCGCTGCACATTATAAATGCTCGCTGAGGACGCGATACTTATCATTATCCTAACTGCTTTCTTACTGGCAATACGAATTGTCTAAAGTTTCATATATTTTAGGTAGTTTAAACTATACGTTAGTGATATTAGTCGTAGGACTATCCGACACACAGAAAATGGCCAGTAAAACGAGAGCTAAACCTACAAAAGCGAATGACCCATCTTCACCATATCGCTGCGTCGAAAGCTTTAATGCACTACAGACGACGAGATACGACTGCAGTACGATTGATCAGGCGTTTATGAACGCGGTGAAAAAATACGGTAAATTAGATTGCCTAGGAACACGAGAACTGTTATCAGAAAGCGACGAAGTTCAACCGGACGGCAAGGTCTTCAAAAAAGCCACGTTCGGCGACTATAAATGGCTCACCTACGACCAGGTGAACGAGAAGGTGTGTAATCTCGGCAGAGGTCTCGGAGCTCTTGGGCTCGGAGCCGGGGAAAAAATCGGTATTTTCCTCGAAACGCAAGCGGAATGGATGATTTCCGCGCAAGCGTCTTTGAAGCACAATTTTACCCTGGTAACCGTTTATGCGACGCTTGGCGAGGAGGGGATTGCTTATTCTTTGAATCAAGCCGAAGTACGGTTCGTAATTACGAGCGGAACACTTCTGAAAACGAAATTGGAGAAATGCCTCAAGGATATCCCGACACTACGAAATATTATTTACTGGGACCCCGATAAGAAAGTAAAGGAAGTGCCTGAAAACGTTAAGTGCGTTACGTTCGACGATGTTATTGCGCTCGGATCGTCACCGGAAGGAAAAGAGATTCAGACGATTTCGCCCAAACCCAGCGATATTGCGCTGATCATGTACACAAGTGGGACCACAGGAAATCCTAAAGGGGTTATGATAACCCATAGCAACTTCATAGCTGGAATGACAGGAATTTCAATGAGAGTTCCTAATCTCACAACTGATGACGTATACATTGCGTATCTTCCTTTGGCTCATGTACTGGAGCTCGCTGCAGAAACTATCTTTGTTTGCAGTGGGGCTAAAATCGGTTATTCCTCGCCCCTTACGTTGTCGGACAGATCGAGTCGTATCAAACCGGGAACAAGCGGTGATGCGACCGTGCTGAAGCCAACATTGATGGCGGCGGTTCCAGAAATCATGGAACGCATGAGAAAAGCATTGCTGCAGAATGTCAGTGAAGCGAGTTATATAAGGCAAACACTTTTCCATCATGCATATAACTACAAGCTGGGATATGTGGAAAAAGGGGAGAAGACGCCTACGCTTGACAAGTACATCTTTGGGAAATCTAGGGCATTGCTTGGAGGTAAAGTGAGATGTATGCTGTCAGGAGGAGCTCCTCTCAATGCAAAGACGCAGAGATTCATGAATGTTTGCATGTGCTGCCCTGTGGGACAGGGATACGGTTTAACGGAGACGTGCGGTGCCGGCACCGTGACTCAAGTGCTGACTGATCATTCAACAGGGACGGTGGGACCGCCTGTCGCATGCTGCGAGATAAAACTTGTCACATGGGAGGAGGGAGGATATTCGCCAACGAACAAGCCAAATCCTCAGGGAGAAGTGTGGTTGGGTGGTCCGGCAATATCTCAAGGCTATTTCAAAAACCCCGAGAAAACTGCGGAGGATTATACAGAGGAAGATGGTCAGCGCTGGTTCAAAACTGGGGATATTGGTGAATTCATGGCAGACGGTAGTTTGAAGATTATTGATCGAAAGAAAGATCTCATCAAACTTTCCCACGGAGAGTACATTGCCGTGGGTAACATTGAATCCAAGTTGAAAGCTTCGACACTGATAGACAATATCTGGCTATTCGCCAGTGGTGCTTACCCCACATCACTGGCTTTCGTTGTACCCAATGAAAAGGCGCTACTTGCCTTAGCTGCAAACAAGGGATTGACTGGTAAATCGGTAAAAGAACTGTGTGAAAATTCGACTATCGAGCAAGAAATAAAAAAAGCACTCCTTGAGTCAGCAAAAACCGCTAAGCTTCAGAAATTCGAGATTCCACAGAAGATGGTACTTGAACCGGAACCATGGACAGCTGAGTCGGGACTAACAACTGCGGCCTTCAAGCTCAGGCGTAAAGCATTGGAAAACCATTACAAAGATGAAATTGCGAGGCAGTTTCCGAATTGATTTTGGGACACTATTCATTTTACTTACATATAAGAAAGTTTTATATACACTTTCGTCTTACCCTCTAAATGGAAATTCTTCAGCTTTTTGCTTTATTTATAATTTGAATTTTGTGTTTTTATTACATCAGATTCACTTACAGTCCTATTGTGATTTTAGTGTGGCATGCGTGTGCGTTTTAGGGAAATGTCGATTCAAAAGGAGTCGACATATATTAAACACAGTTAAGTTTACCGAACTTATAATTTTATGTTTCTTTTCTTTACGTTACTATATTGATTTATTTTGATTTGGTATCCAAATTCAATGCATAATAAATAAGTTTTACTGAAAAAATGATCATTCATTTCAAATTATGTATTACAAAAGTTGGTTAGTAGCCAGGTGGCAATATCTGTTAAAACAGAGTTTTAAACAAAATCAGAGCATCAACATACTCTAATAGTAGTTGTAGCACAGACAGAATGGGATCGTTCCATAATGTTACAATAGGAAATAGATAAAAGCAATTATCTGTCATTCTTCCATTATTGTTCATACAAGTAATGTGTCTGTAGGCCTTGTATGGTTTCGTCTCTTTTTTGGTGTAAATTGTGAATGAAATTCACTTGCACAAAACCCTCCTTATTTGATAGCAGTAGTTATGCCATGTCCTTTGGGCAGTAGTGGATCTATTTGTGGCATTTCTATAATGGGCAACAACCATACATGCTGACAATTCACTAAATAAAGTTTGAACATTTTTTTATATTTGCTGATGATGTCATACTCAGCAATCAAAGTATAGTGAGTATGAGTACGAGTCTTACAAAAAGCTATGACAGACAATGATCTAATATGTGACGTACCAGTATTTACCTCAATCTCCAACATTTATAGATAGCATCATTTTGTTATGACAAATGCTGAAACTACAAACATGAATCATCCGTAGTAAAATATACATCTGACTACTACTATGACAATAATATATATAATACTAAGCATACATTTATACCATACCCAAATTTGTATCCAAGTGATTCAGGTACTATGTCAGCAACTTATAATCTTCCTGCATATACTACACACATTAGTCATTAAAATTGATATGTCCATTTCGTGTGTCATTATTAATAGTACTTTACTTGTAATATTCGACTTCCATATCATACTAGGTATCGAGCAAAACACACCTACCTATTTCCTTATGCTTCTACCCTGCATCAGAGCTACTGAAGTGAGTGAGTTCGAATGGAAATTAAATATCTTCAAAAGAATTTATTGCTGATTCGACAATCAAACATAAAAGAGATAAAATCGCTAATCCGATTAGCCAGTTCTTAAAACTTTAAAATAACTTAAGTTTAAAATGTATCTGTACTTTTATATACACGATTTACTTGATAGCACTTATTTAACAAATCTGGCTGCTTAAAAAAATATTATTAAACTACAATTCAATAGAAAAAAAAATATGATTCGAATTGTACTATAAACATAATCTTCATCACAAAACTAACAGTTTCTATTTCGCAAATAAAAAATTCTAATCGTAAAAACTTAGAGACGGCAACCTCGCATAATTGAACATCAATCACGATTTGAGCAGACCGCCGCCCTAAGTGCTGGTGTGCAAAGTTAAGTAAATCAGCTATAAAGAAATTGAAAATCTTGAGAATCGAAAAGATTATGTAAGTAAAGTGAACTTGATGATAAAAAAATGTGTAATCTCAGGTATTCCTAAAGTCTAAAATAATTTTCAACAGTCAGGCACTGCTAGTGAGATCTATTCAATAGCTATTGGAACAGTTTGAATTAATACTACTCCTGCTGACGGTATATACCAACATCTGTGGGTAATGTAATTCAAAACGCATATACAGATTGGAAATATATTGTAAATAAAACCACTGCATACAAAGTCATGAAAGCTAACGTTTTAAATTCTTGATGTAATTTAACGCAACATGGTTCAAACTACAGAATGGCTGTATGCGTACATCCAACTGGTTTGTTAGTATGTATAATTTTAATTCTGACTGGGTTTCGTGTGATATGGTTTTCAAGATGTATGGCAGACATACAGTTTAACCGTACCATTATATAGAGTGATAAGATACCAATTTACATCTAAGATACAATTTACCCAGAACATCTAAAGAAAATTACTGTGGAATATAGCTGCATAACAAATATTCTCAAGCACAAGGCACCAATTAGTAAATTTTTAAAACTGATAAGCATAAATACCGTTTGACTGAAATTGCTAATCGTAAAATTTGTTAAATATTGATAGAAGACTTGTATATAGATATTATCTGGTAAATGTTTCTACATGACTTTCTGTGAAGGGGCAAATGAGACTATGTAAACATAATCTCTTGTTAATAGTTAACAGCAGTAACTATATTTTACACATTCGGCATTAAACAATGAGCTTCCGATCCTAAGCAACATATTACCACACACCGTTTGTTGTTTCATCACACTGTGCCAGATAAGATAGGGATAAAGTCACTTACACCAATTTCCTTTTCCTGCCTCTGCGTGGTTTTAATATCTCAGCTGGAGTGGTTTCTGTTTGACTCACACTTAATGAAGTGGAAGCACTCATAGCACTTTTCTGTTGGCAACAAATATTATTTCTGTATATACCGTACAATATGAGGTCTGTATATCTTCAAAGATGGGGTTCAATTATCGTACAAACCTTCGCAGCCAGAGCTTTCTGTTGCTGTTCAAGTTCATCAACGGCTTCTTGAATGGCTGTCTCCAAGTGAATGCTGATTTTACGATTCCTAAAATACATTGCAAAATGGATTTGTAAAGTTTGATGCCAAGGAGGAAAAAAATTGTGTGGCCAAATCTTTTGGTATTTGGACATTTCAAGTAATAAAAAAATCTATTTTACCTAGTCCTCCCCTTTTTCCTGGATTTGTGATGCAATTCTAGTCCTTCGGTCATGGTTTTCAAGTCTGTCGGGTTCATTTGCGCGAACGTGTGATCACCGAACCATTTGACCCAAACCTGTTTAATGTAACAACAGCAATTGAATCAAACAGAACATTTCATCACATGGTATGAAAGAGAAGAGATTATAACAATAGAGACTTATTGAATTATGTAAACAATACAAATTGTATGACCTTTCCGTCAGGTAAAGGTGCTCTCTGCTGGATTCCACGGACTTCGCTCGCTCGCACTATTTTGCCAGGCCAGGAAGGAAAACCTCGCATTTGACCCCAAACAAGATCTCCATTCTGAAAAAAAAACAGTAGCAGTAAATTTTAGTGAATAATAATATATATTCACTTAAGCGATGTACTGGTATCATACCGATCTTATTTTGATATAAATGTATAATGAATCACCTATGATTCAACCGAATGATTCTATCGATTCTCAAAATTGTAAAATACTGCATTTTTTATTAACAGTACATATGTATTATGGTAAATGAAATATTAGTATGGTGTTAGGAAAACACTGAAATTTTACGATCAATTCTAGGATTGGTTTGAGTTATTTTTTTAAAAAAACTAGGTGCGATGCAGCTATTCTCAAATTGGCACCGATTCAGAAATTGGGTGTGGGAATGTGCACTTTCCTTATGTTCACATTGTGTAACACCTACCTTGAAAGATTTATGTACCACTTTATCTACCAGTGTTGCTGGTCTTTGGCGAAGATTGGACAACATGGACGCGCTGAAAGCAAGAAATTCAGTTTATTGAACCATACATTAATTATTGTATAAAAAGCATCCAACATTACCAGCCTTAGGATTCAAATCTACAGTAATCTCTAAGTAATTTCTGAGACAGCAGACACGAGGGCAATCTAGTCATTACATTACCAGGAAGTTACATAGCAAATCCCAAAATAGTTTAAAGGTCATCTTGTTCAAAGTATGGTTTGTAATATCATATTTTATTGTTGACTGATATCCCTCAATTGGTTTGGTTCCAGTAAAATCTTTTAGCACATGACTTGGTTGCCACATTCACCTACATTACATTTCTATTCTCTATATCGAAGATTACACAATCTACTTGAACGTGAAGGAGAAAGTATTCACTTATTATTCCATTAGGAAAATCCTACTGAATCTTGCGACATTGAACAATCATTGTGACTAACTTATGCTGCCTCAGATCACACAGACAAGCTTGTTTACAGACAAAACAAAGATTGTGAAATATTAGCACTAGTGAGCTTTCAACTCTGATGAACTTTGTACATTGCTGAATTTGCTATTAGCACATACAACAAAAATTTAAAATGGCCATGGTACCTTGCGATGGCAGCTGCTCTCTTTGGTGGAGCGCTTTTTTCAGGCAAATGAGTCGTTCCTCGTTTCAGATTCTAAAAAAATCAAGAATTGACCACCTCATATTGACTTTAAAATACCCATCTGGTGTGCTATACAAATTTCTGTTGGTGTTTATGTGGAAAACATAATGAGTGTGGTTCTTAATACTCAAAGTGGTAATAAAATACTGCTTTGCAAGGAAGTAAATTTTCATTAGTGGTCTGTATAGGTTGTTGACCTAGCTAATAAAAGGAATTTTATAGCACAGAGGAAGTGATCTGTAGAAAAGAAAATGCAGTGCCGCAAACTAGATAGCTGTTATTGCCCCACCTAACTCGAATACAAGCCTCGACTTGTGACATTAATGTTATGATATTTTCATGAATTTTATGATGAATAATTGAAAATAACCTTACTTGCCAGCAATTGAAAATAATTAGCCATCCACATCCTTTTTTCATATGATGGGATATTCATTATGTTTACAGATGTTGGTTGAATGATAACAAAGATAATTTAGGGTGATGAACTTGTGAAACAGCACCTATCATGACTGGCGTTTATGATGCTGTTGAATTCCGGCTATGACTCTACATAACGCTAAGGCTTGTTACTACAACTCGACTTGTGATTGTTTAAATATTTAAATTGAATAATTATTTAAATACAACTCTAACATATAACATCTTACAATTCTCTTGGCATGGAAATTGCAGACTGAAGATTTTTAGGATTTAATTGAAATTTGCATAAGTTATTCCAGGTAGATTTTGACTTTGAATCTATTGAGAGTGAAGATTTCTAGAATTTAAATTAAATCTGCACAGGCAATCTCACTTACGAATTTTAATAGTTGTTATCAATTGTTTAAATGAAAGAAATACATTGTTGCAAACAAGCTGCTTTTGATTAAAAAAGGATTGGAATTTATTGATTATTACAGCTCAGCTACAAGTTAATCATATCATAAAAATTGATATGAACATATTTCAACACTGTCTTAACTGCCAGCAAACTTGTTTGTACATTGCAGGGTTACGATTGAATTGACATTTATGATTTGAATATCGTTTAATTTATATTTAAGGGCTATAAGGTTACTAAAAGTCATCTCATTTTAGTTGGTCAGCCAGGCATGTCTGAAGGTCCGCAAACACGATGAAACGGTCACTTTAATTACAGATAGTCAATTTTCTTTTTTATTTTGTGGTCAATTATTAACATGGTAATATGCTCACTGGATGTTACCGTAGTATATTTCTATCGTTACTGAGGCATTTTTCTTATCCATAATTTATGTCCTGACATGTACAGTTCAATGAACCCGAAACCTTGCATATCACACCATATCATTCTGAAATACTTATTTTATAACATGCATGTTGATCCGTGCCAGATTATATATATATACCAGCGGTATGGCCTAGTCATAGCTTCAACAAGTTTGGCAAATAGCTTTTCTAATATAGCTTCACTAGCAATGTTTGTATTTATCAAGCAGTCAACTAAACAATAACTTTGAGGAGCATACAAAGTTTTGGAAAGTATGCTTTGCAATTTTTTGAGATTTTCTTCCTTGAAATAGAAGGAATCCCATTTTCAGTCTTTAACGGATAGAAAGCATGCAATAAATTACCTGTCGAGGAGAGCACCTCGGTCTCCCTCTTTTCTTTCGTTGCATAGGCTCTGTGCTGCTGCCAACAGTAGAACATTTCGAAGTAACATCAGAATCCGGAACTTTTTGTTTTGCCCTTACGATATTTTCGACTGACGGCGAGTCATCTGTGGCAGTAATGAAATTATGAAGAACTTGATAGCGATGATGAAAATAAAATAACGTTACCGCTACTAGGTTGTGAAGTAGAAACTTCATTGTGTAATAGCGTCGTTGCATCATATCCATCGCTTTTGCCATGCACTGTATCTTCGTCGCCTTCTGTGCCATGTGTTCCGATAACGCTCGAAGAAACTATGGGTACCTGGAGGCCCTGGGTCACAGAATGGCACGTCCTCGCTTGCACAGATTTGCCATGCATGGCTTCAGACACACCTCTCGAAGGGCCAGGCACTTCGCTGTCTATATTTGACATGGAAGTAGAAGGCATTTGAGGAGAATCGACTGTTGTTGGAATAGAAGGCTTGAATACAGTTTCTGCATTTTTGCTGTTTTTTCTCTGCATAGTTGTTTTTTCTTGTGAAGGTTCAGATCCATGGTGGGATATTGTATCTGATTTTTCAGTAGTCGCTTTTTTCTTTCTACAAAGATTAGGTTTGGAGATTCAATGAACAACAATGGAATTGCTATAATGCAAAGATTCTCAAACAGGAGTAGCTGAGTTTTAGATATTAGTTATTAAGAAATAAGGTGCGTCTGTTGGGCAGCTGCACCTAGAATTGAAATCCATCAAATTGAATTCAATATGAGCGTATTTCGACCTTCTAAAATAACAAAAAATTCTCCGCCCCAATATTCGACTTGACTGCTGAATCTTATAGTATTAATATATATAGTATAAGAAAGAGAAATTAGAGAGTTGGAAAATACTTACTCTTCACAACCAACCGAAATACTAGATGTTGATGCAGAAGAGAAACTTGCTGCCTTGTCCACATCAATGGATGACGATAATTTTTCTGGTTATACAGATTTCAAAATAATCACCAAAAATTAACTTGCAAAAATAAAGTATTCACAAACTAAACACATGTATTCAACAATATCTACCTGTTGTGTAGTTTGAAGTAGAAACTGACGTACTTGTGCTGGTGTCGGGCATCGTGCAAGCCCTTCGAAATACGGGATTCTGGTACAAAAGCATTGCAGGTGACACTGAGCTGACTTGAGGCATCAAATAAGGCTTAATATAATAGACATAAATATAAACAACTGAAAACATGAACATTTATTCAACAAATATTAAACCATGAACTTTGATTGAGAAACAACATAAGGTTTCTTATCCATTACAATAAGAAAATTCTACAGAATTCTTGTTGGTATGAAGTACCTGTGCTGGATTTGCCACAGCAGTCAACATCTTCATTTGCTGTTCGGTAGGTTGTCCTGTCCCGTCTCCCAGCTCCGACAGTATCGAAGAGTTTGGGCCAACGCTCGATACCAGAAGGTTTTTCAGTAAAGTATTGTATGTTGACAGTTGGCGTATCACAGTATGAGTCAGTTCCTGAGGAATAGCTAAACTTGGAGCAGTCGTAGACACCGGTGTTGAATAGACTGCTGAGCCTTTCTTGTCTTGTGTACATTTTAAAGTTACTTCAGTGCCCATCCTGCAAGGGATAGACTGACTGTTCATATCCTTGCCCTCAGTTTTATTTTCGACAGCGGTTTCAGAATTGTCAGTAGTAGGCGAAGAATTTAAATCTGACCCCACTTTTGTTGGCACACTAGTCAAATCAGTGAGCTGAACCACTTCATTATCCTCATTGCCCTTAGCAGGCAAGTGATAATCCACAATATTTTCTACTCTACCCTCATTATTTTTATCCTTCACCAAAATGCCTGTAGAATTCTCTTCGCTTTCATTAACCGAAGCTCTCCCGGTAACATCACTGCATGCTATATTATCATGTGAAGTTTCACATTCAATAAGATCTGTTTTAGATATATCTAGAATCTTATCTTCAACTTCTGGTGACTGAGATTGAATAGGATCACTGTTAGAAGGACAATTTTCGAACTCATCAGATAGTACAGAAGATTCTTCACAAGATTCTTCAACTGCAGATTCCTTGGTTTTGGGAAGCTCCGTTGCATTACCATTATCTTGCTTCTCTTCTATGATGGATACTGCATTCTTACATAAACAAGATTGATCCTGCTCATTCTCGAATGAAGGTAAACCACTGTCAGAGACTTCGGATCTGTCAGTACTACTTTCAACTTCAACGAGAGGTAGAACAGCTACTTCATCTATATCCCCTTTGCCGGTTGAAGCTGGAGTAGGGAAAACAAAAACTTCAGGACTTACATACAAATCCTCACACCATGCGTTCTTTCCCAATTGTTTTTCTGCATCTTCATCATGGAAACTTTCTGATACAGACTGTTCAACTGCTATCTCTGACTCTGTATCTTTATCTGTAGGACAGATAATCATGGAATTTATATCCTTCGGTATCTTATCACTGTCACTTGGTGAACTGACAATAGGTTCCCCATATGTATTATCTTTGAAAGGTGACAGATCTTCCTTATACTCTTTAGTAGTATCCAATTCTCGTTCATGTGTCCTAAGAGATGATTCGAGATTGTTCACTTTAACACCCTCTTCCACATAGTCTAGATTTGGTGAATTTCTAGTCAAAGGTTCATCATCAGCTGGATTTGTTTCATGGTTACTGATACCTTCAGGCTCTGATTCCTCATCTTTCCCGTCTCTTATATCTACATGCTTATCATTACAAGAACTTCCTCTTTGTTCAGAAAATTCTTCTGTCTTATTGTTGATACCAAGATCTGTTAAGAGCTTTAACTCTTGATCATGAGAGTCAGCAACTGTGCTAGTTTCAACATCATACGGCGCTGTCTTTTCTCCGGTTGCTGCTGAATCAGGGTGAGTTACTCCTGCTGTGCTTGATGGAGGCATTACATCATTTGCTGATTCAGTCTCAGCTGAAGCTGGTGAAAGAATCTCGGCACTGGATGGTTGGTTATCTTCATCAATAACGACTCTTTGGGAGGACTTCAATTTGGAAGTTCCATTATAAACTTCATCACTTGAAGGAACTGTTTTTTCTTCACTTTCTAAGTGTGCGGGTGTGCAGGTTCTAGCAACGATCGCTGTAATTTTCTTTTGCTTAAATTCACATATATTGTTATTCACAAGATCAATTTTTGGATTTTCCTCACTTTTCTCCAAGTGAAGTCGCTCTGTAGAATCTATTTCACTTGGAGTGAATGTAGCAAACTCGATACTTTCTTTAATATTAGGAGGGTCTGGGTTGCTATCTTTGTCTTTTTGATTGCTATGTGTGAAAGACACAATAACAGGAATATCTTTTTCATCCAGGGAAACCACAGATGTTGTTCGAGATGTTAGATTCTCAATTTTATCCGCGGTTGAATTCACTTTGACTTCCGCATTTTCCAGACTCTCCTGTATCGGAACTTTTGCCGGATCATCATAGGGATATAAGCTACAAGGATTTAATTTAGAATTATCTCCCTGTCCCTCATAAGAATCTGCAACCTCTGATTTCAATACCAAAGATTCAGATGATATTGTTACTTTACAAGATGATACTTCCATGCTTGACTTCACAGTACTTGGCATGTTTGCTGAATCAGGTTCAGTCACTTTACTGAATAGAGAAACAGAGGCACTCTTTATTTCAAGCATGTCTTTACTACTCAGCTCCTTAGTTGCAATATCGTGCACATTTGCCATAGTGGGAGACGATGGTAATACATCATCTACGAAAGATTCAGCACTCACAGCTGTGGAAAGTACTGCTACATTCACAGTTTGTTTACTGTTGGCTGGAGTGAAATGAACTGGACTTGTGTGGACTGGTGTTACTGGGCTTAACGGAGTTCCACTTGCCTCTGCATGGGTGCATAATTGAGAAATTGAATACATATTTGATGTTTTGGAACTTTCTTCTGGGTTTTCTGTTCTCTCTCTGAAAAGATCCATTTGTGAATCAATGTCAAGGCACTGTTTTTTACATGAAAAAGAGTAGGAGTCTGACAATCTTCTCTTTGATTCAATCTTAATGAAACACTTGGAACCGTCTGTAGGGAGCTGGTAGGAGTCAGACCATCTTCTTTTCACCCCATACCTTGATGGATTAATCTCAGGGCCCTTTTCCATCGCTGAACCTAAACTGATAGGATTGGGAACTTGGAAGATTTTGCCAGATGACATGACGAGCTCTGTGTTCGACGTCATACTGGTCGACAAAGATGGTACCAGGGAAGAGGGCTGATTGATGAATGATACAGCGCTAACAATACTTGTTGAAATTACCGCTGAATTCTTTAACTCTGCTATATTAAGATTATCCGATGAAGAAGTCACCATAGAGCTTGCCTTTGTCGACGGTTGGACAGTAGGTTCCATATTGAGAGCTCCAACTATAGATCCTGAAGTAAAAACACTTTTCTCGCTTGGTCGATCACTTAGATCTGGAAGTGAATCTTCCGAACGTGTCTGAATGAGTTCAGAGATCACAGCAGAAGTTGGTACTGGACAAGGAGAGTTAGAAAGAGTATTGTAAGTAAAGGAGCTATCATGGAAGTCAAAACCAGCTGGTACGTCAGATGCAAAGTCAGAAAAGTCGTCATTGCCTTCATCGCCAAGCGAATGGGTCGGGGACATTAAAGGTAGCGGTGGCGTGGTCACTGGACGATCGGCATCGGTTGTCGTCTTTTGTTCTGTCATACTACCAGGAAGCTTAGAAAGCTCTATGTCTTCCTTATCATCAATGCCGATGTTAACCGCTACTTCCGTTTCCTGTGGGGACATTAGCGTGGGTTCTGTTGATGATGTAGCCTGTTCTACTATAGAAGATGATTTGCTTACTGTAGTAGTTTGAACTTCGGGAAAAGTTGAACTTTGAAAAATTTCCAGTGGAATTTCAAAAGTAGGCGACAGGGCTAGTGAGGACACTGGAAATCCTAACCTGTCACTGTTAGATGAGATATCATGAGAAGAACGCTGAAACGACAGAACGCTGGAAGTCGAGGTTAAACTTGTCGTTGTATGATTTGTTTGAGACATTGCAGTTTTGTTTGATACAGATGCCTTGCTGCTTGCAATCTGAAACATCTCTGGAAAACACAAAACAATCGGTGATGTTGCAGAAAGCTCCTCTTGTGGCTGTTCCTTTGGAGTAGTGGGAGGTTTTGGCGTTTTCTTCTTTCTCCTACGCTTTGTAGGTTTAGCGACATTCTTAGCTTGCATTTCTACATTAAATCTTGGATTCTGAGAGTATGAGGAGTGAGGTTGTAACATTGGCGTTACTTTCTGTCCAAAGATCGGAGGGCCAGAGGACCATGGCTCCCTGTGATGCTGCTGTAATAATGGTACACGAGAATGAAATTGGCCGCCAGGAAAACTTGATCGAGGAGGAAACTGATTGTTTGTGCACATGTCATTATAAACGACGGACGGGCTGGCACCGAACATGTTGTGCCTAACGACGGGTGGCCTCCTATGACCGGCTTGTAATTGTGGTGGTAATTGTGGTCTAGAAATTGTGGTAGCGGATAAATTCGTAGAAAAACAATTATTCTGGACAGGCCACTGGTCTATTGCATTGAATGACAGGTTGAAAAAACGAGTGTTTGGTGGCTGGACACAAAAATTTCCGGTTTGAGGCATATCCATTTTCTTCCTGATGTTACACTGCATATTGGGAATTTCCTGAGGAAGATGGAACCTTTGTGGGTAAGGAATATGCGATGGTGAAGATATTTCAGGACTTTTGACTGAAAACGGTATATTTCCATATTGCCACGGAGGCAAAGACAGCGGACTAGCACTTGGAATAGGAGTCGTGGGATTATTTGACCTACTGTGTGGTCTACTGTTATCACCCGTCCTGCTGTTAGGCCACTGGCCTGTGGGTAAGGGGCTGGCCGGTTTAAGATTGCCGCTACTGCTTGGCCTGCTGGAATGGTTGCTGAATGGTGATGGATTGGTTCTGTGACTTGGACTTGCCCCTATGACACACTGGCGTTGCTGGTAAACAAATGGTGAGGTGGGATTACATGGTGGAGGTGAATTCATTGCATATTGTTGTCCAGGCAACTGACAAGGCGTTTTGGACCCAGGTCCAACCATTGTATTAACATCGAAAGGAGATGAGAGTTGATTCTGGTGGGAGTTTGTGCTTGTCATATTTTGTTGGAGGCGTACACTTTCCCTTTGCCATGGTATGCCAGGTTTGTTTTTCACATACCCTGAAATAAGAAAGTGCATTGACTGTCAAGTGAATGGGTGTGCAAAAATACAGCTATAAACAAAACAACTAGTGGGGCAAAATAACATCTAATCGGTGAAGAACAGTAACCTTACTAAATGCAAAACACAGAATAGGTATAAAATATAGAATTTCCCTTTGAAATCTATAACCTTAATTGCTATTTCTCAAACTGTACTCAAACTATACTTACTTCATTCATTCATATTCAAAAAAGGTGGTTAATTGATACATAAAATTATTGGAACCTATCAATATTATATCTACTAAAAACGAGACAAGCAATTTCACTGTTTGCAGATAATTAAATGTTATAACTACCATCATTGTTTAATTTACTTGAAACAGATTTCTATAAAATATAATTCATTGTAATAATTCAACTCAACTTCAACTCTTCTCAAGTTTGAGAGCAGAATCCTAAGGATTCTACATTCGGTATCGTACATGTCGTTACTGTATGCTTTTTAACATTTGAATGGTACCTTGATGCATGCCAGCAGGATGACTTTGTTGCGACCATGGATTATTACTGTGAGGAACGTGCATATTCATATCAGACATGGCATTCATACCAGGAAGGTAGAAATTGGGTGGAGCTGGTAATTGACCTGTAGGCTGAAGAAAACTAGACCTTCATATCTTTGGACTTGAATGAGCATATTTATAGAATAGAAATTACTATATACTATATCACTTCCTCAATTAATGGGTGAGTTACGTTCTCTAAACGTGTATCGAGAATTAATCAATCGACGCACATTGTTACTGGGAGGTAAGTGACAAGGTATCGATAGCTGCTATTCAATCATTATTTTTTAGGTTGATGCCTAATAGCTAGTTTTTGTATTATTTGATGCTTATGAACTTCATGAGAGTTAGGAGCAAAATTAAATAATTTTCAAATCTTGATAAGCGAATCTTCACTAACCGAGGAAGAGGTGTTTACATATATTTATTAACAGAGTATTCGTAAAAAAAGTAAATTAAAATAATAAATAAAATAATACTTGTTTGTGATCAGCATTCATCATCATCCCGGGGTAGCTCGACATGGGGCCAGCTGACTTTCTTGGAAAACGAACCATCGCATTACCATCAAACCCTGGCTCATTTTTCACATGGAAATTTGATCTAAATTTTAAGATTTTTCATTTTAGGATTACCGAAAATCATTGAAGACATTATCGGTTTCTCGTCAATCAATTGAAGGTTTGTGTATGTAAACTCACTTATAAAATGCCGACTGGTTGAAAGATGTAGAATTCTCTGAATTTGGGAATGTCATTATGCTGGATGGAACATGGCCTGCAAATGCATAACGTTAAACTGACGGAGAACTTTACCCACAAATTTTAAAATTGGCTAAACATGACTGCAGTTATTTCTTACCATGTAACGACTGAGAATATGAGGGAGAAGACATGATGTTGGGTGGTGAAGAATGCTTGAAATCTAGATCTGACAGCAAGCAAGTTACTTTATCATAAAAATTAAAGTTCAATTTCATAGTCATTAGATCTATGCGAACATTATAGCTGAGCATTTTAAGAATTGGATTGCATACCAGGATAAGTTTGTGTACTAAGCCAAGTGGTTGATTTTAAATAATACCACTCAAAAATGGAAGTAACAAAACACTGTTGAATGATATATAGTAGAGATTTGAAAAACCTGGGGTCAGAAGTAATTCATTTCCACTGTCATGGTCCATGTGCGGTACTTCATCGTCAACTTTTATCCACTGAAGCTTGAAATCATTCTTTGTTTTGATAGTTTTCTCTTTAGATGGTGCCTACAGACACAGCAAATTAACATAACATACATCACATTTGCTATGTTAATATTCCAAGTAATACAGATGATGGTTTACCTGAACAGCAGGCAATCCTAGGACGGTACTGGCTACAGCTGTACTATAGACAGCTGAGGAAATTGGAGCTGGAAAATAATTGTTAGGGCAATAGATATTTGTGTACACAGAAAGCAGATAGATAATGTCAGTGCTAGATTTCAAGTGTCCCATTTCTAACAAAAATGAGGGACGTATTCTGACAGGAAAATTAGGTTACTGCAAAATTATTAAGGTAACATACATTTTGTAGATGTAACAAAGCATGATTCTCCTACATCGGCTGCTCTACCATATAAATCCGGAGCTGTGTTAAACGTAAAAGATGAACAGTATCAAAAAAGGCAAAAACTAGCAGGAAAATTAAATGCAGGCAACATACCATCAGAGATTAAAGTCTTTTTATCAGCTTTATCAGAGATAACAGATGTGAGCTGGCCTCCTTTCCATCTAATGATCAATTTGGGCGGTGGCTCAGGTTCGTTTTGTAGTGATTTTGACTTTTTCTTTTTCCTATGACCTGAAAGAACAATGCATTCACATAGCATCCTTTAGAAGTATATAAAGTGGTTGACTCAGAAAAGATACCATAGTATTTCTTCCGTAATTCTTTTTGGTGGAGACAGCATTTTTCATTCAATTTCACCATTCTTTCATCACTATCAAGCTCTTTTTGCCAAGACTTTGGATGGATGGATTTCACTTGTGGATTGAAACTGAATATCTTGTGGAGTAAAATCAGGGCAATTATGAAGGTGCTAGAGCTATTGTATACACCTCCTTTTATTAGATTTAGGTAACAGGTGTTATGGGATATCATGGTAGCATATTTATGAATTTACCATTTTATTCTATATTCATCACAGAAACATAGCCATGTGGATACTTCCCATGGTTAATTAATCTTAGGCTTTATACAAAAAACTTTATCTAATCGATGCAATGGTTATACAGTCGTCTCTCGCTATATCGCGGATTCACTACATCGCGGATTTTCGAAGATCTTGCAACACCACTACCACCACCACCACCTGTATTTTATTTCATGATAAATGCCGAGCCATACAGTACTAGTATGTTTAAGCGCTGAAAGTTTAAAAAAAAATTAAATAACAGGTCGATGATTGTCGGAAAGGTTAATAAGGTAAATAAGAGTTTGTGAGTGATTTAAAATATGTTAAAATATTTTCAAATAATTAAATAAATATGTGGTTTCTACTTCGCGGATTTTCACCTATTGCAGGGTGTTCTGGAACGTAATCCTACTTTTTCCATATTTTGGTGATCGTCCTGCTCTCTTCAACTTACTGAATATTAGTTCAGCACGAAGCACTAATAAGGCAACTTACCTTTGAGACATATAATGGACACTCCAATCCACATTTACAAGTATCTTCACTCTCAAGATACTTGCATACTTCTGCGATACTAGACAACACCGTTCCACTTGGGCTGATATAAGTGACCTGGGAGGTAATAGACTCATCATCCTTGGCAATCGATCTGAAAAAAATAAAATGAGAATGACAATGGTCCATTTTATGCACAAATCTCCGTAGTTTTTCAGATAAGTTACTCGTCGACGTAGCAACATTGGGTACAATTCTCTTGGCGCAATGGCATGTTTTTCCTGAGTGTGCATCAGTTTGTTAGACTTCAGTAACAATGATATTATTATTAATAGGTTTCTTGCCAATGTAATGGCATGGAATACAGTGAAAAACTTTGTCCTGCGTAATGGCGTTCTGAATTTTTAAGCTTCTGTGCGACTGTATGATTGCACTTTCATATATTAAAATGTTACCTTTTCCAGCCAAGTGGAATTAGAATTTGAATCGTTCTTTTTTTATCGGCTGCCATTATCTGCTGCTCTCTGTTATTGGTAATTTTATTTTACTTGCAAGTCTTAGAGAAGAAATCTTTCATTGTATAATTCTAGAAATCACATAACGCTGAAACAACAATTATATATTGTAGCATACAAATATAGCAAATATATATTCTAGCTACGGAATCAGCGGAACATCAGTACCTAACTGAAGCCTTTAGTAACAGAAGATACAACCTAACAGCGTGATATAATATAACATACATTTTTCAAACTCAAGAAGACCCTGTAAAGCTAGGTAACTTGAACCTAGTATATCGAATCCCTTAACTGTGAGAAGGAACAAAATATGCTCTGCTACGCCACCTACTGTTAATTCTATCATGGCGATAAAAGAAGTCAGGCTTGATCGCTTTTCAAATTTGAACATCTGTTCCTGATCATAACCCGTATACGGCTACACTGATAATCAAAAACCGTTTCGTATTTTATACTGTTGTACTTTCTATCTTAAGGTACAATCTTTTCCGAACGACGAACGTACATTTTCACTATTTTTACGACAAAAATTCTCCTTAAAACGGATTTTAATAAAATTTAATACGAAAAGTTATTAGAACTTGTGCAGGGGTCAAATATTTTTAAAGCTTAGGTTAAAGTTCAGCTGTATTGAATGTTGACACCTCCTCCTACCACTCTTTACGACACGTAATTATTCCTAAACAAACTATATTTAATGATCATAATAATGTATAATCCCATTTGTGTTATTTTAATAACGTAGTGTAATGTTTTATGACATTTTTATATAAATATCTGACATGTGGTCGATATTTTCTCGAGACCCCACGAAGGATTTTGGCTACGAAGTGGGGAAAGCAGTAGGTGGTCTGGAAGATCAGAGCATTTGGATTCTTCATGAAGGAAAACGAAAGGTAAGTTTAGTGTGCCACTAGTTGTTAATTACTTTTGATGTCATATCTCCAATCCTTGTTTGTTTTGTTCAGTCAAATGGCGATCCTGTTTCTATATTTGCATTTGACGTCGCTGCGAATAGTGACGCTGTTCATCAAGTTGCTCAGGCTTCAGTCAAACGTTTAAAAACTCTCCGCCATCCAAACGTATTGACTTTCATTGACAGGTGGAATAAGTATCTATGGTTTTTTTACCAAGTCTTGTGTAATACACCTAAGAATTGTGGAGAATTGCTTCCATTATTAAAATTTACAAAAATTGCTCTAACTCCACAGCCCCAGCTCCTACATGCGGTCAAAGGTATATGAAAATTCCGATATCATTGAAAGCAATTTTTATTCAGGGATTAATAGGCTACAAACTTTATATTTGCAATAATTGCATCCAACAAATTTTACTTTATTTTTTCTTTTCAGTTTAGAAACTCCAAAATGCATTTACATAGTTACAGAGCCAGTAACCCTGCTCTCTTTGCACTTGAAAACTTCGGAGAAGGAAAATAAATCTTGGGAGCTAGCGATATCATGGGGCTTGCATCAGATTGTTGTAAGAAATGAAGCCCTTAAAAAAAATTATTGTATATTCGTTATCAAGCTTAATAATCCACCAGAAAATTTCCAAATTTCTTTTATAGAAAGGTTTGCATTTTCTTGTAAATACAGTGAACCTCATACACAACAATGTATGCATGTCTTCAATATTTGTTGATCATGCTGGTGAATGGAAACTTGGTAAGATTCTAGGAACATATATTTTTGGAGTGACATAATAAATTTGAAAATTATTCAAACTTCAAAGGTGGTGTTGACTACATGTATCCAGCGTCGGGTGAACGAAGTAATTTACCCCCTTTTAAAACTCTTCCCGTATTGGAAAAATATGACCCTCCGGAAAAGTCTGCTAAGAATCGTAGTAAAAAGCTGACCAAGTGGTAAACATATTTAAAACATACAATAAAAATGTATTCCTGTCTTATTTTGATGTTATGAAAGCCAATCTTTGGTAATGTTTTTTGATCACACTAGATGAATATTCATTCCGAAGCATATTTATTGTGTTTTCAGGTCTTCTGACATGTGGGGCCTAGGATGTCTAATTTGGGAAGTTTTCAATGGCCCGTTACCCAGAACATCATCACTGAAAGTGCTGGGTAAAGTAAGTCTTTCATTATGAAGATGTTCAAAATCATCACCTGTTCTTTCTATGATTACTAATGATTTTAATTTATTACTTGGACTATATATTTTAAATTTATGTAAAAGTAATATTTTTCAGATTCCTAAAAGTCTTGTTCCACACTATTGCGAGCTAGTCGGTGCTAATCCTGCATCTAGGCCAAGTCCAGAATCATTCCTCAGAAACTGCCAAGCAGATGGCTGTTTTATGAACAATCATTTTATTGACACCAACTTGTTCCTAGAGGAAATACAGGTGATCTCTTCTGCTAGGCTTAAGTAGTAAGACATTTGTTAACATTTGTTGTATATACTGTTGACCCTCTGTTTACCGGACCCCAATTACTGGATTTCAGTAAATACGGACTAAATTTAAGGAATCATAATATTTGAACTTAGTGTCATCATCGGCCTGGCAACTCGGGAGATTTGAAGGAGCTGATTTGCTTACATTTCTGATCAAATAGTAGTATCAGTAGCACTGTGTTTACTCCTAATATTTCTTACTCAAACTCAAATACTTTTATAAGTAGCATTGTCTTCGAGAGAAAGAGGTGAGAAAAAGAAGAAAGTGCATCTTTGTGTCAGTCGGAAGCCAGACATAATTGAATTGCTTCACTACAGTATTACTAGCGAAAATTCAGATTTTTACGTTAACGGACAGGTTTTTCCCCCGGACAGTCCTTTGAATCGAGGGTTCATATGTGTGTATATATTTTCTGGTTTAGTGTTTTTTTACAAATTCAAATGTTACCTTACTGCATTCCAGATCAAGGACCCTAAAGAAACAACAGAATTCTACACAAATTTGACGAATCACATCGACAGCTTTCCTACCGATTATAGCAGGCATAAAATTTTACCTCAGCTTCTGAATGCCTTTCAGTTTGGCAATGCCGGTTCCTCTGTTTTGCCTCCGTTATTTAAGGTAATTTTGAAAAATGGTCATACCATACTATCTGAATGCTAAAAATAATTTACTTTGTCACATTTAGGTGGCTCATACATTTATTAGGTGTGATATTGTCCCACAATATTTTTGTTCTGTGTAACCGTTATCGGACGAAATTATTGCGGCATTTCGTGCTTGCATTCTTCCAAGGATTTCCATACAATTCCTTATTACTAGTATCTTCAATTAGCACCTGGAATTGTAAAGCTATTTTTAACTCTTCATAATTCCAGCTCGGTACTCTTCTGGATTCCGAAGAATATCAAAATCGTATTGTGCCATGCGTCATAAAACTATTCAGTTCAACGGACAGAGCTACTAGAATTCATCTTTTGAGGCAAATGCCTTTATTTGTTGAGCACTTGAAGCCACAGGTAAATTTGTGAACTTCAAAGATAAATTTATATTGTACAGTATGTATATTATTATGTTTCCTCTGTATGACAGGTAGTAAATGCGCAAGTCTTCCCTAACATAGCCAATGGTTTTATGGATACTAATCCTTCAATTCGTGAACAGTCCGTAAAGGTAAGCTAGTTGCTGTTGGCATACGACTGATATGCTATATTGAATAAATGTCCGCACTTCATCACTTATCTTCCATTTTTTCCAGGCTATGCTGCTATTGGCCCCTAAATTAAATGATAACAACCTTAACAATGAACTTATGAAGCATTTTGCTCGACTTCAGTCCCGAGACGATCAGGGGCCTATTAGAACGAATACAACGGTTTGCTTGGGAAAAATTGCGTGCCATCTCAATGCTTCAGTAAGTCATATGGAATAAAAAATAATTTCATAAGTAAAAGGAGAACTATTTCTATGTATGTATGACTGATGCTGTAAAAATTTACTTGGGGATCCATTCCATTCAAGGTCATCTTTTTTGAATTGGTATCCTCAATGCGACCACATGGTAGGTTTTCAATTTGCGGAAAACTGCAAAATTGCCCGTAGTAATTATCCTGAGGTTGATGAACAGAATTAAAACTTAAATTCAAATATGATGTTGAGCATTTGAACCAGGCTTGGTTTAGTATTACCTATAGAATACCCACATAGAATGCCAGATATAGATTTACTACTGCTGAAGAGTGGTCTCAGGTAGCAACGAACAAATGAAATATGACATAGTTTTCTTCATTGGCGAACCTTTTATATATTTTTTATACTGTTAGACCAGACAGAAGGTGGTTTCATCAGCTTTCACGAGAGCGATGCGAGATCCTTTTCCTGCAGCCCGGGTAGCAGGGATACTAGCGATGGCCAATAATATCCAGTTTCTCAACGCAAATGACTGTGCCCTAAAGGTCTGCTGCCTTCTTGTTCGTATCTCGTTACCTTGAATAAAGATAAATAAATTACTTTCATTAAATGTACACCTACTGTATTTTTGTCCAATTTGCAATATTTACTTTTCTATGTTTTGTTCCCTATATTCTGATTGCATATGTTGTATTACAGGCGTTACCAACACTTTGTGCTCTGACTGTTGACCCAAATAAAGATGTGAGGACTCACTCCTTTAAAACCATATCCCAGTTCCTCAGTAAATTAGAAAAGGCATCTGAAGATCCAGAATATGCTTCGAAAATAGGTAAATCTTTGGAGAGCGTATTTCTAGTGTAAAATATGGTGCTTTTATAGCTGATAGTTGATTGTATGTTCATCTACTTAGATGCAGAGGCGGCCGCTGTATCAGCAAATGCTGGTAGTAGCCTGGTGCCATCAGTGACTGGTTGGACTGGCTGGATGAGTACTGGTGTTACATCTCTCACATCTAGGTTGTACAGAAAAGGACAAGAGGCACCTGATAATGCAGGTTCCAACAAACAAGATAGTTGTAATTTTTAATTGCTCACATCCACTGCTGTTAAGAAATATTAGACTCCTATTGGCGAAGAATTTAGAAATCAAATAGTTTATGTTTCAGTATTATACCTCTCATAGACTAGGGTCAATCAAAATTATTAGATACTCAGAGACTGGCTACTTGATAGGGTCGATACACAAAGACTCAATTACTGCACAACTGAGTTGAACCCTGAATAAAAAATAATAATTTTCATCAGATAACGAGCCACAAACCACTGCACCAGGTATTGGTGAGCATAAAAAAGAACAAGACAAAACAGTTCCATCAAAATCACCCAAGAGTCGTGAAGAACAGGAAGAGGATCAAGACGACAAGTCCGACTACGGGGAGGAAACGGAAGGTGATGGATGGAAAGACAATTCTGTCGAGTGGGATGAACTAGAGGTATAGTATATACAGCATGAACCTCTTTAATCTAGCAACTTTGGTACCTTGCCAATGCCAGAGCATGATATATATGTTGCACCATTTTCTACCCCTCTTGGTTTCCTGGATGATACCCTAAAGGATTAAGAAACAGCTGAATACGTTAAAGTAATTGGATTGTATCACTGAAGCATTTGACTGATCCACAAACTAACGTGACCATTAGTGGTCCACCAGAGTTGCCAGATTCGTGAGGTTCGACCTGTACTTTTCAATACATCGAGTCTTTTTTGTAAAAACTTGATTGGTACCATACGATATGTTATTCACTTTGATTACACTCACAAAATTTTGCACAGCATGATATTCATTGCATGAACTTTCAAGGGATGGTAAGAAAAAAACAGTACATTAAATTATTCAGGCTGTATAGACTATAGTTATAATTCTGGTGGCATGTTCTTAGAAATTACTGGTAACTAAAATTAATAAAAGCTTAGTTTAGAAAAACCAGTTAAAAGTATGAATTTGTCATCACAGTGGTTAAATAAGTACTGCATTAGGCCAGTATTATGGCAAAGAAAAGTTTAAATATATTTTTTAAAGAGAATTGTTATTATTAATATTAAGCACACATCAAGGCTTGCAAGGATTCATACAGCACATGTCTGATTGCCATCCATCTTTGAAACATTATTTAAAAACAATTATCTACAATTAACACTGAAATGATATATTATGTCAAGAATCAACCATATTGAAAATTTACAGAAATCAAATGCCAATAGTCTAGTTAATGTTACATGGCTTTGCAGACGTTTCTGTTTGGGTTCATGTGTGTTATATAGTGTAAACTTGACTGAATGCAAAATTCTATATTTTCTGTGACAAGTTATCACTCCATAATTCCTTTGTATCATCATTCGCATGACTTTTCGTGAGTGGTTTACTGTGAACTGTAGGATTTTAAATCTCCGATCACCCCGATGTACGGCGCCAAGAGCAGAGAAGGCAGAAAACTAATCACGGTCTCCAAGCTTAAAGCTATGGAGGAAAATATATGGTTGGAATTGCATGATAGTAAGGTATTTTTGATTTCGCATGTATTGGTTGCATGTCGGTGTTTTATATTTTTTACTTGTTTTAGAAAATCTTTGTAGTGATATTGAGAGAGCGTGTTGCTCGTCTACGATCGATTTAGTGGTACACTGAACTCAGTTGGAATACATCCATCACAACCTGTGTTAACTTAGCAGTCGAAATATGCCCCTCCATTGTATTTCCTCAGCTAGAATAGATAAGGACAATTTTCAAACCTTGTCTTTCATAAATATATTTACTGCCGACGGTGAACCCTGAGTTGATAATTCCTTGTACTAAAGACTTAAGGGAGTAGATTAGAGTTCATTCATTCACAACCCATATTCTGGCTTTTGTTTTGTTTCAGGACTTGATTTGATTGAGTATACTCAATTTGTAAACCTTAGAACTGATAATAATTACCAGTTACATCTTCTTACATCAATGCTCTTTCGGTGGCATAAGGCTCATGTGCTCGTCAATTACTATAAAATCCTTATTTTACATGGTAATTTTGGGCAGTTGTTTTTATCTTAAAGCAATGTTTATGTTGATACAGAAACAGGATGATGGAGAGGGTAGTGATGATGATGTGGAAGCAAAAGACAATGGCTGGGATAACAGTGGCTGGGACGTGAATGATTTCGAAATTCAACAGGAGCCAGCTTCAAAGTTGTCCACAAAGTAAATTGCTAGACCCGAAGTATTTTAAGTACATATCACTAAAGCAATCAATCCTATGCCTATATTCATTCCTACTAATTCAGCAATGCCAAATCCTCAACGAAATTGAAACTCAACGTAAAAAAGAAATCAGAATGGGATGACTGGGGCAACGAAAATTTTTCTGACTTTTCTGCAAAGACCTCTGATACAAGTGAGCTTAATGGACAAATTCACCATTAGAATTCACTGTAATAGAGCTTTATATATTGCTGATGGATTCCAGAAACTGGAAAAGAAGCTAGTAGTAGTCTCATTCCTGCAAGTGAGTATGGGTGGTCTGACAATTCAAACAAGGACTTTGATAGTTTCTTTACGGACGTAGTGGGGAAGCCTAAATCTAAGGTAATACTAAGGTTTTTTTAGTTGCCTTAAAAAGGCTGTTCAATTTACAAACTTTGTATATGCAGGATCTTACTAAAGGCAAGCAACTAAATACTAAACATGGCAGGCAGAAAGTTGGTCTTCAAAGTAGCAAACCTAAGCAAAATGAAATAAAAACACCCACGAACGATTGGCAATGGGGAGATGAGAACGAATGGCGAGAAGAAGAACCAGGTACGGATAGATATTAGTTAATACTTTTTAAGATATTGTGATAAATATGATATTGTGATAAATTCCCCTAAACCAATTGAGGACCAAGTACATAGGGATTGCAGATTACTGAAAAACTATTGAGATTGCATTAAGCAATAAACAAAGTACCATTGCTTTCAGGAATGTCACCTGCTCAGATAATGAAAAAGGAGCGTGAGGAAAAGCGACGACAAAGACAGGAGGAGTTAGCAAAAAAGAGAGCGGCAAGAACTGTTGGTGGGGAAAAACTTGGAACACGAAAAATGGACTGAGTTTGACAGGTACTAGTCTCTTACCGCTGCCTGGGAGCTAAAGCAATAGTAAATGCTGTTGTACGCATCACTACAGTGATAGGTACCATCCTATATGCTAGATACTCAATAAAAATCCCATTGTATGTTTATGGGTGGGATATTTTTAACGCATGTTTCCAAGTATCATAGCTGCAAATGAGGGCCATATAATTCCTTTTTTTAAACAGCAATATAACAGTTATCACCATTCTGTGAGGAAACCCCAACACCAATGCACATTAGGTCAAGCACTAAGTCACAGTTACTAATATACTAGGTATCAATGTTGTCATTCCCTGTGTTGTTCTATTATTGCATGTTCATTTCGCCACACTTCTCTGATATCTAAACACAATTCTTGATTTACTCATGGGTTAAATTGCAGGTAAGCTTCAACAAGCTTTTACCTCTGTAGTGTAAAGCATGGTAAATAGCAGTGCAATAAATGTGCAAATATACCAGTGTGTGCTATGTCATATGTAGGGGGCGGTTACACTACAATACGGCTCCCTCTAGTACTCCATTTTTAGGGCAACCTCGTCTGATACATCATAACAGCTGAAGTGCTAGTATTAGCCATGTGTTCAGTAGAAGAAGCTGCGGATAATTTAAGTTGATGTTCAAGATAAAGGTTCAATGTTACAGATACATGAGGAGTATATATATGTACAAAGAATTGCATTATTTAAAAATGATGTCTAATTCTATGGTAAGCTAAGTGGGGGAATTTTAGATAGCGATCGTTATCACCACTAGGTGGTGCTCACGTAGCGGAATTAGTGCAGCAGTGTTTTCCCATCGAAAACCCGGTTACGTTAGTCTAGGTTCGTTGAGGGTTAGGGTAAGTTAACAGTGATCTTACCCCTAACCACGCCCGGAATAACCAAACGTGACGGGAGGGACCACACTGTACCAGTAAAGCAATCTGTTGAATACTGCGCATGTTTAGGAAAGGAATGATTGCTTGTCTTCGAGGCATTCGTTTTTTCTATATTGTTAGTTCTGCATCCAGTAAACTTGCATGTAGGATAAAAGGATAAATTGTGGTGATAGGAATGTTAAATTATAAACGAAAGAACGAGCGGCTGTCGTAATAAACTGTATATAAGCCTATCATCTCTATATACAACAACGAACCCCACTGGAAACTATTCTGTAGTATAATTTCAAAGACTTTACGTAATCCGGCAATTGTTTTTCACCTCCATTCTCTCCATTGCACGTAAAATACCTCATTTGTCGCTTGACAATACAACCTTTGTGCATTTCCACAATGCTTTGACAGATTTACAGATTCCAATGCAGTACAATGGAGCATCGAATTCACAAGAGATGTGTTTTGCCACATCAAACAATTATAAATTATTGAATGGATTACGCATTATCGAATCAGTACATTCTGAACAATAACCACTAATGACAGCAATTCAACAGCCACGATATAATCGATGAATGCTTTCGTAAGCAGTGCAATGCATATCGTCATTGAGAGATATTGTAAGATGTACAATACATTTTTACACGATTATTCCGATTTTCTAAACCTTTTCGATTGCGACAAAGTGTGTGAACAATCAATCATTACAATAATTATTATTTCGACGTTACTCATTTATTGTAATCTGTTCCAAACACACACGTGCAATGAAAAAAGGCGGTTTGTGGTATATGTGCACTTCCACAGTGAGCGCGTTTTAGTTAGTTAGTGTCACAGCTGAATTTATACCTTGGAGAGCCGGGGTCACTCCATTTTTATTGACTGTCCGAATAACTTTGACTACAATTTTCCGTTTATAATACAGGCCATCTTGACATAGAAATTACTGGTGATTAGATAAGGTATAGAGTGTTTTGGTGCCTCTTTTTCTTTAAATTATACCTATCACTGCTGAGTTTTTCTATTGTATACTGCTGTATAAGATATTATTGCATTTATAATATACAGTTTAGTTCTCCCTGTTTCTATTCAAGATCAGCAACAAATATAGGATATGAATCAAACTTAATAAAAATGCATAGCAATATACGAAAGCAAATCAAAAACTGATCCCTGGAAAATACGCTGTTGAAGTCATTAGACTGGGATAAGTACCCGGAGCACCCTCTCTTTTTTGTAGTTGCCCTCGCATACATTTTGGTAATTATTCGTAATAATATTACAGTAATCCCTCAGCTATAGCGGGTAGTGCGTTCCAGAGCCTCCCGTGATAGGTGAAAATTCGCGAAGTAGAAACCGCATATTTATTTATTATTTGAATATATTTAAACGTATTTTAAACCATTATGAATCATTCACACACTCTTATACTCACACTCGGTATAGCGAGGGACGACTGTATTTGTTTTGACAAATTGTCGTAATTACGGAGAGACGTAAGTCGAAGAGTGAATATAGAACGCATAGTTGCCTGCTTTTGCGATTTTTAAAAGTCCTGTTGTGGATTAAAATTTGGTCATCGCTGTAGTCTTCGACCAACATTGATTATGCAACTTACT